>CM047813.1:44231525-44805091 GCA_026214975.1 Gentiana macrophylla
TGGACAATCACACCATAAAGACGTGGCTAAACTGACTCGGCGAACAACTAAATCTTAGCGTTTCTCTATACGTAACGGATAAAATAGAAATTCATAAAGCAATTATATATAGCTACTAGAAACACGATTGTTGATCAAAATAAAGTCATACATAGATCACGAGACATCGGTGTGGGCGTGTGGATCCTTATAGACAAGGAATCCCCACTACCTCACGTCTTAATCCTAGATCTACATCATTTAACTAAGAAACTAACAATCTCAAACGATAAATAATAATTGGGAACTTAATTATAAAGAACTAAGAAGAAATAAATACAAGAACTTACATTATTGCAGAACTTGTATAAAAACCACTCTGAGAAAAACTGAGGATTTTATTATGAATTGTGTAAAGTGTCTAAAGTGTATTTTTGCTAATGAACTAGTACAAGTATTTATAAGAGTAAAAATTCGCATATGATAAGCCTGAACCGATCTGAAATAGGTTTCCTAAATCCAAATGAAGTCTGAAAATGCGTTAGGATAATTCCAAACTAATCCGGATGGACAAGGGGACTCGCCCCCAGCGAACAGGATTCTGGCTGCCAGCGAGTCCATCAAAACTGGATTGGCTCGCTGGCTCTTGTACTCCTTACTCCTCTTTTCGTGCTACTTCGATATTTATCCTCAATTTAATCCGATTCCACTTCGAATTGCCTTGAGATTTATCTTCTCTTTTTGTAGAAAATCTCCAATTTATCTTTATCTACATAATAAACATTTATTGCACAGTAAATTGTATTTAAATGATAAAAAATGGATAAATACCAAATTATATTTTATAAATCACAAAACATTAAATAATCATTATACACATGTGATTAACATAAAATATATATTATTTGGCTCGATTTAAGGATAATGTTGATGACTTTTACGGGTATATTTTGACCGTCATCACATGCGAACTTCATTGGTTTGTCTTTTGCAAACTTTATTTAATTTTCCTGAGTCCGACCTGCGGAGCTTAGTTAGTTCATCCTGCATACTTCATTAGTTTGTCCTTTGCAAACTTTATTTAATTTGGCTTAGTCCGACCTGCGGAGCTAAGTTGGTTTGTCCTTTGCAAACGTTATTCAATTTGACTGAGTTCGACCTACGGATCTCAATTAGTTCATCCTGTGAATTTCATTAGTTTGACTGAGGCCTGGCCTACAGGTCTTGGTTAGTTCCTCTTGCAATCTTTAATTAATTTGTCCTTTGCAAATTTTGTATGTTTGCTTTTCCTGCAAACTCAATTATAACACCATGAAAAATGGGGACTATAAAGACGATAACATAAATATGGCACTCAGTGAGTGCGATCATAATGTAACAGAATATAGCCTCAATACTTGCAAAAATAAGCTCAAATGAAAATTACGGTAAATCAAAGTTATTAGGAACCTTTTATATGCCGCGTGTACTTACTCTTCGTCGAATCCTTTTAGGTCGGCATCACGCCTTTGCCTTTGATCGTGGTAGTGTAACAAATTCTAGCAGCCTCTACATCTCCCTTGATTTCTAATGAGCCTCATGCAGTGGGGAATTTCAACTGATGTGCCGGAGATATCACAGCCCGGAGCTCGATTAGTGCTGGTCTTCCCAGAATAATGTTGTATGCGGAAGGAGGTTTGATCACCATATAATTCATCATGAGAGTTTTGCTTTTGGGTTCCCGTCCAAAAGTTGTGACGAGACTTATCATCCCCATGGGATGAACCGGAGGCCTAGCGAACCCGAAGAGTGGCGCCGAAACAGGTGTGAGTTCTGAATCCTTTAGCTTCATGGACTGAAAAACTAAATGATACAAGACGTTAACGGCGCTTCCTGTATCAACACAAATTATTTTCACCAGACTCTAATGAACTATAGCCTCAATGACCAACCCTTCATTATTAGTTATTATAGGTAATGGGTCCCTTGGACCGTAAGTCACCTCGCCTAGCCCTTTCTGACTTTTGCCTCACGCAGTAGAACTCTCAGATTGGTTGTTCCTTTTGGTCATCTCCCAAATTATCTGACTAGGACCTCCTACGATGGTGTTGATGGTATTAATGGGGCGATTATCAAGCTGCCGATCTGTGTTTGGTGATTGATTTCTCCTTCTTTGAAGGCTTCTCCTGCCCGCCCCGATCTTGATTATAGTTACGGCGTCAAAAGTCTCTACGACCTTGTGGCTCGGGGTTCTGAGATCGTTCGACAACCTCATCCAATACTCCTTCCATGATAGCTGCATCAATATCTCTTCTCAGGTCCCTGTAGCTTTAAGAATCGTGTCCAACGTCTTTATGGTAAACACATAACTTACTCTGGTCCATTCTCTCTGGAGGACTTCTCGTTGGGGGTGGAACTCGAGCCAAACCTTTCCTTTCCATAATGGCAGGGACCTACTTGCGTGGCCTATTGAGGGGGATATCCCTTTCCTGTAGACTTCCTTTCTTCCCCAGTCGATCTGTGATTGGGGCTGTCATCCGGTCCCAGACCGGTTTCCTTTTCCGTCAGCTCGGTCTTCTTTCTTTTCTTTCTTGGACTCCATTTTCTTTGATTCTTTCTTCAAGCGGTTATCCTCTTCACCTTGGCAATGCTTGTATGCCATCTCCATGCACTCTTCTATGAACTTAGGGAGTTTACTATCAAGTTTTCAATGTAGTCGCCTCTCACGTAGCCCTGCTACAATGAGGCGATCAGAAGGTGGTCGTCTGCATCTTTCACTTGTACTGCTTCCTCATTGAACCTCTTAATGTATTGGAGGATTGTTTCCTCTCTCTTTTGCTTAACTATGAGAATATAGGTAGCATTCCTTTGGAATGGCTTAGCCGAAATGAAGGCATTGATGAATGCCTTAACTAGTGCCTTAAAACTAGAGATCGATCTTGGCGGAATTTTTATAAACAATTCGTGAGCTCTTCCCGTGAGCAGTGTGGGGAAGGCCTGACACTTCATTTCCTCAAGAGCACGGAATAGACTCATATGTGTTATATATTGAAAAATATGATCGGATGGGTCATTGGATCCGTCGTATGAGTCCATCTTAGGGACTTTGAACCCCGCAGGTCGGGGATGTGCCTCTATTTGAGCCGTAAAGGGTGATGTGAAGGAGAATACACTAGGCTATTTCCCTATAATAATGTCGAATTCCGCCAGGGCCACTTCTAGGGCTCGTGGATCAATTGGTTTTTCCCTGGGTTTGAAGCGGATGATTTGTCATCCTGCCTGATTCTCTTGGTATTCTTGGTATTATGAGGGGTGGGATTTTTCTTATATGCCTCCTCCTCTAAATCCTGCACAGCTCCTGGAGTATGGCTTGTCGAGCCTTCGGATCCATAGCCATCAGTTTGTCTACTGCTGCTTGTTGGGCTGTATTTAGATTGGCCCATTCACTCGTTTGACTCTGATCCTCAGCGTTGGTGCCTGTGGTTTCTTCACCACCATTATCTAGGCCACATTGAGCATTTCTGCAACAACCTTATGCTTTTACCATGATGATGATTAGATCTTGAAAAATTAAATGTCAATAGAAGGCCCTCCTTCTAGCGCCAATTTGACGATGCTGGATACCGTCAATGTATAAATCCGGGCCAGTTTAATCTAGAGACAATATTCAAGATCCAAAAACTTAAAATAAAGTTTGAAACATGAGAGATTTGGTGGTGTTTTAGACTGAGCCTGAGAATGTTCTTATCAAGTTGCCTACGTATCCTGGGATTATTCAGGAATCAAGTATGCCGTAGTTTTAAGAACGTTTATTGTTAGGAACATTTTATTATGTTTTGATGATGGCCATACTAACTGTTATAGAAAACCTAAAATAAGTTAGAATTCTTTGTATAAGTCTTTACTTAGAGTCTGACATGTTGTATAAGTTGAGTCAGACAAGTATTATACTAGTTGGTAGGATGGCAAAGTAAACCAGAAATCCGGCAGAGTGAAGCCAGCCAAGTACCAGTAGAGAAGCATGAAGACATTATGGTCTGACTTATAACCAAAGAAGTCTGTGATGACCTTGGATAGTCTAAGTTATAATTCAAATGATGAAATACATTGTCAAATATGGTGTACACTGATCTCACCCAAATCAAGGATCAGTGAAGTACAAGAAGTACCTAAAAGGTCAAAAAAATAAGAATGCAGTAAACCGGCAGAGTGAACTGACTATCGGCTGAGTGATAATGAAGCAGTGAAGAAAGAACCAAACAGCCAAGTCAGAAGGATTACTTAACCGTTCAAGAAACAGCCAAGTAAACTTTACTTGATCAGATTTCAAATGATAAAGATCAAGCATTAAATGCACAATCAATTGAGGATCAATCATGGAAGGATTTTCTGATAGAAGTTTGAGAAAGAAATCTGATCACTGAAATCAAGGAGAATATAATTAAGGGGGAATCAAGAATCAAATCAAGGATTATTCTCCACATTAATTAGCCCACGGATGGAAATTCAAATCAAGGATTATCAAGGCTATAAATAGAAGGCATTGAAAGACAGGAAAAAGAACGATTGAATCTGATAAGAAAGAAGTTGAAACTCTGTCAATTTGAAAATCCTTCTATCCGTACTCAAAATAAACATCTAGAGATCAACTCATAAAACATAGCTCAAATTCCACATCAAGCAATGAGATTGATCACAAGTCTGTGAATCCAATTCACATCAACTGAAGCAATTGAATCAAAGGAATTTGAGAAGGAGTTGCAATCGTTGTGATAGCTGCTAAAAGATTTGTTCTCAAGGAGCAGTGATAGTGACCAAGTCACTGAAGCTTTTGTAGAAAGGGAGTGATATTCTGGAAGATTGTGAAGCTTGTGTAGCCAAGGACAATCTAACTATTGTATCTATGAAAATAATAGTGAATTTCTCCAATCATCACATGAGAAGAGTGGATTAAGGAATACACCACCTTGAACCACTATAAACAATTGTGTCTATTTACTTTCAGCAATTTACTTTCAGTACTTTATTTCATTGCATATTATATCTATGATAGCATAATCTACTTTGAACCAACATTTAAAGAAGGGACTTATCCGCTGCCCAAAAGCTTTTAAACATAAGAAAAGTTTATGAAACTCCACTATAGTCATTAACCCCCTCTGACTATAGTATTACCCTTCTCTGGGACCAACATTTATATAGGGAACACTTCTGCCCTAGATTATGGCGGTGTCGTGTCGTTCAAGGATTCTCACTTGTAACGTCGGGGGCTTGATTTTCTTCTCTATCCCATGATTTTCGGGATATTTTTAACTATACCATATAATTTAAACCAGAGTCTTAATGCGGGAGGATATTTTCCATATTTTCCATGTGGGATAAACCGTGGTTAGCTCTACCCGACCCATCGAGAGCTCCAGATGACGCCGTGGTCCGAGATGCGTTGCCCTTATTTCGTTATGCCCTGACCAACCTGCAGTGGGCTCAGGGGTGTATTAAGCAGTTTAGACTTCCCTCCTGTTGGTAGTAGTGCCCGATGGACAATTTATGTAATTGTTTTTATAATTAATAAATGACATATTTATTCTCATCTTATTATTTGCTTCGTGCTTATAAGTAATACACTACTGAAAACCCCAAGTTGTATCATATGTATCCATATAACTTAGTGTGTGACACACTTGAGGATTAAGTTTATGGTGATACACTTGAACTGTTAGTCCATGATGAACTTAATCAAAGTACGGGGTCTATTGATTAAACCACCATTAATGCGTCCAGAACACTTTATGGTGTGACCGTCTTATCCGGACCGTCGATATTGGTTATCTAAATGGGGTATTTAGATATGATGTAATCATATAGGACTGGACCGATTTAATCTTCATTTCTCATATAATTTCGTGATTGAGAAATCTTATTAAATCACAAGATGATCATATATTGATTAACCTTAATTCTGAAGTGATTGCAGGCTCCTGCTTGTTTCAAGATAAGGTTTGATGTGTTCGTTAAGGATTGCTAAGAGGCGCGGTCCGAATCACTATCACGTTGGCACTATTGTGAATGAGTAGCTGGGAATGTGTCTGACAGATACGGAATACATTCCTTCCTGCGGGAAGTAGAAATACACTCCCCTTATTTGTTAATCCTAGAAACTAATCGATCCGCGGAGTTCATATTGGTTATGAATTAATTGATCATTAGTGGGTTAATGGTAAATAAGAATAAGATGTAATGAAGAAGGTTTACGGAAATATTCCCGCTTTATTACGGATAGTCTATATGTAATGATTATATCAATGGACACTTATTGACTCGACACTTTGAGAATAAGTTATATCTATAATCGATAGAGTTCAGTTTCGGATTTTCGGTGGCGTAATCCCAGAATTAATAAGTTGAATAGAATGTTCTGTTCGATGAATATTTTATTCAATTTACTGGAGCTACTGGTTATTGGTCCATGGTCTCCGGGTTGGCTCCTAACACGCGAGTGAATTCTCTATTTTGGAACCTCGAGATAGAATTAAATGGTTGGTCTATTTAATGAATATGCGAAATATTATTTATTCAGTAAATAATATGTAAAATATAAAAGACATTTTATATTATTCATATGGGATATATGGCGCTACATGTGGGAAAATTGGGAAAAGAATTTTTTCTGAACTATATCACATGTGTAATTAATTAATTATTTGTTAAATAACTAATTGATAAATAAGAGATTGATTTTCTCATTTAATGATGATTATCTCTTATTTAATATAGATTATCTCTTATTTAATGAAAATTATATTTTCCTTAAATAAAGATAATTGTCTTGTGAAAGGTGTTGGTCCCTTGAACAAGCTTTGGTTAATTTTAGAGGGGGGAGGGTGAATAAACTTAACACTTAAAACATTTTGGAGTTTACAAACTCAGCAGGGTCAATAGTCTGTTGACCTTCAGTAGTCTGCTGACTATTGGAGCTATTGAATCTGTTGCAGCGGAATATATTAAATTAAGCCTTGATACTTTATGTTTAAAGATGATACTAAGTATTAGATACTCAGTAGTGCAAGGAGTGTGATTCCAATAGCTAATTCAACAGGTTGATGTGATAAGCATGCAAATAAAGTAAAGTGTAGAAAGTAAAGTAGGCAAGTTTTATAGTGGTTCCATGTGGTGTAATCCTGTCAGTCCACTCTTCTTCTGTGATGTTGGAGGAAATTCACTAGAGACTTTTGAGATAGCTGTTACAAAAATCCCTAAACTTTTTGTCCTTGACCAATGACTATGGCTTCACAAACTGAACACTAGAAACACGTAGGATTGCTGCTCCAAAGTATTCCACTGGTCTTTGAAGGTTAGGATTGCCTCTTCACCAGCTCCACCACAAAGCACAACAGTCCTTGACACTTCATCAGTGCTTCTCTGTCTTCAGGTTCTTCTTGAAAAAGAAGGGGTTGAATCAAGAAAGTGATTCAGCTTTCAGCAAGCTTTGATCAGGATGAAAAGATCAACAACTTGTAGTCTTCAAGTGTGTATACTGGATAGAACTTGATTGCAGAAACACTTGAAGAAAATTCTTGATCAGTAAGTTTAAATGCTCAACAGTCCTTGACACTTCATCAGTGCTTCTCTGTCTTCAGGTTCTTCTTGAAAAAGAAGGGGTTGAATCAAGAAAGTGATTCAGCTTTCAGCAAGCTTTGATCAGGATGAAAAGATCAACAACTTGTAGTCTTCAAGTGTGTATACTGGATAGAACTTGATTGCATAAACACTTGAAGAAAATTCTTGATCAGTAAGTTTAAATGCTCAGATTGTATCAGCAGGGTAAGATTGCACTTGATCGATATTTCTTGTTCTTGCTCAAAATACTTAGTTGTTTTTCTCTTGCTCTTATGTGTGTAATCTGAATCAGGGGTCCTCTATTTATAGGTGCAAATCCTTTGATTTGAATTTGAATTTCAAAAACAACCGTTACAGGATTGTCTGAATATACCCTGAAATTCCCTCTGATGTACTATACTGATAGTGTCAGTGTCCCCTGACAGTTAGTCTGTCAACCAATGAAATAATTCCATTTGATTTGGTTTTGAAATCCTTACAATGTCCCTCTCATCCTAGCCATTGAATTGACTGATTAATCCAATGGTTGTAATTCATCTTTATCCATTTAATATTCCAGGAAAACTTGGATTAATTTGACTTTAACATTCAGCAGAAACCTGTTGTATAAGTCTGCTGATGTACTTATATGATCAGCTGATTTTTAGTCTGATGTGTTTTATAAACACCACAACTGACTGCTTATCATCTAACTTTTTTATTATGAAGTTAGAGTACACCATCTTAAGTATAACCAAGTTCCAGTCATCACTTTACTTTTTATGGAACTTAGACCTTCTACACAAGGTATATGTGATCAGTTTAGGCCAGCACAGACTTACCTAAATTCTGATCCCATATCCTTGACTTTTAATACTAAGTTTGATCCCTTAGCTTTCATTACTGAGTTTGAACACTCAGCCTTCAACCATCAGCAGGTTCTAGACACCCTACTGTCCTAGACACTCTACTGACCTAGATAGGTCTGCTGATCAATTCGGCTGGCCTCTTTACAGTGCTTGTTTGATCAAACCTATACAAAGATCAAACTCTAATAAACCTATACATTAATTCTAGACATTTTTTGCTTTTGCTTAATAACAGCTAGTCTGACTCTCATCATTAAAACAAGAATGTCTAACAAAAGGGATAACTATCTCTTGATCGGTTATTTTCCTATATAAAGAGGGTTTCTCCCAAAACATTGGACAATCAACTATTGCGCCAGTTTTTGAGAAAATGAGAGAAAATCAGTTTTTCGTCCTAGCCATCGGGAGAAGAAAAACTGGAGTTTTTCTTGAAGCATATTCGAGGATGTTCGAATGCGGGATCGACGTCCACTAGTCGTTGTTTGGAGATACAACTCGAAAGATCACGGCTTCTCTTCAGTTGGTGAATCTACAAACCTTCTTGTAGTTTATATTAATTAAATACGTGACTCATATCGTAGTAAAATCGTAAACGATTTATTTCATTGCTTCCGCTGTGCATGATCGAGTGTCTCGATCGGTACTGTAAATCAGATCTGACGTTTCGAAAAGAACGGAAAAAGTGGCTCGATTCATCGGGACTCCCTCCCGAGCTATCGAGACCCGGAAAATTTCTAGATTCGGTTTTTTCCGCGTTTCGAATCCTGATTCGGGTTCCTGTATATCCAAGCACTCCCTCCTAGGGATAAAGGTCTTGTAATTGGGCATAAACTGGGGCTCTTAGCCCTTCGTTGCTCAGTCTCTCTTTCCTCATTTATTACATAGTTATTTGTGGGACGACACGTGGCCGAGGCTGATCTGACCTCCGCCAGTTAGCACTATAAGGTCTTAGACTAGTAGGACCTTAGGACATGTGGAACGAGACGTCTCACTGCTTTTTATGTACTCATGGCTAGTTCTGCTGATTGCAATTAATAAAATTATTCTTTTTCCTTTTAAAAAATGAATTATTGTTCCAAAAAAAAAAATTTATTAGCACTCCATTTTTACTACTAACATCCTATTACTCCCGGCGCCATAAAAATTACTTCAATACCACATATTTTCTTAATGAACGTAACGTCAGTGTCAGTGTCACCGACGTTGGTTTTTCAAGAGCAAGAACGGTGCCACTAACGTTGTTGTTTAAAAACGAAAATCACTGACACCGACGTTTACGTTATAAAAGTGTCACAACATATAAACGTCAGTCCACTGATGTTGATATCGAAAATGGACGTTACAGACACTCGACGTTTCTAGTGTGGTGACGAAAGTAAATATAAAAATATATGCATGGTGTCGGATGCAGAAAAAAATAATAAAAAAAGGGTGCCGATAGAATCCCGAAATATTGTTAAATGATCACAGTGAAACAGCGACGTTTCATTTTAATTGGAAAAAAAAATCATTGGTTCACATCGTTCTTGTTCCGCATGGGCAGAATGTCAAGCACTTCGAAGTAAGAAGTACTCTGTTCATAAATTTGAATTCTTTCGTTTTCTTATTTACAGATAAATTTGGAAGCTCCACAGCCATCTTTGAAGCTCATGCTCCGATTTGTAGCTGTATTGCTTTTATTTATTCTCTTCCGCTGAAGCCATTCCTTTCCTTGCTTCTACTCTATTTAGGTATCTTATTAATTTCATTTGATTATTTGGGTACGATTTTCCATGTTTTGTGTTTATTATTTTAGTTTCACCCTTTCCTGTAATTTGCTCGCACTCTCTGTTGTTGTGCAGTCATGTAATGTGGTTCGTCACTTTGGTTTTGATCTCTGGTACTCCCTCCGACCTAAAATGTATGGCTAAAATGCCTAATGCAGCCTTTAAAAGTGTAAAAATGGGTAAAAGTGGTTGGATCAATATAAACTAGGGATAAGATGCGGGAAAATGTTAATAAATGCTCTCTTGATAAGGTGAATGACTCATATTATGGGACAAAATAGAAAAGCTAGGATGACTTGTATTTTGGGACGGAGATGCAATGAGGTTGACAAAGTATTCATGGACAACATGAGGAGCAATAGTTTACGAGTTTCTAGGCTTCAGTGTAATCACTTCAGTAATTCATTTGAATGTTAACAGTTAAAAGGTTATGGTCCCTGTAGTCCCTCTTAAGAACTGTCTGATGATGCCAAGACCATATATTGAGCGAGGCTTTTGAGTGATTATAATTGTTAAGTTAGTACCGGGATTTTATTTGTATCGAGAGCATAATCCATGAGTGCTTTTATTTCCAGGAATGATGATATAGTTCTATAGATTATTCCTTGTGACAATGATGAAATGGAGCAAAGGTAAAGCTGATATAAGTTTGGTTCGGGATTAGATGGGGATTGTGCGGGATTTGTGACATCTTTGCAGGTAATAGTTGTGTTTTGAGCTTCAATATAAGATTGTTACAAACTTGAAGCATAGGCAGCTTACTTGGTGTCTGCATATGTGAAGATACAAGGCAGTGACTCCTCGTTTTAAATTTGAAATGGTTATTTGGATGTTATTCTTTTCTGCACCTTTACTTGCATGTTGAGATGAACACGAAAGTAGCTTAAGATATATTGTGCATTTTGGATTGAAAAAAATACTACCCCGTGATTGTGAAAATTGTAAGCAAGACATTTTTTCTTACCATTGTCACTTTGTACATCATACCCAATCACGATATCGGCAGAACTGTTGCGTTGGATTCACATATCTATTGTGATTCACATATCTATTGTGATGCAGATTCAATGCAATATATAAGGGTTTGGTGGAACCTTTCGGGGTTCAAGAGTCAGTTAAAGATCAGAATCCAGTTATATTTCCTTGAGTGAAGAGGAGTTTTATGTAAAAAAAATGCTGGTTGAGATCTTTAGGCATCACACAATAGGATCATGTCCGACAATGTCAAGAGAAAGAGAAAATGCTGGAAATTTCTTGGAACTGGAAGGCATGCAATACTTTTGAGAACAAGTATTTGTGCATATGAATGTAATTAAATCTAGTACTCTCCGTCCCAAAATAAGTGCCATTTCAGTGAGGTGTTTTTGTCACAAAATAAATGTATTATAGGATTTCAAGAAACATTTGCCTATGTTCTACCAGAATGGCCCTTATTTACAGGAAGACAAAAGATGAATTTTAAAGGAAAGAGAAGAGGGTTGTTAAGAGGAAAGAGACATATATTCCTACAAGTGTAAATGAGGGTAGAAAATTCTTTTTAAAAGTTTTCTTAATATGTGTGCGAACTGCTATGACGACACTTATTTTGGGACTTAGGTAGTATCAGTCCTGCTCTAGTTTTTCTCAGTACAGAGGAAGTAATATGTATTCCCTTTTGAATGCTTGAAGTACTCTTAGTAGCGATTTTCCTAAGCTATGAAGCAAATTTCTGAGAATCAGATGAAGTTCTAGGACTAGAATGCATGTGACTGAAAAGTAGTGCAGATGCTAAAAATGAGCAAAGCATTCCTCTTTATGAAAAATAACAGCTAAAAATGAGCAAAGCATTACTCTTTATGAAAAATAACAACAGAAACATGATTTGTAATACAATTCTCCTTATTCTATAACTAAGCTGAGTCAAGGTTCATCTTATGCTCTTGCGATCTAATGTATTGATAAATACATGTATAGCCTTTGGAGCTTCTTTCCCTCTCCATTAGTAAGTTTTAGTTCATCGTTTCCACAATTTCATTCATGCATTGTGATGAGTGTACAATACATACAGTGAGTTATTTCCTTGCCTGAGAGATGCTTCGCTTTATATTGTAATAGTCATAATGTAGCTCTGCAAGTGTGGTTTTGGCACCTTTGTGAAATAGAATTTAGATATAAAAAGAAGTTTCTCTATGTGTTTTATTTATTTATTTTTCAATTGGTTATTTGAGGAGCTTGGTCATTAGCTCTGATTTTTTTCTCCACTGAGAAAATCGCAGGGGATTACAAAAAAGTGAACTTTTTTTTTGTGAAGAATTATCAGGGAAAATATTTTCCTGTGAAGTAGTAAACTTTGTAGTAAACTTTGCTGCTGCCAACCATGTTGATTGGTGAACCATTATATTTGTTTCTCTATTCCCCTATTGGCTTACATTGAAAAGTAATTGGATGGATCTTTGCCATAATCTGTGTCTTCCTTATGAACTCATATCCTGGTTAATCTTGTCATTTCTCCAGCCATTTCTTACGACTGTTTTTACTTATTTGTTAATTCCTGTAAACTAGATCATTTTATCCATGCTATGACAATATCCACATTGAAGGAAAGCCATCTTTCAATTGCATAATGGTCTATTATGTCAAAAACAGATTTCTCGTGAATTTAGTTTCTTTTTGTAACTGAGAATTTTTTTAATCATTCATTTTCCCATTGCAGTGGCTAAGTGGAAACAGCTTGAGATTTGGGATTATTTTTTAAATCTAAGAAATGAGGTAAAATGGTATTTTGTTTATTATAGCATTTAAATGATTATTTTCTGTTTTTAAAATGGTAATTTATCATGCTACCGGAGCATGAGCGCATAAGATCCTAAGATCAAATTTCACTGCTGCCCTATTTATTTTCAACAACAGAAATACTACTGCTACTGCCCGTACTGTTTTGTTATTGCTTGTTTACTCTAATGCTATTCCTCTGCACGACCACATGTGATAAATGATAAGTTGCACGCCTAGCAACATAATCTTTTAGGTAAAATGATAATTCATCAAAAATGTATTTATATTCAAGGACATTTATACATTGTTCCTAACATTTTATGTGATAACAGGTGCAGCAACATTGTGTTTCACAAAAGTTTACCTGTTTTTTGTCGTCCAAAGCATACACTCGCAGAGAAGTTCCTAGAAAGACTAAATGTTTTTGAGAAGGCGAGCATTTATTATCATACAAGGCTGTTTCATTATGCGAGAGTCGCTTCTCTTGTAAGTATGTGATTGGGGTTTTATCCTGGAAGTTTGGTACATGACTTGCTTTTTTTTCTACTGTCAAGTGTTAAATAGTACTGACTCATTTTTAGCTTGTTGCTGAATCAATTTTGTTTCGGATTATTTGAAGCTTTTATTTGTATATAATTTTTTTATATTGCCTCAGTGGTGAATGCATGCATTTTGAGAAATTAAGAAATAAAAAATTTGCACAGGCACACTTGGACAATCAGATTTTTATCATACGTGGCATGAAATTGTACTTATGCTTTGTTGTTCAGGTACCAGTTTATATAGGTTACCATGATTTGGGTGATTTAACACCCAATGAAAGAGCTGCAGAGGAACTCTGTCTTGACCATGACAGAAGAATTGCAGATCTCGATATTGCCATGGCATGTAAGCGCTTCCCTTCCATCTCACTGGGGTACTCACCACCTGTGGTTCTATATGATGATATACCATACAGCGTCCTGGAAAGTGGCTTATTAGCGGCTCCTATTCATGAGGAATTTCTTCCGAATTCGGTTGACAGTCTCTACGAATCTTGGGCATCTTTATATCCTGGAAAACCTGAGGAGACATTGCTTCCTTTTCCAGAAGAGTCTGCTGCCTCTACTATGATTTCTATGTCATCCTTGGAGGACAAAAAGAAAGACATGGAGCTTTCCAAAAGAATTAACGCAACAGAAGATCGTGGATTAGGCAATCCAAATAGCTCCAATGGACTCCTGGAAGAAGATACTTCTACATCAGGGCAACGTATTCTTGATAGATCTATCTCTTGCATACCTGGCATGACTAAAAGAAGATTAAATCAGTTAGAAGACTGTGGCTTTCACACTGTGAGTTTATTGTGGTTCATAGTTTTGTGTTTCTGGATGCAAATATTTAAATCACTGGTGCTGCTATGTAGGTGCGGAATTTACTCTGCCATTATCCCCGGACGTATGCTGATCTACAGAATGCACAAGTTAGAATTGTTGATGGACAATATTTGATTTTTGTTGGCAGAGTATCTTTTTCAAGGTTAGTGGAACTGAGAAAATTCCTTTTCCTCCCTACACTCCCTTTTTTCTTGTATGCATTCTTCATCTTCAAAGTTTTCCACATGTTCATTAGGGTTAAGTCTTGTTATAGCTCGTCTTTGCTTGATCTATAGCATGTGAAGACTCCATTCCCCCATCGCTCAGCCTGAAAAGAAATGGGCTCACATGGGATAGCTTGTTATGAAAATATTCAGGAGATGAATAATCTTTTATTGAAGATTGAGGTCTCAGTTAATACCCTGAGCCCTATAAATATTATTAGACGGAATATTTAGTGATTAATTACTATTTGAAATAGTCCTATTATGCCCCTATTTAGTCCTCGGTTTGGTATACAGTCTGTTAAGTAACTCAAGGGTTCTAGCCGTTGCTTACAGCTGTATTACATTAATGCTATAGTTAAAGGTTATCCCAATCCCTATGCATCCCTCTACATATTCTTGTAATCCTTCTCATTATTATAATAAGAATTATTCTGTTCCAAATATTCTGATATGGTATCAGAGCTAATGACTCTTCCTCCTCCGCCTAAAATGAGTAAAATCTAATTTTCTTCGCCCCTCTAAAAATTGTCTGAAACTCTATCCTCCACATCCATGGCTGATACTGCGACCTCTGAGATGCTTGCGAATACAGGAGAGCTCCAAAATATCCTAGTTGCATTTCTCGGCTAGATGGAAAAAACTACCTTAAATGGTCTCAACTGGTTCGGACATTTCTAAAAGGGCGAGGCAAGCTGGGTCACATCACTGGGAAAGGTCCTAAAGAAGACGTTCCGAAGTATCATGCTTGGGACGAGGAGGACTCCATGGTAGTGTCATGGATATGTAATTCCATGGCCCCTGGCATTAGCGACACATGTATGCTCCTCTGCTCAACCGAAGAAATTTGGGATTCCGTGAGGCAAATTCTACTGGGGTGAAGGAGTGTTAACTGCCACCTATTTGATCAATAGAATGCCATCCAAAAACCTAGAAAATAAGAGCCCTGTGACCTCCTAGCTAAATTCGACCCAGGATTCAGAACTTGCCAAGGACTTGAGCCTAGAATATTTGGGTGCAGTGCCTTTGTTCATATTCACAGCCAAAACAGAAGGAAGCTTTATCCTTGAGCCCTAAAACGTATCTTTATAGGGTACTTAAAAGGGGTACAGGTGCTGCCATCCTTCCACTAGGAATTTTTTTGTTTCTAAAGATGTAACATTTGATGAAACTGCTTCCTTTTATCAACCTGATCACTCCTGCATTCAGGGGGAGTTTGTGTATGATAATAGTAGAGATCCTTTTTTGCTGGAAACTACCCCTGACCCTCCTCCTGAAATCCCTGCTCAAACTAGTTTTTATGAGAATAGTGAACCTATTCTTCCTTTGGAAAGACAAAATATTCTCACCCATGAGAAGGTCTACACCAGAAAGAACAAAATCATAGGTCAATCTTCTCCTATAAATACCAGAAGTGAATCTGCACAATGCATTGATCCCCCACTTGTTCAAGCCAATCCTTCACCAATTTGTCACCCTGAACATCCTCCAAAGCAAAATCCTAAGGTCAGTAAGTCAAAAGAAGCTGATCTTCCTAAAGATCTCTTCATCCCTATTTCCCTAAGGAGAGAGAAAAGTGCCTGCGCCCAACACCCTATTCAATCTCTCCTATCCTATGAAAAATGCAATACAACACACAAAACTTTCCTTAGCAATCTGCACACCAATCTTATTCCTAGGAGTGAAACTGAAGCCTTGGATAAAAGATGGCAAGATGCTATGAAAGCTGAAATTCAAGCCCTAGAAAAGAATAAAACCTGGGATGTTGTTGATCCTCCTATGTTGAAATTAGTGTCCTATTATGGCCTATTATCGTATTTTATTCTAATTAGGCCTTGTTTTTTTATCTTTCTTGCTCTATGGTTATTTCCTGAGCTGTTTAGCTGCTTTTACTGTACAGTAGCCGTTGGGGCACTGTACTTTAGCCGTTGGGACTGCTTTTGCAGTATTAGGACTTTCTCAGTCCTATTTAATGTCTTTTTCTCTTGTAGTTGTAACTACCAAGTATTCTTCAATTAATAAGACTCTTTTTCTCCACAATACTTGTCTTTATTCCTACATGGTATCAGAGCCTTGATCCATAATCGCTCAAATTCAAAATTTTCTGAGATTTTTTCAAAAACTAGAAAATGTCGTTTGTTGAACAATCAACCTCCATGTTGTTTCACATTCTGAGGGAACAAATCTCATTCAGGGAGGGAGTGATACAAACAGTCATCTTCTCACTAGCCATAAATTCGATGTTAATAACTACCATTTGTGGTCTAGATCTCTGCTAATTTATGTGTCTGGAAGAAGCAAAGAAGGACATCTGACTGGAGATATTCCTCAACCAAAAGAGGATGATCCAAAATTCAGACAATGGAAGGCAGACCACAACATCATCATGTCATGGCTGATTGGATCCATGACTCGTGATCAAAGTGAGAACTTTATGTTCTTCGACACGCTTTCAAGAAGTCCTGAGGTCGCTTCATGATCTCTACTCAAGAGAGGACAACACTTCGAGCCTATGAGCTCAATCCCAACTTAAAGATCTCAAACAAAGCAGATTCTACTGCTTCGACATCGCTCAAGAAGTCCGAGAGGTCGCTCATGATCTCTACTCCAAGAGGACAACACTTCAGCTATGAGCTCTCAATCCCAACTTAAAGATCCAAACAAGCAGATTCTATCACACTCACTACTTCAATCTTCTCAGTAGAATCTGGCAGCAACTTGATCTTTTCAATGAACATAAATGGAATTGTTCTGAAGATCATAAGAACCATAAATTGCTCATTGAAAAGGACAGAGTGTTTACCTTCCTTATGGGACTCAACCTAGTTTGGATGATGTTAGGGGAAGAGTCCTTGGCAAATCCCCTCTTCCAACTTTGAAAGCTTCCTTTGCTGTGGTTAAGCATGAAGAAAGCAGGAGGAAACTCATGCTAAGCGAAGACTCAAGTCTTTGTATATACCTCAAATCTCTCAGCAAAACACTTCAGCTCTTGCATCTCACTCTCTTCAACCCAACAAAGGAAAGAAGGAAAGGCCTTGGTGTGATCATTGCAGAAAGCGCAAGGGCATATCAAAGATACCTGCTGGAAACTTCATGGAAAACCAAAGCAGATTGGAAACTAGTGTATGGGAATGGAAGGAGCCTCAAGCAAATCTGTCTTGAGTAAAGAAGTCTTCTCAAGAACAGATAGAAGCATTAAAAAGCTCTTCCACCCAGATTCCAAATTCTGAAATCATCATTTGTATCCTCACCAGAGTACGTATGTATCATTTCTCAAGTCTTTGAATCTCATGTTCAAAGACTCAATGGATCATTGATTCTGGTGCATCTGAACACATGACTGGTGACAAGACACTGTTTTCCTTTTTACATCCTAGCACACAAGGGAGATATGTCAGAATTGCTGATGGTTCCACCTCTAAGGTATCAACATAAAGGGCATATGTCTCAAAGATGTACTCTTTGTTCCAAAGTCGCTATGCAATCCGATCTCTCATTAACATGATTGGCACAATAGCACAATATGGTGCTTAATTTTTCCTCCACATCCTGTGATTTTCGTGACTCCAAAATCGGGAAGATGATTGGCGCATGCTAAGACCACCTCGGTCTTTATCTCATGTCTGAAATGATTGCTCTAAAAAGGAAGCATCCGGGTTGTCTTGGTTCTAGTACCAATAGTGAAAATGTAATGCTATGGCACTATAGGCTTGAACATCCTAATTTTGTGTACTTGAAAAAATTACTTCCTCGATCTATTTATCAATAAAAGCCTTCGATTTTGTATGTGAAATTTGTTGTCTTGCAAAGCATTCCGTAAATAACTTTCCTCGTAAAGGTATCAACCATCTAAGCCTTTTAACCTGGTACACAGTGATATTTGGGGACCTTCAAAGGCTAAAAATATCACTGGTACTAGGTGGTTCATCACATTTATTGATGATCACACTAGGCTTACATGGGTTTTTCTGATGAAAAAAAAGTCTGAAATTGGTATGATATTTAATAACTTTTATCACATGGTTCATACCCAATTTAAAACTGACATTAAGGTGTTGAAGTCTGACAACGGGTCTGAATACTTTGAAACAACCCTTGGGACTTTCATGAGGGAAAAATGCATTGTTCATATAAGTTCCTGTGTTGATACCCCTCAGCAAAATGGGATTGCTGAGAGGAAGAACAGGTACTTACTTGACACTGCTAGAGCTCTCATGTTTGCAATGAATGTCCCCAAGTTTCTATGGGGAGAAGCTGTTTTAACAGCCACTTATCTTATTAACAGGATGCCCTCAAGGGTCCTTCAGTTCAAAACTCCTATTGGTGTGTTTAAAGGCATCTACCCGAACTGCCAGTTTACTCAAAACCTTAATCCTAAAGTTTTTGGGAGCACTGTGTTTGTTCACAACCATCACAGGAACAAACTGGATCCAAAGGCAATCTAATGCATCATGATTGGGTACTCACCTAGACAAAGAGGGTATAAATGTTATTGTCCTCCCACAAGGAAGTACTATAACACCATGGATGTCACATTCCTTGAGTCTAAACCCTATTATGATACTCATGGGAACTCTGTAAATGACTACATGACTTCCTCTCGAGGGTGGAATTTGCAATTACCTCTGGATCTCCCTGAAACAGATTCACATATAGAAATTGAAACACAGAATTCTACCACAGAGGATCTAAGTACATCTGGTACAAGGATCACTAGTTATCCTTTTGGACCTGAACAAGGGTCCCAATGTGATAGACCACCTATGGAACTGGTTTACACCAGAAAACGCAGGGAAGCCTTAAGATCCCCTACTCTTGCAAGTCCTGAAACTCAACATCCTAATTATGATAATGATGATACCACTCACGATACCACTCACGATGATAGATAGCACTTGTACTAAAGTCCTTTGTATAATCTATCGAGCATATCAATCCTCATGAATAATCTTAATAGTCATGTTCCTTGTACCATTCAAGAAGGACTTGAAAAACCTGAATGGAAACATGCTGTTGATGATGAAATTGATGCTCTACTCAATAACAACACCTGGGATATCACCTATCTTCCTAAGGGAAAAAAGGTGTTAGGCAGTAGGTGGCTTTTCACTAATAAATTTAAGCTGTGATGGGTCAATAAGCAGTACATAAGGCAAGGTTAGTTGCCGAGGTTATACACAAACCTGCCTGCCCTGTTGCTAAAAACTAATACCATCGAGTAATCCATCTTGTATCTTGATTGGCCCTTATTCTAATTCAAACGAGAACTCAATGAGGAAGTGTACATGAAAATTCCCCCAGTAATGTAAAACCCGTGAAAGGGAAAACTTGTTAAACTTAAAAGACCCCCTAGATGGACTAAAATAGTCCCACAGTGGCATGGTTTGGCAGCGATTTACAAAGTCTCAAAGATTATGGCTATCAACAATGTCATTCGGACCACACTTGTTCACCAAATTCACTAATCATGGCAAGGAGTGATCTTGTTGATGATATAATCATCACCTGGGATGATTTGGATGAAATTCATAAACTTAAACAATCTCTTGCAAGTGGATTTGAAGTCAAAGACTTGGGACAATTAAAATATTTCCTTAGTATGGAAATATCAAGAACTAAAGCTCTATTCATATCTCAAAAGGAGATACATCTTAGATCTTCTTGAAGAAACAGGATGTCAAATTGCAAACCCGCTTTCTTCACCTATTGAACTTAACCTAAAGTTCACCAAAGAAAGGTCAAAAGCCTATGTTGATGTTGGGAGATATCAACGATTAGTAGGGAAACTCATTTATCTTTCCCACACAAGACCTGACATTTGCTTTACTGTCACCTTGTAAGTCGGGCCTTCATGCACAAACCTTGTGAAGAGCACCTTCAAGTTGTGGATGAACTCTGTTATACCTAAAGTGACACCAGATCAAGGCATTCTACATTCTCACTAAAAATGGCAACAGAGAGCGTCGGTCGTGATATCTACACAGAAACTTATGCATTGGGCAAGCTCCATAAGGGATAAAGATCTGGCCAACAAGTTATATGTTTTATATACTGGAAATCTAACAACTTGGAGAGAGTAAGTTGGGGCACTGTTTGTGACTTTAGCCGTACCAAGCTCCCTACTCAATTGGGACTGGTTTTTCATCATGCAGTAAACATTAGGACTTTCTCAGTCCTATTTAATGTCTTTTTCTCTTGTAGTTGTAACTATTAGCCAAGTATTCTTCAATTAATAAGACTCTTTTTCTCCTTTCTCAATACTTGTCTTTTCTTCATGCCTCCTCACTTGTCTTTATTCCTACATCCTAAATACTCAAAATATGTATCAGAGCCTTGATCTGGACGACCAGGTGAATCTTAGTGTCCCGTAAAAAGACTTGACCGGGCGACAAACGAAAAGATTGTTAATCGCTCAAATTCAATATTGTTGTTTTTCTGAGATTTTTCCTTGAGATTGACAAAATTCGAGGACTAGAAAAGATGTTTTGGCGTGTCGTTGCAAGTTTGTTGAACAATCAACCTCCATTGATGTTGTTTCACATTCTGAGGAACAAATCTCATTCAGGGAAATAAATGGTAATTCTCTCTCCTCACCGACTTTCAAAATGGAAGGTCGTTCTCCCGTGATACAAACAAATGGTCATCTTCTCACTAGCCATAAATTTGATAATCTGCCCAAAGACGAAAAACAAAGGGAGAGTAATAAACTACAAGAAAGAGAATGGAACAAAAACACTTTGCACCTGGTCTAGATCTCTCCAGGATTTCTTTTGGTAATGTATGTGCTAGAAATTCGTCTTATTGGTGCCTTATGAGCCGGGCCATGTAAATCAAGTCCTTGTGCATAGGACATTTGATCATCCCTCCAGATCTGATTCGGTCAAGATGATGTAACGCTTTGCGAGAGCACCAATCTGAGTGAACACTTCATATTTTCAATTGTGCCATGGCCCAAATTTCCAATGTCAATAATGTCCTGGTAGTAACAAATCGCTCCCAAGTAACGAAAGGCATGTTCTCGGCGAGAAAACCCAATATGTTACGCAACCACTTGTTTTGGTGGTAGTTAAACTTTGCCCAATGAATGTACTCTTAGTTGCATTAATCCTCGTAATGCTCCTAGCAATCACATTGTGCCATGGCCCAAATTTCCAAGAGTTCAAAATGAGGTCTGCTCTGCTCCGGTAGGATATCTAATTTAAGCATAATATTGGGGTTTCAAGTTTTTGTTCACATTCTTACATAGCTCCCGGGCATGCATCTACCAGGGATTTAAACCATTATATTTTGTCTGCTTTGGTGAGTTTTCTTTTCACTTATCGAGGTTGCCATTATACCAAGGTTTTTGGTTATAGGTTAGCCTATACAAAGGTACAGTTTCTAGTAGTGACCTTCTGTTTTTGACACAGCTTTTCACTAGGTTGTCCTATACAAAGGTACAGTTTCTAGTAGTGACCTTCTGTTTTTGACACAGCTGCCCCGATCAACGTTTGTGTAAGCATTTACTCCTTTGTTTGTTGAGTTGATTGAAGTGTTGAGTAATCGTCGAGTCACCCTGCTTCATATGCTGGAGTTGAGTTTCGGTTACCTAAAAGTATGAGATGCTATCCCTCTTGGAGTAGAGATCCCTTGTCGCTTCCCAAAATTCTGCAGCTGTTTCATAAAACATAACGTTCTCACTAATTTTAGGTGTCATGGAACAACTTTGTTGACCAGGTTGCTTAATCAACCTAAGCTAGAAAAGATAAGAAAGGAAATAAAAAACAAATCAACCCTAATTACAACCCAATCAAGAAAACAAATACCATATCATACATCTAACCACACAGCTGAAAATACAAAAATTAAAATAAAATAAAATAAACAGGATTTTTCAACATTGTATCAGTCAAGCATACAAGATTTGTGAACTCTGTATCCAATGTCCTTGAGACCTAGAGAAATACCCGTATCAATATTATAATTATGGTCTTCAAAAATAAATAAAATACAATTATGGCAATATACCAACTAAAAAGTTGTCAGCTATTGCTACGTAGCCATGTTAATGTTGTTAGGTTTTGGGCTAACATTCTTGTTGGACCCTACTCAATTTCCTGTTAGGAGTATTATTGAATGTTTGTTTCTTCTCATGACTATTTATCTATTCTTTCCAGGGCAATTAGAGCTAGCAGTGCACTTTCATATCATGAAGTACTTGTGGCATGTGAAGTTGCAGAGGATAATTCCACTTCTGAGTGCGTGGTTGATGAAAGGGCGGTCGATGAAACCGAGAAAAGGAGTACAAGAACAATATACTTACATTTGAAGAGATTCTTTAGTGGTGCTCGTTTTACATTTCAGCATTTTCTCCGCAGTGTTTCGGAGAAGTATATTGAAGGAGAGATAGTCTGTGTCAGTGGTAAGGTGAGTGTGTGGAAGGAAACTGATTGTCCTACATGATACTTATCATGAAACATTGGATTTGACCATCTAAAATTTGTAGTTCACGAAAGTCTGGCATGCCTATATGGAGCTGCTTTGGTGTTCGTTGTGGCCCAATGTCAAACAATGTCCAGTGAACTAAAAACCAGACTTCAATGAGTAGCTGGAATTATAAGTTTACACCATTTAAGGCTATTAGTTCTATGTATAAGCAAAAACTGAGAAGGAACAGACATCTTCATTGACAAAGAAGTTATTAGGCTTGCTGCTACTCACATTTTGATGTTTTGCCACCTCTGCACACTTGTTTACCTGAAGGTTTTGCTTTGCCTTTAAAACATGAATCTGGAGCTAACATGCTAACTCAAAATATGGAAAAGTTTTTGTGTATGTTGCCACTATCATGTTGCTACTTGTATACTATATACTTTTTTGCTGTTCAAATCTTTTGACTTGACATTTAGTTTTGTAGGTGCGGTGCTTGAGTATGACAGACCACTATGAAATGAGGGAGTACACTCTGGATACACTTCAGGATGAAGGAGAGGCCTCTCTTTGTCAAAAGGAAATGCTGTATCCTATATATCCTTCCAAAAAAGGCTTGAAGCCAAAGCTTCTTAGTGATATCATCACAAGGTTTGTGGTATTTCAATCCCTATTATTGTAACAAGTAGACTATGATACTGTGTAACTGGTGTCATGGTATGGCCTTTTAAAGCTTGTATGATTCTCTCTGTTATGCTATATGACATGCTACGATATTCGTTTGATTTTCACACCTTACCAGCTGTGGTGTTACTTTCATAACCAGGGGGTATTTTCATGTATACCTCCTCAGAAAGATAAACATTTAAAATGCTGTTTTTAATATCCAAATGATATAGGGGCCATTCTAAATTTTCAGCTAAGGATAATAAAAGTCTAATGGTATTAAGTTTAACTGGAGCAAAGGTTTCTTGGTAGTCGATACTATATGATTGTGTGAACTCTCTTGCAACCGGTCGAGCCTTATGTGTATTAATACTCCCATCTGAGTTGAATTTTATTGTAAATACATGTTGAGAAGAAAGGGTGTAATAATGTTTAGTGTGCCGCCTAGTGTTCTTAGTAATAATTTCCTATGATTGAGGAACTTTGATTGATTAGGACTCTGTCTTTTACCTTCTATATAAGCAGGCAGTCTGCCATATTGTATACACATAAGAATTATATTAAAAATTCCTCTTGGTTTTCTGTGTTATATATTCAACATGGTATCAGAGACGAGGTTCTCCTAAAGCCCTAGCCGTCAAATATGAATTACCAAGTTGCCATGGCTGGAGAATTGTGTAGTGATTCCTCTACTCTTTCTCCTGCAATTGCCGAATTTGGAACCAGCCAAAATGGAGAGAGAATACTGCCAATTATCCATCTGTTCTGCTTGTCTCTCACAAGCTGAATGGAAAAAACTACTCAGAATGGGCCCACACTATCAAGTGGGCCATTGATGGAAGGGGAAAACTAGGTTTTCTCACAGGAGAAGCCAAGGAACCAACAGCAAACGATCCAAAGCTGAGGGCTTGGAAATCAGAGAATTCACTCACTATGGCATGGCTCATCAACTCAATGGAGCCATCCATAGCCAGACCACACATGTTTCTCCCAACTGCAAAGGATATTTGGGATGCAGAGAAGGAAATGTACTTAGATGCTGAGAATTCCTCTCATATATATGAGTTAAAGACTAGACTGTGGAACTTGAAGCAATAGGCCAAGGATGTGATTACTTATTACAATGAAATTGTCTCACTTTGGCATGAACTAGATATTTGACATGGGGATGCATGGGACTATTTTGGGGATAGCATGAAGTTCAAGAAAAGTGAAGAGAATGAGAGGTATACTCATTCCTAGCAAAATTGAACCAAGAGCGGATTAGGTGAGGGGGAGAGTATTAGGAAGGAAGCCCCTGCTCCCTCTCAGGGAGGTTTTTCCAGAAGTGAGAAGAGAAGAGTCCAGGGAAAGGGTGATGCAAAAGGGATCTGACCCAAGCCTGGTAAGCAAGAATCCTAGTCCGAAGAAACAGAAGCCTTGGTGTGACCACTGCAACTTGTTGGCAATTTCATGGAAAACGCCGAAACTGGAAGTCAAGGGGACAAGCTGGGACATCTGGAGAGGCAGGTAGAGCCAACCAAGTGTCATCAGAACCAAGCCAGAAGAATCCTGGATCTCTGTTCGTCACAAAGGAGCAACTTGAGCAACTCAGCCTGCTTCTTTCCAATCAGACTCAAAGTAACCCAAAATGCACCTTAGCAAACTGTGGTAACACTTTTGCATTATCTGTTTAAACCCTAGATCAATTGCATATTGGATCATTGATTCAGGAGCAACTGACCGTATGGCAAATTCTTAGGAAAAATTCTCCTTTTTTCTTGATTCTTTTCCGCTCGAGATGTATAGATCCTGTTCTACCAATTGGGGCTCTCCCCTCACCCCCCCGTGGGGGGTGGTCTACAGGGTTCCATCGCAGTTGTAGCAGTTTTACTAAGTTATTCAGTAATACCTTTTGGCTGCCACCTTATGAAAACTTCATTCTCGATTCTACGAGAATTTTTATGGCTCATCATTATCTGCATATGGCCTTTTTTTCCTAGGCGCTCATTTTGTATGGGCTTTTAGTTTAATGTTTCTATTCAGTGGATAGAGGGAATCAAAAAGTGAGCAAGACCTCAGGACTAGTTGATATAATTCCTCAAGTTTGTCTATTAACAAATTTAGGTTGTGACATGCTAGACTAGGTCATCCTAGTTTTGGTTATTTAAAAAGATTGTTTCCTAAACTTTTTGTCAATAAAAGTCTTAGTGATTATCAGTGTGAGGTGTGTGAGTTGTCTAAACAAAAGAGGAGTACCTACATATCATAACCCTATAAACCTACTAGACCATTCACTCTCATTCATAGTGATATCTGGGGACCTTCCACACATACTACTATTAAAGAGAAGAGATGATTTGTATCATTTATAGATGATCATACATATGTCACTTTGGTTTATTTACTCAAAAGAAAAATTTGAAGTTGAACAAGCATTTATACACATTTATAATATGATCAATACTTAGTTTCACACAAAATAGAAATATGGAGAATAGACAATGGGAATGAATATGATAATACACCCACCAAGAGAATGAGGTGGCTGAAAGAAAGAATGGACACATGCTAGAGGTGGTAAGGTCTCTAATGCTGGCATCTAAGTGTCCCGAATACTAATGGGGAGAATCCCTGCTCACAGTAGTGTACGTAATTATTGGACTTCCCTCCAGAAGTATAGGGTGTAAGACACCTATGGATGAACTTAAAGCTTGCTTTCAAACCACCAGATTAATCCAGAATTTGCCTATAAAGGTGTTTGGATGTGTGATTCTTTCACACACCTATAATCAAGGCAAACTGGACCCTAGGTCCAAAAAAATGTGTCTTTTTAAGGTATTCTTCAAGTAAGAAGGGATATAGATGTTATGACACTGAAAAGAGGAAAATCATAGAAACCATGGATGCCAGTTTTTTGAAAATCAAATGTACTTTGATCAGCATCCTCTTCAGGGGGAGTGTATCACTCTTGAAGATAATGCTGATTTTCAGTACACTCGGGAAGGTTATGATAAGTCTAGCATGCCATCATCTAACGAGTCCTTAGATAGACAAACAGATGAGCCTTTGGGAGACCATCATGGTGGCAAAACCCATAGATCCCCTAATCCTATAGAACAGTTCAGAGGCCTTACTTAGTTACTTATTGTAGAAAATATCCCAAATCCTATAGAGGTAAAGATACAGGTACCAGCACTGCCGTAGTACCAGAACCAGATATACGTAAGCAATCAGTCACCAGGGATGAATCAGATTCTGATTCTCCAAAGAGTCCCGAGTCAGAGAGACAACTGAACACAGAACCTAGTTCTTTACAGAACCTATGATCCTATGTTAGATGTTCCCATTGACTTCAGAAAAGGAACTAGGGAGTGTACCAAACACCCTATATACCCTCTACAAAACTATCTTACATACAATAATATTTCAGCCCTACATAAAGCCTTACTATCCAACATCTCTGAACACCAAATACCCAAAACCATCCAAGAGGCTCTTAGTATACCTGAGCGGAGGACAGCTGTTCAGGAAGAAATCAAAGCTTTGGAAGCAAATGATGCTTGAAAGGTTGTAAATCTGCCAGTAGGGAAGAAACTAGTGGGGTGCAAATGGATGTTCACTATCAAATATAGATATGATGGTGAGATTGAGAGGTTTAAGACTAAACTGGTATCCAAAGGCTACAACCAAACATATAGGATTGATTATGCTGAAACCTTTTCCCCAGTGGCCAAATTGAACAATGTGACATTTGTCTTCTATAGCATAGCAGTAATCCTAGATTGACAATTGTACCAATTAGACGTGAAGAATGCATTCCTCCATGGAACCTTTAAGGAGGAAGTATTTATGGAGCCACCACCAGGTTTTGATCAAGAGTTTAAAGGGAAAGTCTGTGACAATTATTTCTTAGGGGATGGAGATTGCAAGATCAAATGAAGGAATACTAGTATCCCAGAAGGAATATGTGTTGGACTTGCCGAAAGAAACATGTATGTTGGGATGCAAGCCTGCTAGCACACCTATGGAACATAACTTGAAGCTGGAACAAATAGAAGTAGAAGAGCAGGTTGACATGGAGCATTATCAGAGGTTAGTTGGAAGATTGATATACCTGGCAGGCTGGCACACACCAGGCCAGACATCTCATATGCAGTGGGAATAGTGAGTCAGTTTCTGCACTCACCATGTCAGTCCCACTACCAACCGGTGATTAGAACCCTGAGGTACTTAAAGGGGACAATTGGGATGGGATTGTTGTTCAAGAAGAGTGGGAAGAAAGGTGTAAATATTTCACTGATGCAGATTGGGCTGGATAAAAAGAGAGTAAGTCTACTTCTGGTTCTGGGTACTGCACATTTGTGTGGGGAAACTTGGTAACTTGGAGGATCAAAAAATAGAATGTAGTAACAAGGAGCACAACTGAGGCAGAGTTCAGGGCAATGGCCCATGGAATATGTGAGAACTGTGGGTGATAGAATAAACTATAGATCTAGAGTACCTGAATAGCGGAAGATAGCGGAATAGCTGGAAGATCTAAGCTTATCACTGGAGCTGCCCATGAAACAGTTCTGTGACAAGAAAGCTGCAATTTCAATTGCTACTGATCCTGTCTAGCATGACAGGACCAAGCATGTGGAAGTAGACATGCACTTCACTAAGGAAAAGTTAGAAGCTGGGATGATATGCATCCCATTTATGCCATCTGCACAGCAGGCAGCTGATGGCCTTACCAAGGCATTGATGAAGGCATGAAGCAATACTTTGAAGATTTTGCTGGCAAGTTGGCATAATCAATATCTATGATCAACTTGAAGGGGAGGGTTGAGAAGAAAGGGTGTTTTTGTCATTATCTTATTTTTAATGTTATTAGGGTAATTTGCAGCTAAATAATGTTTAGTATGCCGCCTAGGGTTTCATAGTAATAATTTCCTTTGATTGAGGAACTCTGATTGATTAGGACTCTGTCTTTTACCTTGTAAAGCAGGCACATATTGTAATTATAATAAAAATTTCTTTCCAACAGGTAGAGTAATCAATTCCCAAGTCTGGTTTCTATTTAATGCATTCATTTCTCCATCAATAGCAAATTTATGCGGGAATTTTGAAAGCTTCAGTAATAGTTTTGGGAATTTTTTTTCTATCTAGACTCTTTGTGAACATGGAAAAACTAGGAGATAATCTGTCATAAGAAAGAAGCTATTCATGGGATGTTCAGTATAAGACCTGACCCAGCTATTGGCAAATCATCAATATTGTAGAAAAAAGAAGTGTGAAATAGAATTCTAAACTTCTATTCTTTTCCTTAAGGAGAGCACATTTTAATAGGCAAGAATGCGCCAAAAAAAGGAAAGAAGAATAAATCTCCTAAATTACGAAAGTCAACATGAATATGTTGGCTTAATTTCTAAATCATCTAAAGATGGAAAGAAATCACCTAATAAACTTGCTTGACCAAATATTCTCTGATTAATAGAGGAGATTTGGTATCTTGAAAGAGTAGAAAACAACCGGTGGTGATACGGAATACCTAAATATCACGTACACGTTGGAACGATCTAGAATTATCACGATTTTATGGCTCCTCAACCTTCAAGAAACCTGTTCTTGAAAACCTTGGAATGAAACCCTGATTTGTGAACGTTCAAGAATTGCCAAATTCTTGAATTTGATGTTCAATGATTAAGTTTATTCGTAAACTTAAAAAAAAACGCAATTGTTCTTGCCAATGCAAAGAAGAAATTTTATAATGATTCTGAATAATGTGTAATTGAAAAGAGACTCCTAAGCCTTATTTATAGGCTTACAACTAAAGAAAATAATTCCCAAAATCCGATGTGGGACAAATAACTTTAAAAAAAAAACTCCTAAGCTTCTACTTGGCCTATGGGCGGCTTTTATTATTAAAAATAAACTCAATCTTCGAATCGTCTCTAACCACATCCATCAAAGAACAATGAGCAATCATCGACTTCTCACATTCAACCTTTCCTTCATGAACATCATCGAATGACCGCATAACCAATGTAGATAAAACTTCATCTCTCTTCTTGCGCTGCAATCTGGTCGGGTCCATCCATCTCTAAGTATCAAAGGATCCTTGGCCTGAATTGGTGACATAAGATCATGATGTGTGACTGGTGGTAATGGATCTGAACTCACATCAGGTGGTAGCAAGGAGTAGTGTATAAGCTGAATTTAGAGCTACTACTCTTGGTATATGTGCGTTATTATGGGTGAAAAGAGTACTCAGTGAACTTAAATTTATGCCTAGGGAACCTTTCAGGCTTTCCTGTGATAGTCAGGCAGCAATCGAAATTTCCAACAATCCAACTCAACATGATAGAACCAAGCACGTTGAAGTGGATAGGCATTTCATAAAGGTGAATCTAGGGAATATTTGTCTCATCTATGTTCCATCCAGGTTGCAAGTAGCAGACATCTTCACTAAAGTCTATCAGGACCGTTTTAAGATTTCATCAAGACAAGCTGGGACTTTGGAATGTTTTCTCCCCAACTTGAGGGAGAGTGAAGGAAGATCAAAATTAGATTTTAATTTTGTACTTGTATTTATCTTTTTATCTTTAACTTGTACAGTTGTGAGACAGAAGTTGTAATATTTATGTTTTGTTTTGAAGGACCTTACTATGCCTATCTTGACCCTCCCCACTCCAGTGCGTGAAAGAGCATAGTCCTGCCTCCTTAAAACATACTTGCGGCAAACCCAAAGTGGGAATATCCATCTTCGTAGGAAATAGTGCAACACTCTATGCTCTTTAAAGTTCATGAACCCCCATACAAAGCAACCAACCGGTTGTTGTTTCGAAGAAGTTGTACAGCTGCGAGATAGAGTTTAATATGGTTCAGGTTGTTGGAATGATAGCTGTCATAGTTCATCTTAATTTTTGAATAGATAGAAGCCTATATACGGCTGTAAACTCGCATTACTGAATTTAGAAGGATACTTCTCTCATTTCTAAGCATTTAATTTTACATCTAACTAACAACATTACTATTTACTGAGGTGATTATTTTACAGGTTAATGGATATTAGTTATTCAATGAGTTTCCTTCAAAGAAAGGACAATCAACCTAGACTTGAGCATATCCTTTAAGTGGGTCAGACTTGTACACTTTTTCTTATTCACTCCATTTATGCAGGCTTCATTGTGGACAATTTAGCTGCTGAAAATAGTTCAGCAGCTTGCATTATAGGATAACAAGGTCTGAACAACATTAAAGTTGTTCAGGCGAAGTTTTCTGGGAAAGATTGTTCTGACTACATTAAAATTGCATGGGTTAGATGAAGTGCATTAGGAATGAATTACTTGTCTTCTTTAAAAGATATTGCTTCAGACTACATTGCTTGTGAAGTTCATATTGATGTCCACGTTATATGATGGCTCCAACTGTTTGAGTAACGATGTATCTGTTTGTTGACAAAAATTGTGTATGATCAATTTGACCTATCTAATATTATATTTACCGAATTGTTTTATTGATCATTTATAGCTGCTTTTCTAAATGTGTTTTTGTTTATCTGTCTTAGATGTTTGCAAGTATTGCCTGCCAACATGGATCCTATTCCTGAAACTATACGGAAGGAGTTTGGACTAGTATCCCTTCGTGAGGTGATTAGCCACAATTGAGTTATTTTTTGCCTTCCCTTTGCCTGTGTTTTCTTGTGGGATTTGTTTTGGTTTGTTCCCGGGTAACACTTGACGATATATCTTTAGTGGCACAAAGCAGGGTATTGAAAGTAGCATCGCACTTGAATAATAGATGATTTCACTATAAAAGGGACTGGGTCCTCTCTGATCCTAGTAGGGTTAGACACTTGGATATGGCGGCTATGTACGTATAAAAGGGACTGGGTCCTCTCTTGAATAATAGATGATTTCACTATATTCTTCCTTCTAAATTTTTAACACAAGTTAGTTCACGTGCTCTCTGCTTGCTGAAGGTTTGGCTCGTGTGTGCTTCTTTTGCATCTGGATAGGGTTTAATTTTTTGACCGTCACTGAAGTTGTAGAAAATCTAGGCCCAACAACATATAAGAGGAGGGGCTTCATCCTCAAAATCTAGGCTTTGTGGTGAGGGAAAGCCATCTCTTAATATGGTGGGTGAAACAATAGCAAGTGCCTAATGTGAGACAACTTTAAGAGCCCCCTGCAAGTGTGGGCCTATAACAAAGAGCCCAACACTTGAACAACATAAACAGATGGTTTTGATACCATGTAGAGAGAAATAAAAGATGAAGAGAAAAATAACTCTACTGTTATATTTACAATAAGAACGAAGTTGGTTTAACTAGTAAACTAACTTAATACAAAAGGGCTGATAATAACAGCTACAAGCAAGAATACGGCTGTAATTAAACATCAGCGAACTATCTAATAAAGAGTATAAACAGCTAGTTACATTCAATACATGTTGGAGAGTAAACAAACTAGAAGAAACATAATAAAAGCTTGTAATTAACATTTTAACATTCCTCTAATATTCCTACAGAAGTGGTTTGGCATCTAAACATTCTTTACATGGATGATTGCGAACTGCTTCTTACTTATAGATGTAAGTAACTAAGTATCGAAGTGCTATGTGCTAGTATGCATGTTCCTGTTAGCACTTATGCATTTTGATATCTTCAACGGAGTAAATAATAATAGTTTTTGATTGCAGGCATATACAGGTATTCACAAGCCTAAAGAGCTATCTGAGGCCGATTTATCTCGTAGGAGGCTTATTTTTGACGAGTTCTTTTATCTCCAGGTAATAATAGTAATAATACCAGCTTCTTGTTGTGGGGTACTTCTGTCGTCTTTCTGTCTGTCAGGTTTTCCATGAATGTTTCTTTTCCATTTTCTAATCGTGTTCCCTACAGAATGTTGACAACTGCTGTCATTTTTAGTTTCAGTCTTAGTATGGGCCTGCTGCCTGCAACCTGGATCCTTGGTCACTCATCTGTTGATATGTTGTGTTACTGAACCGCATATTTATTCTCTTTAGGAGAGTAATTGTGCATACTCCTTTTGGCTTCTTCTTACTGAATCTTCTGTCCTTTGATTCTCTATTGAGATTTTTAAAATTTTCTTCGCGGGATTAATTTGCGCAAGACTTGCCATAAATTGCGGGGGTATTCTCCCATGCATTACCATCTCAATGATGACTCTTTTTGGGTAGGCTTTTCTTTTGGGACTCTTCATGTACAATGCATCAAATTTACACTCCGTACAAAGCATAATATAGATAAATTAAGGGGCACTACAGTTCTTATTTTGGGGTCCCACCATTTTACCATGTCATTACACCTAACAAAGTATTAAAAAAAAGAAACTATGTATAGATTTGTTTTGCTATCACCAAGTTTCTAAAATTAAAAAGAACCACAAAATTTAAAAAACAATGCACATCCATCCATGATGCATCCCCTCCACCAAAACACCCTCCCTTTGCACTTCCCCTCATGACCCAAACCATTTCAAATGGTGAATGGCAGCTAAGAGTGTAGAAAAAGAAAGGAGAAAACTTTCTGTTTTATTGATTATTTTATTGATTACAAAAAGGAGCACTTGGTCCTCTTAAATACAAAAAACAGACAAATCTAGAATCAATCACTCCTGAAAATAAGGAGCCGTCCTCCTTAAACCCTAGGTCAAGACAAAACCTAAAAACTTTAATGATAGAGGAATTGCCCTTCTACCCTTATTATAAAAAAGGCAAATACATAATAAATAACATAAATAACAACGCACTCTTCAACACTCCCCCTCAAGTTGAGCATGGATATTCAACATGCCCAACTTGCTCACATAATTATCAAATCCTTGCTTGACCAAAGGCCTTGTCAGCCCATCTGCAACTTGCTGCACCGAAGGCAAGAATGGTATGCAGATCACACCATCATCCAACTTTTCTCTAATAAAATGTCTGTCAATTTCAATATGTTTGGTCCTGTCATGTTGGACAGGATCATTTGCAATATCGATGGTTGCTTTGTTGTCACAATAGAGCTTCATAGGTAACCCCACTGGAACATAAATATCTTCTAACACTCTTTTAATCCACAGCTCTTCACACACCCCTTGGGCCATTGCCCTATATTCAGATTCTGTTGTACTTCTGGCCACCACCCCCTGTTTCTTGCTCCTCCAAGTGACCAAGTTGCCCCACACAAAGCTGCAATATCCTGATGTTGACCTTCTTTCCTTGTAACCAGCCCAATCAGCATCGGTATATACTTCCACTCCTGCCGGAACTCTTTCAACCACAAACTCGCCTTATTGTACCTTTAAGGCGTACCTCGCACTCAGACACCGCCTCTAAGTGTGGTTCACATGGAGCATGCATAAACTGGCTCACTACCCCTACTGCAAAGGAGATATCTGGCCTGGTATGAACTAGATATATCAGCCTACCCACTAGCCTCTGATATCTTCCTTTATCCACTGGGTCTTCAGTACATTTCTCCCACAATTTCAAATTTGCCTCCATGGGGGTGCTAGCAGGTTTGCACCCACTCATGCCTGTTTTCTTCCAAAAGATCCGAACATATTTTCTCTGGTGACGCTATCATTCCTTTCTCTGACCTGGCAAATTCCATTCCTAAGAAATATCTCAGATTTCCCAACTCTTTGATCTCAAATTCTTTGGCCAAACTTTTCTTGATCTCACTGATCCCCAAACTATCACTGCCTGTCAGGATGATATCATCCACATACACCACTAAGATGGTCAGTTTTCCAGTTGTTGATCTTTTAACAAATAAAGTGTGGTCTGCTTGACCTTGTTTGAACCCTTCTTTCTTCAAGAACTTTGTAAACCTCTCAAACCATGCCCTTGGGCTTTGTTTCAGCCCATACAAAGACTTGTTCAACCTGCAAACTTTACCACCATTCTTCCCAGAGAAACCAGGTGGTGGTTCCATATAGACCTCCTCCTTCAAATTTCCATGAAGGAAAGCATTCTTCACATCCAGTTGTTCAAGTGGCCAGTCCATATTCACAGCAACAGATAGAATAATTCTCACTGTATTTAGCTTTGCTACAGGGGAGAAGGTTTCAGAGTAGTCTAGCCCATATGTTTGGGTGTACCCCTTAGCCACCAATCTGGCCTTGTATCTCTGTAGTGACCCATCTGAATTATACTTCACCGTAAACACCCATCTACACCCCATTGGGGTTTTCCCAGCAGGCAAATCCACCACATCCCATGTATGATTCTTCTCAAGGGCATGAATCTCCTCATAGACTGCTGCTTTCCACTCAGGTGACAATAGGGCTTCTTGGATGGATTTGGGAATTTGTATGCTGGATAGATTGGATAGAAAGGTACAATATTTGGGTGACAGATTTTGATAGGACACATAATTGCTGAGGGGATAAAGAGGATGTTTTGTGCATTCTCTTGGAGGTTTTCTTATAGCTATAGGAACATCCAAAAGAGGGTCAGGTGGTATGATTTTAATGGTTTGTTCAGTAGAGGTCTAAGGGTCAGGTGGTATGATTTTAGTGGTTTGTTCAGTAGAGGTCTTAGGGTCAGGTGGTATGATTTTAGTGGTTTGTTCAGTAGAGGTCTTATCATCAGAATCATCAGACTCATACAAGGATGCCACTGTCTCTTCACCTGTTTCTGGGACTGTTTCCAGATCTTCATGTGAGGGAGGAGGTTGATCAATGTTGGGAGCCATATGAGAGCCTGCATTGTTCTTGATTAAGACTTTCTTTCTAGAATAAATGTTTCCTGGGAACTTTTGAATCCTAGTTCGGGGACTAACTTTTGATTCATCATTGTTTTGACCCAAAGTTTGTGAATCAGTAGTGTTGTCCTCACCTTTTTCATGTTGATAAGAATAACCATCACTAGGTGGATTTCTAGACTCAGCCACCCCTTCTAGTAAAATTTGGGATATGGACTCATGTTCATTGAAAATTTCCCCCTGAACATGAGTCTTAAAAAACATTTTATCTTCAAAAAATGTTACATCTTTGCTGACAAAAGTGTGCCGAGTTTCAGGATCAAACAGTTTATACCCCTTTTGGGTGGGTGAATAGCCAATAAACACACATTTTTTTGATCTGGGATCCAATTTCCTTGGTTCGGACATGTATAAAGGTCACACCCAAACACTTTAAGAGGTAGGTCCCGAATGAGCCTGGTATTGGGATAAAAGTGCCTTAACTTATTTAGGGGACTTTGAAATCCTAGAACTCTGTAGGAAGTCTGTTGATTAGGTAGATGGTCATTAGACACCCTCTCCCCACAGATACTTGGGTGTTCTGTGAGGTCATCATTAATGACCTCACTACCTCAAGTATATGTCTGCTTTTTCCTTCAAACCACCCATTTTGTTGGGGTGTGTCCGACAAGAACTCACGATGGATCATACCATTTTTAAGAAAAGGGTCCAAGGACAGTTGAAGTACTCTCTCGCCATTATCACTTCGAAAATCTCAATTTTAGTTTGAAATTGGGTTAAAATCATGTTGTAGAAGTTCTCAAACACTTGTTTAACATCCGACTTGTGTTTTAAAAGGTACACCCACGAGACCCTTGAGTGGTCATCAATGAATGTTACAAACCAACGCTTTACCAAGCAAAGTATCACTTTGCAGCCCCCAAACATCGCTATGAATCATAGTGAAGGGGTTTAGTAGGCTTGTAAGGTTGAGGATAAAAAGAGCTACGGGTATGTTTAGACAATTCACATATCTCACATTGAAAAAGGCTTGGTTTTTATCACTAAACACATCTGTAATGCTTTTTTAAATAACTTGGCTTGGGTGGCCCAATCTATAGTGCCACAACATGACATTATTCCTATCAACATGAGAAGTTTGAAAACATAAGTTTCTAGAGTACATTTTATTCTTGAATTCTTCATCTTCCTCAAGAACATACAGCCCTCCCATAAGTTTGGCACTGCCAATCTCCTTCCCCATATGAATATCCTGAAAAATACAACCATCAACAGAAAAAGACACGGTGCACTTATAGTCACAAATTAATTTATTGACTGATAGAAGGTTGCATGATAGATTAGGGACATGGAGAACATTTTTAAGGATCACTTTGGAGAGATAACAATGGTCCTTTTCCAAAGAATGGTGGAAAAAGTTCCATCTGCTACCCTCACCTTTTGATTTCCGGCTGACAAGGAGATAGGAAGAAAAATTTGTGAACAATGGGTCATATGGTCTCGTGGCTCTAATCTATGACCCAATAGGTAGGCTGATTTACCCCGAAAGGAAAAACAGAGGGATTGGATGGATTACCTTTCTCAACAAGAGAACATGAGGCATCATTTGAGGGTTGGTGAGCCATGGTTTTAGCCTGGATCGGTTTGGTCACTTGTTCCAACTGCTCTGAGTGAATGCAGATGGTCCCGAGGATTAACGCCTCGATCGTAAGATACCTGACTTGCATGTTTCCCTTCCGACATGATTTCAATTCCTTGGCTTCCGATTTGAAGGTTTACCATTGAGTTTTTGTGTTGTGAGCGTAATGTATGTGGTACTCGGGCTGCCTTCTCTTCCAGGGATTGATCACCCCGATCACAAGTGGATTCAGGACCGGAAGTGGCTAAGGAATCGGAAGATGTATTCCTCGGCTCTCCCGTCATAGCCGCCGGAAATTCATGGTCGATTTTGGATCATTCAACCATGCTCGATACCATGTAGAAAAGAAAGGAGAAAACTTTCTGTTTTATTGATTATTTTATTGATTACAAAAAGGAGCACTTGGTCCTCTTAAATACAAAAACAGACAAATCTAGAATCAATCACTCCTGAAAATAAGGAGCCGTCCTCCTTAAACCCTAGGTCAAGACAAAACCTAAAAACTTTAATGATAGAGGAATTACCCTTCTACCCTTATTATAAAAAAAGGCAAATACATAATAAATAACATAAATAACAACGCACTCTTCAACAAAGAGGAATTAGGGTTAGATATGGAAAATGTAGGAAGGGGTGACAGGAAACAGGGCTGAGTGGTGTGTGGGAGGTGGCGGGGCTGGTGGGGGTCAAAGGAAATTAGGGTAAATTGAAGTTATAAGTGTAGTTATTTTGTTGAAATTGGAAGATGTTGACAGATGTGGTATTATAGGTAGAAATGACAATATAATAATTACACGGTAGTGGATTGGGTATATGTAAAAATCAGCAGATGGGGTGTGGTGCCTTTTAGTTTGGGTGCCCAAGTAGAAAAAAGCGTGGTGCTCTCAAAGGCTTCCATTTAAAATAAGGGCAGCAAGACTTAATTGCCAAAAAAGGAAAGGTACTGCCTATTACACACAAGATAAGCAGTTTAAACAGGCTATTTAAAGAAACAGAGAACAAGTTAACTATATTAAATTCATAAAATATACTCTATATAATAAATATGAATACATTTCATGGATTTTAACAGAATTTGTTGTAAGATTTTGGATATACAGTTATTGTTTCCTGTAACTCAAGCTATTTTTAGTTCTTTGTGCTTGACCATATGGAGTATTTTACAGTGAAACGATGTGATACCCCCGCCTTATTGGATTGGCTAAAAGTTGGAACTAACAATTAAAGACATCTATTTACTCTTCCTCTCCCTTTTCTTCTTGTTTTATTTATGGCAGCTGGGACGATTTTACCAAATGCTTGAAAAACTTGGCACCAAACTAGAAAGAGAGAGTTTGTTGGATAGGTACAAGAATCCCGAGATAAATGCAGTGCTTGTTGAAGATTGGTCTGGTCTGACAAAAGATTTTCTTAAGACTCTGCCATACTCCTTAACTTCAAGTCAGCTACGTGCTGTTTCAGAGATCATTTGGGACTTAAGGCGACCAGTACCGATGAGTCGACTATTGCAGGTTTTTTTTTTTATTTTTGCCTTTGTTCTTTTCCTTGTCTGATGATGCTTATAAAGTCCTCAACTTCTTGCCTCCCCCCACCCCTACACCCTATCTGCTTAATTTTATTTATGTTTGATGGATGCTTTTTAAAATCCCATGGTTCTCAAAACGCCACACCGGTTTTACAAAAAAGAAGAATACAACTTAATCAGCCTTTTGGGTAAACATATTTTCCATATCAATTTATTCGTCACAGTCACAGTTGATTTCTCACCCTTACATGCAATTCTCGTTTGTTTTGGGATTCAGTTATCGGTACATCTATTGCTTCAACCCTATTCATCTTCAATAGTCCTTTTTCTCTGTTGTTATCGTTAGAGAAATGCTGCCCGTGTGATTTTCTGGCTACTGGATTTTAAGATTACAGATATTTTTTTAGTTTTATGCACTTCAGATGAAGAGATGGCTAATGTTTTCGTTGGAAATATGTAGATATCTTGGTAGAATCCTATTATTAATTGGAAGATATTCTATTAGTTATTGCTAGAATATGTGGTAGTATTTTTTGTAGTTATATATTTGGCAACCGAACCGAATTCAGTGTGTAATTTTGGTAGGATTCTAGATATTTGCTTCCCTTATTTTCTGGGAATGTAATTGGCCTTTGTATTTATAACCTGTGGAATGAAAATCAATCATTCTTCTCACAGTTATTCATCTCTTTCACGTATTCTTACAGTTTTATATTTTAAAGATTGCGGATTACATATAAGCTTGATCCTTTCAGGGGGATGTTGGATGTGGGAAGACCGTGGTTGCATTTTTAGCATGCATGGAGGTTATTGGCTCAGGGTATCAGGTGTCATATCTATGCTGGTTGTTTGATTTTGTTCTTCAGCATTGGAAATTATATAGCAGTCATATTGTATCGTTTCCTTAGTCTCTTTCAGTCTTAATTTGAAACTTTCGGCAGATATAAATGTTAATATATTTATATTCTGATATAATATCTCCATATCATGTTATGATATAATTATCATTATGATATTATAACCGTTGCAATCCCTTAATCATTAGGGTGTTTACTTGTCTGCTTGGGACCTGTTTCCCTATCTTTAATAGTTGTTGTTAGTTGGCTTTGTTTGTTCATTTATTGCCAGCCATGCTAGCTGTCTGTCCATGAATCTAAAAACCATCGCCTTTGCATCCCAAGACTTCACTGTGGCTATGATCTCTTTGTTCATAACGAGAATTCTTCTCTCTCAATTCTCTACTTCTATTTTCTACAATAAATTAGTTCCTCTGTTCTTTAGGCAGCGTTCATGGTTCCAACTGAGTTGCTTGCTGTTCAGCATTATGAGCACCTTAATAGCTTGCTTGTAAATAGCAAGGATGACAATCAGAGACCATCTATTGCACTGTTAACGGGATCAACTCCATCAAGACAATCAAATATGATACGGGAGGTAAGCGTTGTGCCAGATAACATTTTCATTTGGTATTATTTTTTCCTTTCCCATTTTCTCTTTGTAATTTGATTATATCTTTGTCAGGGTCTTAAAACTGGAGACATCTCTTTGGTCATTGGTACTCACAGTCTAATAGCTGAAAAAATTGAGTTTTCATCATTAAGGATTGCTGTTATAGATGAGCAACACCGTTTTGGCGTCATACAGAGAGGACGGTTTAATAATAAGGTAATTGATCTTTTGAACTTCTCTTTCATTAAACATGCTGCTGAGATTATTTTGCCGAATGTCATGAAGGTCAACATAGACAGAGAAACTAAAAGGAATGTGGTTATAATATAATCCTAACACATTTCAATGTGAAATATGCCAGTTGGCAAAGCTCACCAAGAGTGTGTATGGTAAAATTCCATATGGTAAAACTACAACTATCAATACGATAATAGAATAGTAGTTGTAACACCCCCTCAAGATGGACTTGGGGAACAATAATTGTCAAGAATGTTCAATCTGTTCAGGAGAAAATGGATGACGGACCATCTAATGCTTTAGTGAAAATATTCGCCAACTGGTGTAATGAAGAAACAGGAATAAATTTTACAAGGCCATCTCGCACTTTTTCTCGGATGACATGGCAATCGATCTCGATATGTTTGGTCCCCTCATGATACACAAGATTGTAAGCAAGATGAATGACGCTGACATTGTCACAATGCAAAGGCACAGGTGTGGGAAAAGAGACATTGAAATCATCTGCCGAGTAACATAACCATTGGATTTCGCAGGTAGCAAGAGCTAGAGATCGATATTCCGCTTCCGTAGAACTACATGAGACTGTACTCTTCTTCTTGAATTTCCATGACGGTAAAGCATTTCCAATAAACATGCAATATCCAGTAATGCTACGTCTAGTATCCTTACCAGCTCCCCAGTCTGAATCGACAAACTTGACAATGGCTGTACCTCCTACTCAGTTTGGTGATCTATCTGGCAAGCTTGGTTTTATTAACATTTACAACCAAGCTTGAGGGGGTGTAGAAATATATGACGTCATTAAGTGATTATTGATTTTTATTTTATCCTTTGTTTTATATATTTGCCATCAACTTTTGGTTAAACTCTTTTTGGACCATTAGCTAAGTTATTAGTATGTTAGAAGCTGTGTTTGACAGTTAGAAATTAGTTCACTGCTGTCAGCCGCCTTAATTAATGGCCTTGTCTGCCAGCTTCTTTCTTGTAACCTATTTAAACCCTTCTTGGGTTGATGTAATAACCAGATTAGTTCTCTCATTATTCTGGCATTCTACACCTACTGAGATGCATATGCACGTTGTCTTCAGGATTTTGAAGTTGACAATGATTGGAATTCATCAAGTTTTGTTTATCTGGTAATTGGATCCTTTTGAGAGAATTCCAACTTGGAATTTGATGGTTTTGTTGATGATTTATTGCTGTGTCGTTGAGAATGTCTACGTACGCAGTATGTATAGGATCAAGCCAATAAACGTAGTTCTGAATTTCGAGGATGAAGATCCTTTTATAGGTGTTCCACACGAAGGGAATTGATCGTGGATATATCCTTTCGTGGCCTATGATTGAGGGGGGGATCGTGCAAGAGTTATTACTCCGACCCTAATGGAGCGATAATCTCGAAGTCATTAAGAGAGCGCTTACAATCGTGGAGTAAGGTCATGCATAATGTCCGGAATGCCTATTTCAAGGGGAGCTCATGCTGTCTGAGATCGCGCATGCCTAGTACTGGGATGAACAGTGCTTGGAGCAGCCATGTGTCAGGTCGGCAATATGAGGTCAGATATGGATCATCCCGAGCCCAAGCGAGACTGGTTCAGGTCGGATGATAATGAAAATGAATATTTTCTCCTCTTTTATCAACTTTTTTGAAGAATAACCCTCGGCCTGGTGTTGATTTTGGATATCCAAGTATTCGATTCACATCATCCACGTGCTTTTGCACATAAATTGACCGACAGTACTCACGGAAAATGCAATAACGGGCCTCATATGAGATTGATAAATTAGTTTCCCCACTAGCCCTATCTTCTAAACTAGTCTTCAACTTAATGTTCGACTCCATAGGTGTTATAGATGTTCTCCCTCATGTCATTCCAGTCTCTGGGAGAAGATCCATGGTATATTTTCTTTGAGAAACCGATGGTCCTTTAATTTTGGCGATTTCCATTCCTAGGAAATATCTGAGAGGGCCTAGATCCTTGATCTCAAATAGCTATGAAAGGTGCTTTTTGACTCTACTGGTTTCTTCTTCATCATCACTTGTAAGGACAATATCATCAACCTACACTATCTAAAGAGTTTGTTTATTCATCTTTGACTGTTAATTAAAAAGTGTTTGATCAGTTCCCCCTTGGGTGAATCCCAAATGCTTCAAAAATTTCATGAACCTCTCAAACCAAGCCCTAGGACTCTGTTTGAGTCCATATAAAGATTTCATCATCTTACACACCCTTCCGGAAAATTGCTCCTCAGACCCAGGAGGAGCATCCGTATACACCTCTTCCTTCAAATCATCATGAAGGAAGCCATTCTTAACATCCAACTAATTCAATTCCCAGTCCAAAATTTACTGCCACAGAGAAAATAACCCATATTGTAATCAACTTTGCGACAGTGGAAAATGTGTTGAGAAGCTGTTATGTTGCTGCTGCTGTCGGCCTGATCATTAGGGATTAGTCTTATTTTATTTATTATCGTTTTTTTACTGTCTTACCCTTAATTACGTAAATAAGGTGTAGCTTGTTCACCAAGTCATATAAGTCAGCCAGTAGGGCCTCAAGTCGGCTTATGCAGCCTATGTATTAGGTTTGTACTCTGTTTGTTCAATCAATACGAATGAAATTCTTTCCCTTATCTGTTCTACTTCTACATGGTAACATAGAGAGTGTTGTCTGAACTTAGATATGCTACAAAACCTATGAAATTGTTTTGTGATAGCAAGGCTGCGGTTAATATTACTAACAACCCGGTTCATCATGATCGAACCAAGCACATTGAGATCGATAAGCATTTTATCAAGCAGAAGATTGATGCGGGTTTCATAAGCCTAATTTTATGTTCCAACTAGTCAACAAGTAGCGGACATGTTCACAACGAGTTTGTCACAAATGATGTTCCCGTTTTGTGCTTGCAAGCTGGGTTTTTTATGATCTTACAAATCAGCTTGAGGGGATGTATGAGAGTGTTAGTATTTTTTTGTAGTTTGCTACTATCATTTCGTGATTACAGCTGTTTTACAGTTTGTTATAGATGGAGAATGATTTAAATCTTAAGTTGTTAAGGTCGCTAGAGCCCCATACTGGATGGGCTGTTCACATTGTATAAAGGAGGAATTAGTCCTCCAAATTATATACCGATTAAATTATTCCCTTTGTTTTGACTTAAATTTTCTGCGTTTACATACTACATCCCCGCATGCGTGCAAATACTAGATATACACCCACCTTATATATATATATGTATATATGTATATATGTACATATATACATATATATTTATGTATGTATATATATATATTCACCATCTTTACTCAAGTCACTTGAAATTTACTGCATTAAAGTTGTTTATCATTCATTGTGATTGAAGATCATTATATGCAGTTGTATTACAACTCTTCGAGCTCTAAGCTGGTAACAACGGACTCCCACGAATCCTCAAAAGACAGCTCAGTAATGGCTCCTCATGTTCTTGCTATGTCAGCCACTCCTATACCAAGGACACTTGCCCTGGCTTTGTATGGGGACATGTCACTGACACAAGTATGTGAACTTTTTTGTTTTCTCGTTTGCATATTCCTTGTATGTGTGAGCCCAAAGTATGTAATTTTCAAGCTCATCTCAGATTTAGGGCCTATGGGTATTACTGGCTCCTATCTTTCTGAATTTAAGGCATGGGTGAAGAGGCTGTTTAGCAGGACAACAAAAATAATTACTGCAGTTACATACTAAAAAATAAGGGCAGAGTTCCGAGTGGGTGAGGGTAGGAATAGAGGGAATTTCAAAGTGAAAATGGATAATGATTACTGAATAAAACGACTCTTGGCAATATTTCAGTAATTTGGATCGTTTGGGTGATAAGCCATTACCAAGAAAGTAACAGTTTCATCGTGTTAACGACCCCCATTTTCGGCTCATTAAACTCAAATGTTTTATGCTTTCCATTTCCTTATCCTCGTCATTTTCCTCTCATCGAAATATTCAAATCCCGAAATTTGCAGATCACTGATCTCCCTCCTGGAAGAATACCCGTCGAGACACGTGTTGTTGAAGGGAATGAAGCTGGTTATGAGAAGGTTTACAAGGTGATTAGTTATTATTATTACTGTCATTAATTTTTTTTATTGCTTCTTAGTAGTAACTATAAGAATTTGAGAGAAGAATATTTTCTTATTAACAATAGAGACTATTACAAGTAAATAAATAAGAAGAAACAGACCCTTGGACTCCCAGCAGCCAAAGAGTAATGGCATGCAACGGGTATTGTAAAGACCTAAGTACTACACTACACAAAGTACAGCTGTGATAAATGCAACGGTTGTAATACTCAACCAACTTAATATCCAATAATACAAGATAAAAGATACCTTGATATAAAATTATTCTATGCTCCCATCAAGCTTGGTTGGAAGATGTTGAATAAACCAAGCTTGCTAATACAAATAATGGAAAAGAGTTCTGGATAAACCTTTATTAAACACACCAGCAACTTGATATTACACTGCTTGGACTGTCTTTTAGAAATCTCAGAATTCTCATAGCTACTTCTTGTTGTATCTTCTGTGGCTTATGCATATATTGACTTACCTGTCTAACAACAAAAGAAATGTCTGCTCTTGTGTGGGATAGAATATAGATAAATATGTTTCCCAGCAAGCCTTTGGTACCCTTCCTGACTAATGGGTTCACTTTTTTAATCATTGAGCTTTAATGTATAATCAAATGAGGTATTAGCAGATTTACAATTACAACCAAGAACACCATAATTATTAAGCATATTTAAAGTGTACTTTGTTTGGGTAACAAGATCCCTTTTTTTGATCTAGATACTTCCATTCCTAGAAAGTATTTGAAGATTGGCAAGATCTTGGATATCAAATTACGATTTAAAAAAATTCCTTGAACTTTTTATCTCAGTTTCACAATTTCATGTTATTATAATATCATCTACATACTGATCGCATGCAAATCACGATATTAGCAAGAGGACTAGGCCTATCGCAGTATAGTAAGGCTAATCAAGGTCGATCCCACAGAGACTCGACACTATTAAGCACACTAAATTGAATTAAGACTATGAACGAGATATGTGGTCGTTGACCAAATTAAATGCAAGAAAATAAAGATACACAAAGTCAGACAAGAACTTTTCTTATTCGTTTTCCCAAGGGTATCAGTCCAAACTATGAGTAATTAAACCCTCCTCAATCATGAACCGATCTTCCTCGTTTGTGAAATATCTCAATTAACAGCTACGGGTGCAATCCCCTAAATAAGTTAAACTTCTTTGCTAAACAGCTTAGCCCTATATGCATCTGACCTACCACCGTAATTGGCTGGCCGTATTAACATCACGTGCATTAAGAATTAGGGATGCCGGGGTTACCGTAAACCTCATCTAGGCAGCCACCGTAGACTGGCTGGCAGTACCTAAACGATCCGATTAACTTTGTCCTCATTAACACTTCAATATGATTCCTTCATGCTAATTTACGAAAACGTGTTTTGAGTTGATCAGGCTTACTACACGTAAAATAAAACTGAAATTCAGACGTAGCTGGCGCCGATTGCATAGAATCCTGACCCATTAAATGCCCAGCTGCAGCGGTAAAGACCGTGGCTGCGGCTGCGCCGATCGGAATTCTATGATTTCTTCACCAGACGATTCAGATCTACTCATAATTGTGGATTTGTTTAACAACTACATAGCAGGACTAGTATGGAATAAAATTAATTCATCCTAGATGCAATTAATCTAGATTATGAAGCGGAGTAGGCATTACCTCGATGTCGAGCGCCGCCCCCACTCTTCAATTCGCTTCTCTAATCGGGCGAATCTGTCGGATCCGTGATGAACACTCATAAAAACTGAAGCGAAAACTTTTATTGAAAAGTAGAATTGTATGAAATGTTATACATTGTAAAATTTTGATGCTGTGGTCTTTTGTAGTTATTTCGGCCGACCTACATCGAGTTCTAAAACCCTAACCTAATCCTTCCTTCAAGCAATCAAATAAACCCCGTATGCCTGATGTCAGCCGTGGCCCATCGGTTTCCGCCATGCCCACGATGTTTTGGTCCGCTCACGCTGCGCTCAGTCTTGGACTTTTTCTGGTCCGATAAACACACAATGTACTTCAATATTTCCGCTCCAGATCTTTTTTTCATGACACTTGGAATACTTTGTAACCTGCAAATAACCCATAAACACACAAAGTACTGTCAATTTCTTGGATAATCATTACAAATACTCAATTCACAAACCATGAACCACGTAACATGAAATTAACACCAATAACTCTTGATTTATGACTATAATTACTTGATTTAGCTCATAATAGGAGAAATGTCGATGCCTTAATTGATATGAATTTGACCGTCATCAACTACCCTCACTTGTCCTTTGATCGTCCCGAACAAAGAATCAAAATAGAATGTACCTCCAGATTCAATCCCTACTAACTACCACAGGTTCAGTAAAGATTTCAAAACAAAACACATACCACCCAATTATCCATAAGCCCCTCATTAGTCGTTGCCTACCTTTGTACAAACTTGTCGTGTGAATTACCCCTCGTGGTACTGCACCCGTAACAAGAATCAAGTTATACCAACCTTACAATCTTAACTCGTCGAACGGTTGTATTCGCCCATTTTGCCTTCAGAATTAAAAGAAGAACAACTAGAAAACCTTACTTGGGCCAGGTGGACTCGAGAACCGAGTACTTCTTAAAGGTCCTCGATGCTTTCATACGTCTGCAAGGGCCGTACTGATATCTCCGGTAGAAAACTTGCAATAGTCGGTGTCGAGCAAGTGTCCCCCATTCTTAACATCGTATTGAATTTGCTTCCCTCCTGCCTTGCTTTTTGCATTTATTTTTCTGGCAGTTTTTCTCTTTTTTCTTTCTTTAAATCTCACTTTTCACTCACAAGCACGTTTTTACGTTGTTTGACCCATTCTAGGTTTGAATTTCTTCCACGCCCCTTAACAACAGGTTAAAATATTTCCGCAGACGACTACAGATTCCCGGTCAACATAACTCATCATGTCACCCACGAATACATCTCACTAAGGGTTGCGTGCTAAAAAAGATCACTGTAAAGGCAAAAAAAAACAATTAATAAGCTGCTACTTCTTATTGAATAACATGTGTTCATTTTTCTATTCTAAACTGATCATGTAAGTACTTAATTTCAGAAAAATGTTTCTGGGCTCCTTTTCTACTGATTTTGTGTCTCAAGACGTCGAATGCAAGGTAAATTTTTGAAAAATTACCCCATTTACAAATTAAGGCCGCTCATACTTCCACTTAAACTATACATTGTCCCGAAGAAATAAATTAGAATTGAATAAAAGCACTTGGAAATTGTCTCAAAGTGAAGTACAAATTGCGGAGCATCATCCGACCTGAATCCATCCAATATCCAAGATGATCCTGCACTCATACAGACTTAACAACACAAAAGACTAATGCATTACGTTAGCATCCTGCCTATGCATGCTAAAATAAAGTGGCGATAGTCAAGCATACCAAGGGGATACTCAAAAACAATTGAAGCCACTTTATTTCATAACTACCTATGGCAATACACGAAAACTGATAGGGAGGAACTTATGCTTCAACCATTGATTAAATAAACCTAGCATATCCCTGGTCTTTCGACCCTGAATACAGCGAGATGAAAAATATCCTAGGTTTCGACGCAAATTTATTTGACTCAAAAACTAAACTGCTAAATGTTAAATATAAGTTGTTTTGAGTTTATAGTCGTCAGCTCGACTGTACTTCCAAACTTTATAAGCAGTAAACTGGATCGTCGAGCATAAAGGTTTCCTGCTCTGGATCGTAGCGAGGCTCTAGGTAGTGCTTCAGCCGATTTCCGTTAACTACCAAGATTTTATAGGAGTCTACTTGCTGAACTTCCATAGCGCCTGAGGGAAATACTATATTCACAACATATGGGCCAAACCAACGGGATTTTAGCTTTCCTGGAAAAAGACGAAGACGAGAGTTGTAGACAAGGACCATATCTCCTACCTTGAAAGTCCGATCAAGGATCTTCTTGTCGTGGAACCTCTTCATCCGCTCCTTATTAATTCTAGCATTCTCATAAGCGCTGATCCGAAACTCTTCAAGACGATTCAATTCTAACAACTTCTTTTGCCCGGCCAAGCTTTCGTCGAAGTTCAAGTACCGAGTAGCCCACAAGGCACATTGCTCTAACTCGACCGGTAGATGGCACGCTTTGCCAAACACAATCATCTACGAAGACATTCCTAACGTCGTCCTATAAGCTGTCCTATACGCCCACAGAGCGTCATCCAATTTTAGTGCCCAATCTTTTCTCGAAGGGTTAACTATCTTCTCTAATATTCGCTTTATCTCTCTGTTCGTTACCTCGACTTGCCCACTTGTTTGCGGATGATGTGCTGTAGCTACCTTGTGCCTTACCCTATACTTAGTCACCAATTTCTCAAAGAGTCGATTAGAGAAGTGACTTCTGCCATTACTGGGCATAGCTCTTGGAATACCAAACCTCGTGAAGATGCTTTTCCTTAAGAATCCGAGGACAATCCTAGCATCATTTGTTGGTGAAGCCACCGCTTCCACCCATTGAGAGACATAATTGACCATGACTAGGACCTAGCGGTTTGTCGCTGACGTGGTAAAAGGTCCTGCGAACTCTATACCCCTTACATCAAATATTTCCACTTCTAAAATGTTACGAAGGGGCATCTCATTCCTCTTTGAGATATTTCCTATCATTTGACGTGAATGATAGGATTTGTAAACTCATGCACGGATTTAAGGATATAAGGCTGTTGAATATTAAATTTTTATTAGACTTGTTTTATTATTTTGCACCTGTTTAAGTGCTAGTTCTTTGCCTTTTTTACCGGTTTTTACCTTAGTTAAGGGCTTATTCTATCTTCTAACAGTAATCTGCTTTTACTGTTCTTCTAGCCGTTGGGCTTCTTTTCTAGCCGTTGGAGGTTTTATCTATATATTGTAATCCTTTCTTATCTACCCGATAAGCATTCTAAGAAATAAATAAGAGTTTCCTCCAATATTCTCCTTCTCTACTCTGATTTCTACATGGTATCAGAGACTTAAGGTCTCAAAACTCTTGTCTGTTTTTCTTCATCTTCTAAAATGGCGACTGAGCAATCTTCAGAAGTTAATTCAAGGGAAGAAGCTATCTCTAATGCCGCCCTCGGAACTCGAACCCTCTTTAATGCCACTTTCCAATACAAACTCAATGGTGACAACTACCTCCAATGGTCCAGAACAGTAAGATTTTTTATTACTGGGAGAGGCAAGGAGGAGTATCTAATTGGAGAAAGCAAGGCTCCTGCAGCAGGGGATCCTTCTAGCAAGAAGTGGAGAGTGGAAAACAGCAATGTGGTGTCAATTTTGCTGGGATCCATGACTCCTAACATTGCTGAAAACTTCCTTATGTTTGATACTGCTGAGGAGATCTGGAATGAAGCTGCTGATCTCTATTCAAAAAGAGATAACACTTCTGAACAATATGAGATAGAATCAAAGCTGCAAGATACAAGACAGGGGGAGATGTCAGTCACTGACTATTTTAACCTCCTCACAAGATCTTGGCAAGACTTGATAACTTTGAAAATTTAACTTGGCACTCACGAGGATGCCAAGATGTACAAGGCCCTAAAAGATCAAAAAAGGATCTTTAAATTCTTGATGGGGCTAAACTCTTCTCTTGATGATGCTAGAGGTAGAGTTCTGAGCTCTAAACCTCTTCCATCTATCAAAAGTGTGTTTGCTAACATAAAACATGAAGAAAGCAGACGTAAACTCATGTTAAATGGGGTGTCTAACCCTGTTTTATCTACTGAAACTAGTGCTTTGTTCACCAAAAGCACTACTGGTCTGAATTTGAAATCAAAAGGCAATAGACCAGTGTGTGATCATTGCAAGAAAACTGGTCACACCAAGGATACTTGCTTGAAGATCCATGGGAAACCAAACCAACCTGAAGCCTTCTAGCCTAATCACACACCAAAGCTCGTAGACTAGCCACCGCTGAGGAACAAAAGTCCGATGGTGTGTTTAGTATGGAATGATCAGCCCTTAAAAGGTTTCTCGCACCCAAAATGCCGCATGATCGCTACTCCTCAAAGCAATGTTTCCACAAATGCTAACACAGTGTGTGCCTAAATGTTATTCCTGGGAGTCAAATCCTTAAAAATATATGGATAGTTGACTCGTGCATCAAATCATATGACTGGGAATCCGTAATTATTTGTGAAACTCATGAAATGTACTCATCCTCACAATGTTAAAATTGCTGATGGAATTTCTCAGGTTTCTGGAACTGGAAACATCTTTTTAAGTGAGAAAATCACATTAAAAGATGTCCTTTATGTTCCTAACTTACAATGCAACTTATTGTCTCATTAGTAGATTCATAAATGACACAAACTGCTCTGATTTTTCATACTAATGGATGTAAGTTTCAGTGATTTGAGTTCAATGGAGGAGATTGGCAAAAGCTAATGTGAGATATGGACTCTTCATTTTCAAGACATCCTACTCTGAGCTTTGTATTGATAACATCCCTAAGGGATTGTCTATTAGTTGTAGAAGTACCTCTGTTTACTCTGATATTATGCTTCTGCACTATAGACTAGGTCATCCAAATTTCTTGTATTTGAAAAAATTGTATCCTAGTATGTTTAAAGGAATAAAAATTGATTCTCTTAAATGTGAAGTTTGTCAATATTCTAAACATGCTAGATCTAATTTTCCTGCAAATACGTATGTTCCTTCTAGTCCATTCTCATTGTTTCACAGTGACATATGGGGCCCCTCAAAACAAAGGACAACCACCGGAAAAAGGTGGTTTGTGAGCTTTATTGATGATCATAGTAGAGTAACCTGGCTTTTTCTGTTAAAGGAAAAATCAGAAGTAGGCTCTATCTTCAAAAACTTTTATACCATGATCAAATGTCAGTTCAATACTGAAATAAAGATACTCAAAACTGACAATGGGAAGGAATACTTTGAACAGAGTCTTAAATCCTTTTTCACTGAAAAAGGGATCATACATATCAGTACCTGTGTTGATACACCCTAGCAAAATGGGGTGGCTGAAAGGAAAAATAGGCACCTACTGGAGGTGGCTAGGGGAATCATGTTCACTATGAGAGTTCCAAAATTCTTGTGGGGTGAGGCTGTGTTAACAGCCACATACCTCATCAACAGGATGCCTTCAAGAATTATGAAGTTCAAAACCCCTATTCAAGTGCTAAAAGAAGCACACCCTGACACTCACTTCATAAGTACCATAGACTTTAAAGTGTTTGGATGTGTATGCTTTGTACATATACATTCTCATAACAGGGGAAAACTTGATCCTAGATCTGTTAAATGTATCTTTGTTGGGTATTCATCCTCCCAACAAGGATACAAGTGCTACTGTCCTAGTACTAGAAAGTACTATAACACCATGGATGTTACTTTTATGGAGGATCAACCCTTCTATGGCAATGAAAGTCAGGGGGAGGTGTTCCAAGAATACTATGAATCTTGGAACATTAGTCCTACAGACAATATTGAGGAATCTGTAAGTCCTAATACAGAGAATGCAAAGCAAAATCAACCTGAAAAAGAACAATCTAATTCTCCTTCTAAGGAGAAACAACATGAGAATGAGCCTAATATTATTGTCTATACAAGAAAGAGAAAGGCTACGTCTCAAAATCCTGATTTTGAAGAATTCACTCATGATGATGAGGTGGGATCTCAAGACTTGTCATCAGAGGATCAGAGTCCTGATAGTGCTGACTATCAGAGCTCTGACACCTCCAGTGATAAGGAAAGTAATTCTCTTATTGAAGAACTACCTATAGCAAAAAGAAAAGGGACAAGGAGTTGTACTGCACATCCCCTGTACAACTTTCTGTCCTATGATCACTTAGCTCCTCAATTTCTCGGCTTTACAAGTAGTCCGACACTATACAAATACCCAAAAGTGTCCATGATGTCGTGAAAAGTCCGTAATGGAAAGTCGCTTCTGTAAGAGGAAATGAGTGCCCTTGTTAAAAATGAAACTTGGAACATCATCCCTCCTCCTAAGGGGAAACATCCTGTGGGATGTAGATGGATTTTCACACTCAAATATAATGTAGATGGGTCTCTTAACAGGTATAAAGCTAGACTTGTGGCAAGAGGTTTCACTCAATCCTATGGGATTGATTATCATGAAACCTTTGCCCCTGTTGCAAAACTTAATACCATAAGGATCCTATTGAGTATTGCTGTAAATCTGGACTGGTCTCTAACACAACTTGACATAAAAAATGCCTTTCTCTATGGAGATTTGGATGAGGAAGTGTACATGCATCTCCCCCCTGGGTTTGAATCCCTAGGCAATAAGGGTGATGTATGTAAACTGGAAAAATCCTTGTATGGCCTAAAGCAATCTCCTAGGGCTTGGTTTGGGAGATTCTCTAGGTTCATAAAGAGGCATGGGTTTCACCAATGCCACACTGATCATACCTTATTCATCAGGAAGTTTTCTGGAAAAACTACTGTTCTTATAGTTTATGTGGATGACATTATCCTCACAGGGGATGACACTGATGAGATTTGCAGATTTAAAGGGATTCTTGCCTCTGAATTTGAAATAAAGGATCTTTGAGTCTCTAAATACTTCCTTGAAATGGAGATTGCCGTAAATGCAACCGGTATCTCCATATCCCAAAGGAAGTACACACTAGATCTTTTAAAGGAAATCTGGAATGTTGGGTTGTAAACCAAAGAAATACTCAGGCTTGAACCTGGCTTAAAGTTGGACAAGGTCGATGATAGTCCCTTGTTGACAAAGCCGAGATATCAAAGACTTGTAGTGAAGCTTATATACCTCTCTCACACTAGACCTCGACATTTGCTTTGTCAGTAGGTTTGATCACCCGGCTTCATGCATCAACCCACGTAAAGACATATGCAAGTGGCGGCAGAGAGTACTTGAGATTTTTAAAGAAGGATCCAGTGCCAAGGATTATCTTTCAAGAAAAACCACCCTAGAGATGTCCAAGTATACACCGATGCCGATTATGCAGAGGAGTTCCAGATATGAGATCAACTTCTCGATACCGCATATATATCTGGGGAAATCTTACTACACGGAAGCAAGAAGCAACAACATGTAGTATCCGTAAGTAGTAGTGCGTAATCTGAGCTCGTGGCCTTAGCTTTGGGGGTCTGTGAAGGTGTCTGGATCAAGAGGATGTTGGCAGAGTTAGGGCTTGATGTCACTAAACCTATCCAAGTCATGTGTGATAACACTTCAAAGACTATGTATTGCGTAGAATCCTACTCATCATGATAAAACTAAACATGTAGAAGTGGATAGCACTTCTGCCGGAGAAAGTGGACAATGGTGATATCTCCTGCTCCACATCAAGACTAAGGATCAAGTGGCTGATCTTCTAACAAAGGCTGTTTCAAATCAAGTTTTCCAACATCTACACTTCAAGCTTGGCTGCATCAACATATACAACCAAACTTGAGGGGGAGTGTTGAATATTAAATTTTTATTAGACTTGTTTTATTATTTTGCACCTGTTTAAGTGCTAGTTCTTTGCCTTTTTTTACCGGTTTTTACCTTAGTTAAGGGCTTATTCTATCTTCTAACAGTAATCTGCTTTTACTGTTCTTCTAGCCGTTGGGCTTCTTTTCTAGCCGTTGGAGGTTTTATCTATATATTGTAATCCTTTCTTATCTACCCGATAAGCATTCTAAGAAATAAATAAGAGTTTCCTCCAATATTCTCCTTCTCTACTCTGATTTCTACAAAGGCCAATAAAATCCACATTGCAATAACTTGACAGCCGTGTTATCTGGACCATAATGTCCTTCAACCTCCTATGCATGGCAGTGTTCAAGGATGCTTCTAATTTCCTTATCATGAACACACATTATCAGAACAAACGTATATAGATAGGGATCATCCCAATAATAGTGTTTAAGCTTCGCAAAGAACTTTTTGTCCTGATTAGAGAACTATTGTGGCAGATATCTCCCTGCTAAATAATTGACGATGTGCGTAAACCAGGGTCGATGTTTCCTAGAGTCAGCCGCGGGGTAACGAAATGGCGCCGCGGCCCGAGAATTCGCTCGCACAACTACAGAAATGGCGAACGGTTTCTCATCTGGAAAGGCCTCTGCTATCCCGGTCTGATGCCTTTCGTCCTCTAAGTGCAATCTTGACAGATGATCCGCTACAAAGTTTCAGAACCCTTATCTTTTATTTCCACATCAAATTCCCGGTGCAATAAAATCCATCTAAGCAGTCTTGTCTTGGAATCTTGCTTTGTCCGAAGTTGATTTAGAACTTCCAAATGCTCTCGTGAAAAAGGGTTGGATTGATCTGTGACATCAGAGCTTGCTTTTGATCACCCAGTGTTCCTCTCTTGTCAACTGGGTTTTCTTGCAGGTGTGGTCGTTTCCCATGAAGATTCCAGCAAGACTCTCCGGTATGACCCTTCCTCTTCCAGTGCTCACACCAAAGGTTGCTCCTTTGTTCATTCTTCTTGAAGGGACCTTTTTTGTAACCACCTAACATAGCAGTATCACCATTTTGAGCCAGAAGAGCAGAGTGTTCTCCCCCTAGAGTTGGAAGAAGACCCTTTATAACTCCCTTTCTGCTCTTCTATTTTCTAATGGTGGCAAATGCCTCCTGGATATTTGAGCCAATATCCTTTCTATGGCAGCATCATAGGTAGGGTTAAGACCACTTCGGAAGTCAAAAACCCTGATCCTGTCGTTCTTAACAAGCTTTTGGAATTTTCTAGCATCAACGGTGCATCCCCACTCAATGACAGTGAGATGGTCATATTCTTGCCAGTCTTTTTAGTGTGTTGAAGTACTTTGTAACCTCTAGAGAACCTTGTTTTATTCCCTTCAGGCTGTTTCTGACCCCAAATGTATGAGCAAAGTTACCCTGGTCAGAGTATGTTGCTGCCACTGTGTGGCTTTAGCCGCTGGATAGAACAAGTGAATTTGGCCAATTTCTGGCTCCATGGAGTTAATCAACCTAGACATTATTGTTGCATTCTCTGTCTCCTAGGTGTAGTATGATTTTACACTGGTTGTTTCTGGAATGTTCACAATACCAGTGAGTTATCCTAACTTTCCTCGCCCTGTGATAAACATGTGAACGGATTGGACCTATTGTAGATAGTCGGGGATCCGTTTAGCTTCATGGTGGTGATCTGAATGGTTGGTGTTAGATTTAATCTAATACTTTCCTCAGGATTATTAAGAGTTTCTTTATCTTTTAATTGATCCTTTTATTAGTTAATCCTATAGGGATTAGTTGGTTCTCTGTCGGGTCCAAGCAATTGGCTTAAAGTCCAACTAGCCGTTGGGACTTGACTGCCAACGGCTAGTTTCCCTTTTTACTGTTTTCCGAGTGTTGGTTGCCTATATACAACCAGTCTCTCTTGTAATAATTTTAAGCTTCTTCTTAATGAAATAAACTACAAGTTATTTCTCTCTTCTCTTATTAAGCTTCCGCCTTACATGGTATCGGAGCTTTAGTTCAAAATTCAAATTTCGGGAATTTTTAAAATCCTCATGGTCGTGAATCAACTCACTATAAGTAATACTACTGCAGCAGCCTCCTCTCTCGATCATCTTTCCACCAATAATGGTGATCTTCAAAGCATCCAACTTGCTCTTAAACTCAATGGAAAAATTACTTGAAATGGTCCCGCTTTGTCCGGACTTTTCTCGAAAGGAAGGAGCAAGCTCGAACCATCTTAATGGGACAGACCAAATTTCAAGAAGATCCTAAGTTTACAATATGGGATGAGCAAGACTCCATGGTGATGTCTTGGCATGGAACTCCATGATCCCCGAAATCGCGATACATGCATGTTCATGGCCAATGCAAAGGAAATCTGGGATCACGTGTGAAGGAGACTTATTCAAAGGTCAATGATGCAAACAAATGTATGAGGTAAAAACAAAGATTTCAAATACAAAGTCAGGTAGTAGATCCATCATTGAATATTCAGGTCTGATGCAAGGTCTGTGGCAAGAATTAGACCACTACCAATGCATCAAGATGCACAACAGTGAGGATGCTAATATCGTGAAAAGGATATTTGAAAAGGATAGGATCTATGCCCTTTTGGCTGGTCTTAACATGGAATATGACTCTGTCAGAGTTCAGATTCTGGGAAAGGGAGATCTCCCTAGTTTAAATGCAACAATAGCTCTTATTAGAGCAGAAGAAAGTAGGAGAAGTGTCATGATTGACACATCTCCTGTTGAAAGTTTTGCTTTGATAACTCAAGGCACCAAGAATACCACTGATAAGAACCCCTCCTTTCAAAAGAGTGGGAACAATTATCAAAAGAACAGCAACAAAAATGGGGATAGAGATTCTTTGTTCTGTTCTTTCTGTAAAAAGAGCAGGCATACAAGAGAAAACTGTTGGAAACTCCATGGGAAACCAGGGAGTGATAACACTAAAAGTGGTCGCTAACAATGTTAACAAAGAATGAAATCGTAAAAGGATGTGAGAATGTCTGAGAGGCTCAGAAGCTGTAATCAAGACCACACCCAGACCTTCGAAATTGAAAAGTCGAGGAAGTTCATTGAGTCATTAGAAAGCTCATCAACCTCCTTGACCTTTTCGTATGACTGGTCTTAATAAACAATCCAAGGTCCAATAGAATGGGTAGTTGATTCTCGTGCCACGACTATATGGGCTTTCTGTGACAATATGATTTCCTACAAAGTCTGTGACAATAACAGAACTATATCTGTTGCTGATGGCTCTCCTATCCATGTGACTGGGATAGGAGACTATGCTTTGAGTGATAAACTCATTCTATGGGATGTGTTACATGTCCCTATGTTGTCTAAAAATCTGATCTCTATACAAAGATTAACCAAAGATTCAAAATGTTTAGTTGCCTTTTCCTCTAATCTGGCTTGATACAGATCTTGTAGAGAAGGAGAGGATCAGGTTGCTAAAGCTAAGGAAGGACTATATTTTTGGAAAGATCAAGAGAAAGAATCGCCCGCCTTTAGCTTTTTTTTTTTCTCTTTTTTCTACTTTTGATAAACTTTGGTTGTATCATTATAGACTAGGTCATCCTCCTTTTTACAAGCTTATTAAACATATGTTCCCTACTTTGTTTAACAACTGTGAAATAGATAAGTTGCATTGTAATGTTTGTGAGATGGCCAAGCATAAAAGGGCCTCCAACCCATTCAAGGAATCAGATGTACTAAACCTTTTGTTGTGATTCATAGTGACATTTGGGGACCTTCCCCTATTTCTAATATCATGGCTCCATTTGGTTTGTTACTTTCATTGATGATTGCACTAGTACCACTTGGACATATCTTATGAAGCAGAAATCTGATCTCTTGGAGATCTTCCCTAAGTTCTAAAATCAAATCCTAACTCAATTTGATACAAAATATCAAGAGATTGAGAACTGATAATGCCAGGGAATACTTTAATAGACTGCTAAACCCTTTTCTGGATGAGAAGGGTATCATACATGAATCCTCACGTGTGTATACCCTCAACGTAATGGATTACAGAAAGAAAGAATAGACATTTAATGGAAATGTCTAGAGCAATAATGTTTCAAATGAGAACTCCAAAAAATTATTGGGGAGAGGCTGTCCTTACAGCCACTCACCTAATAAACAGACTTCCCACTAAAGTCTTGAACAACACGGCTCCTATTGAAGGCCTAAGGAATACTTACTCCAGTATGTCACAATCTGAAGGCCTAGGTCCAAAGACCTTTTGTGTGGCATTTGTTCACATATATGCACGCAACAGAGGAAAATTGGATCCTAGGGCCCTAAGATGTGTATTCATTGGATATTCCAATACCCAAAAGGGATATAAGTGCTACCATCCTCCTACAAGAAAAGTTATCATCTCTAGGGATGTTACCTTTCATGAAGATGTATCTTATTTTACAATTAAGGGGGAGATTCCTACTAGTCACACAAAAGACTATCTTGACTTCTTCCAAAGGGATAGTAGCATCCTTATTCCCAGTATGGAACATGAATATGAACAACCAAGTCCCACTATGGGTGGTCTTCCTACTGGAACTCCTTTTCCTACTACAGGAGCAGGAGATGTTAGCACAAAAGAAAAAACCCCCATTGTTTACACTAGAAAAAAGAAGACACCAAAGCTATCTAAAGTCAGTTCTCCTCATGGGATTGACACCCCTACTGATGACTCAAGGAACACCAATAACCCTCATAAAAGTGATGATTCTGAGGGTATTAGTGATGATACCAAGTGTCAGTATTGATTCAGATTCACATTCTGAAAACTATGAATCTGAAAGTTCTGAGGACACTTCTGATGACCTTCCTATAGCTCTAAGAAAAAGGAAGAGGGAATGCACGAAGCATCCCATAAGAGCCTTTTTATCTTATAAGAAATTCTCTCAAAATCACAAGAAGTTTCTTATGAATCTTCATAAGGGAGATACTCCTAAGAACTTACAGGAGGCTATTTCTGATCAGAAATGGTCTAATGCTATGAAAGAAGAAATGAATGCCCTCCAAAAGAACAAAACCTAGGATCTTATGCCCTTACCCAAGGGTGAGAAAATAGTGGGGTGTAAATGGGTGTTCACTACCAAATACAAGTCTGATGGCACTATAGAAAGACATAAGGCCAGGCTTGTGGCCAAAGGTTACACCCAAACTCATGGGGTGGACTATTTTGAGACTTTTGCACTGCTGCAAAAGATGAACACAAATGAGATTCTCATATCCTTGGTCAGAATCTAGGCTGGAATTTGCAACAATATGATGTTAAAAATGCATTTCTCCAAGGATCTGAATGAAGTCATATATATGGTCGTTCCCCGTGATTTGAAAATTCACATGAGAGTATGCAGATTGAATAAAGCCCAATATGGGTTAAAACAAATTCCTAGTGGCATGGTTTGGCAGATTTGCTAAATTTATGCTTCACAAAGGGTATAAACAAAGTCAGATGATCATACTATGTTTGTAAAACATAGTGGCACCGAAAGAAGTCCATTCTCACTGGTTTATGTGGATGACATCATTGTCACCGTGATGATCAAGAGGCTAATCAATATTTACAAGCGTAAATGGCCAAGGAATTTGACATCAAGAATCTTGGCGTAATTAAGTATTTTCTAGTGGATTGAATTTGCCTACTCGATCAAGGCATATTCATCTCCCAACAAAAATACATCCTTGATCTCCTCACCGAAACCGAAAATCGGGATGCAAGCCTCGCTACTTACACCCATTGATTACAACCACGGGCTCATGAATTCCCGAGGATGAAGGTGTTGATAAATACTCCTATCAAAGATTAGTAGGGAAGTTGATATATCCGCACACACTAGGCCGTATATTGCTTTTGTCACAATGTGATCACAGATTCATGCAAGACCCCAAGACTTGTCATCGAGGCGCAGATGATGCACTGCAGTACTTGAAGAGTTGTCCAGTAAGGGGATCCTCTACACTAAGGGGATATGGATTGACATCCCAGCCTACACTGATTCTGATTATGTTGGTGCTATAGAAGATAGAAGGTCAACCTCTGGTCACTGCATTTTTTTGGGAGGAAATCTAGTGGTTTGGAGGAGCAAGAAGCAACCTGTTGTAGCAAGATCCAGTGCAGAAGCTGCATTCAGTTCAACATGATAGAACGAAACACATTGAAGTGGATAAGCATTTTATCAAAGAAAACTAGAAAGTGGTCTCATTGCAAATCGAATTTGTACCTCCAAGGACCAAGTGGCGGATCTATTCACCAAAGGATCGCCTCGGAAGGTGTTTCATGATGATGTTGGCAAGTCGGGCATGTCTGATATTCATCTACCAGCTTGAGGGGGAGTGTTAGATTTAATCTAATACTTTCCTCAGGATTATTAAGAGTTTCTTTATCTTTTAATTGATCCTTTTATTAGTTAATCCTATAGGGATTAGTTGGTTCTCTATCGGGTCCAAGCAATTGGCTTAAAGTCCAACTAGCCGTTGGGACTTGACTGCCAACGGCTAGTTTCCTTTATCTGCTTTACGAGTGTTGGTTGCCTATATATACAACCAGCCTCTCTTGTAATAATTTTAAGCTTCTTCTTAATGAAATAAACTACAAGTTATTTCTCTCTTCTCTTATTAACCTTCCGCTCTTACAGTTGGGTTTTCAAAACCTCCCATCGATCTAGACGAGTTGTTGTCGTTTCAGATTTTGTCATGGTGAAGAAAGAAGATGGAAGGAGGAGATGGAGTGGTGGATTGAGATTTCAGGGCTCTGATACCATGTTGGTTTTTAGAGAGGGAGATAGACAGAATTGAGAAGCAAATAGCTAGCTTTCTTAATTTACAAATGTAAAGGTTAAAGACAAACGGCTAGGTAATGTAGTAGTTGAGAGAACACCCCATTTACTTTAAGTAGTCGATAACAACTAAAGTTAAGCTAATATCTAATATAATATGTACTTCTAATATTATCCCAACTTATATAGAGGAAGTAAATGCACTAGAAAAGTCCGGAACTTGGGAATTACATCGCCTGCATGAACTAATACATCGTTGGATGCAAATGGATCTTCGCTATCAAGTATGGTGCAGATGGAGAGGTGGTAAGGTACAAAGCTAGGTTGGTGGCCAAGGGGTACACTCAATGAACATCAAGAATGGATCTTCTCTCTCTTGCTCCTAAACATAACTGGCCCTTATTCCATACGGATATGACGAATGCATTCTTGAATGGTGAGCCTGAGGATGTCTACATGAAGCTGCCTCCTGGTTTCTATCCTCATCAAAGAAAGGATAAGGTTTGTAAATTAAAGAAATTAATCTATGGTTTGAAACAGTCCCTTAGAACCTGGTTTGAAAGATTCACAAATGTAATCGAAGGAAATGGATACACTCAGGGACAATCAGATCACACCATGTTATATAAACATTCAGACACACAAGACTGATTGTAATTCTGATTGTACATGTTGATGATATAATAATCATCACATGGAACAATCAATTTGGAATTCATGATCTTAAGAGACTTATCAAGTTTGAGTTTGAAGTCAAAGATCCGGGGCAAGCAAAACTTTTTCTTGGAATGGAAGTTGCAAGATCTACTAAGGAATCTCAAAGACTCGTATGAGGTACACATTAGAACTTCTGAGAGACTATGGCATGTTGGGGAGTAAACCAATCAGTACCCTAGTTGAGTACAATCACAAACTTGGAAAGGCAGATGAAAATGGTGATGATGTTGATCCAAAAAATACGAGAGACTGGTAGGAAGATTGATATCTCTCACACAGCAGACCTGATATCTCATTTGGAGCAAGCTTAATTAGTCAATTTATGCATAAACCTAAGAAGAGACACCTTGATACTGTTGTCAGACTCCTAAGAAATCCTAAAGACAGTCCTGGAACTGGACTGTTCTTCAAGACGGGGAGAAACAAACACAGAAGTTGTTGAAATATAGGTCTATATAGGTCCACTTTATAGTTTTATATGTCTTTTATCTGTTTCCTAAGTGTCCTAATGGTGTTGTTAGGACCTTTTTCCTTATTTCTCGCTGCTTTTTCTGTTTACTGCCCCGCAATACACTGCTCATAACCGTTGGAACAGTGTATTCTAGCCGTTGGGGGTTTTCTCTATATAATGTAATCTTCCCTTATGTTCTCCATAAGGCTTTTATCATTAATAAACACGTTTCCTCCTATCTTTTCTACATGGTATCAGAGACTTGTGCTTAAGACTTCATCTTCTTCCTCAATCCCATTTTTCTGTGTTTTTCAAAAACCACAAAAATGGCATCTTCTGCCGATTCCTCTGATGTAACTCCATCTTCAACTGGAGCTTCTCTCAATCAAGGGGGTAGCAATGATAACTCCCATCTTCTTACTAACCACAGATTCGATGGTAACAATTACCATCTGTGGTCCAGATCCCTGCTCATGTTTATTGCTGGAAAGAGCCGAGAAGGGTATTTAACTGGAGAAATCACTGAGCCTCCTGCTAATGATCCTCAACTGAGGTAATGGAAGGCCGAGAACAATGTGATTATGTCATGGCTTGTGGGGTCTATGACCAAGGAGCAAAGTGAGAACTTCATGTTCTACAACACTGCTGCAGAAATCTGGTCCGCTGTCCATGACCTCCACTCCAAGAAGGACAATACTTCAGCCATCTATGATCTAAAGTCAAAATTGAAGGATCTAAGGCAGGGGGATCAAGATGTCACTCAGTACTACAATCAGTTGAACAAAATATGGCAACAACTTGATCTTTTTTCAGTGATCACAAATGGAAGTGCACTGCTGATGCAAAAATCCACAAGGGCAATACTGAAAATGACAGGGTCTTTACATTCCTTATGGGACTAAGCCCTAGTCTGGACGATGTGAGGGGTAGGATCCTTGGCAAATCTCCTCTACCTAGCCTCAAGTCTGCTTTTTCAGAAGTCAAACATGAGGAAAGTAGGAGAAATCTGATGCTGGGACCTCAACCTCAACCTCCACCTCAACCTGATGTCTCTGCTTCTGCCCTTTTCTCTAAAGGTGGCCCATCTCAAAAAGGCAAGAAGGAGAGGCCTTTCTGTGATCATTGCAAGAAAGTTGGCCATATCAAGGAATCATGCCGAAGTCAGATGGAAACTCACGATTGGAAACCCGTAATCTGGGCCGGGAAGGGAGTCTCATGGCCTCCCATCCGCTTCATATGAGTGAGGGTGCTCCTAGGGAAGCCCCTGCCTTCTCTCAAGAACATATGGAAGTCCTAAGAAGACTCATGCAATCTGCTCCCAACTCTTGCTACTCCTTCAACCACTTCCACTGCTTCTGTGGCTCATTCTGGTAAAATCTCTCTATCTTATACTATCTCTGACCAAGATCAACAACAATGGATTGTTCATTCTGGTGCCTCTGAACATATGACTGGGAATAGGTGGTTGTTTCACTCTTTTATTCCCTGTAAACAGGAAAGGTTTGTGAAGATTGCAGATGGATCTATCTCCAAAGTTCATGGGGTAGGATCCATCAGTTTTTCAAGGAATATTATCCTTGATCAGGTGCTTTATGTCCCAAATATGTCCTGTAATCTCTTGTCAGTGAATAAATTGACCAAGAGACAAAACATCTCTGTCATTTTTCATAAAAACAAGTGTGTTTTACAGGAGACCAACTCTGGGAAGATGATTGGCAATGCTAGTGCTACTTCTGGCCTCTACATGCTGCCTGTTATCTGTGGCTCTAATAATAGACAAGACTCAGCTTGTGTATCTATTTCTGGCTTCACCCAAAATAGTGATCAAGTTGTTTTATGGCACTATAGATTGGGTCACCCCAACTTTCTGTATTTGAAGAGGCTTGTGCCTCAATTGTTCATTAATAAAAGTGTTTCTCAATTTCAATGTGAAGTGTGTTGTATGGCAAAGCAATGTAGAACTGTGTTTCACACCAAGTCTCATGTTCCTTCTAAGCCCTTCCATCTTATACATAGTGATATTTGGGGACCTTCCAATGCCAAGAATATCACTGGTACAAGATGGTTTATCACCTTCATTGATGATCACACCAGACTTTTCTAGGTGTTCCTAATGAAGGAGAAGGCAGAAGCAGGTGCTATATTCATGAATTTTCACATCATGATAAAAATCGCTTTGATACGTATATCAAGATACTCAAATCGATAATGGATCGTAATATCTTGAAAAGCAACTTGGAAATTTTTTCAGGGAGAAGGGAATCATTCACCTAACTTCCTGTGTTGACACACCCCAACAAAATGGGGTGGCTGAAAGGAAAAATAGGCACCTACTTGATATTGCTAGGGCACTCATGTTTGCCATGCAAGTGCCAAAGCATTTTTGGGGAGAGGCAGTCTTGACTGCTACTTATCTAATAAACAGAATGCCCTCTAGGGTTTTGGGTTTTAAAACCCCTGTTGATGTCCTGTCAGAAAGCATGACATCAAGACACTTGATCCAAAATCTCCCTCCCAAGGTTTTTGGGTGCACTGTTTATGTTCACAATCATCATAGGACCAAACTTGAGCCTAAGGCTCTGAAGTGTGTATTCATTGGGTACTCACCAAGACAAAGGGGGTACAAATGCTATTCTCCTCAAACCAGGAAGTTTTTTAACTCCTTGGATGTTACCTTCTTTGAAGTTAAACCATTCTTTGATCAAAAAATTCTCAAACAAGACTATATATCTTCCTCCCAAGGATGGGATATAAGTCCTAATACCCTAAGCTCTTTGGATGTGGGAAGTATAAATCATGAGGAAGTCATTACCCCGATAATAATACTCAAACCCCATCCAATCAATCTCAAAATGGATCTCAGGTGTCCAAGACCTCCTCATTATAACCGGTTTATTCCGTAAGAAACAGAATAATCTCGCTGATCAAGAAGATCAAAATCATTCTGAGGAAGTTACTACCTCAGAATCCCCAGAAAGATCTGTTAGCACTGTGAACTATGATGATAGACCCATTGCTGTGAGAAAGGGAACTAGAGCTTGTACTCAGTACCCTATGTACAATCTTTTGGCTATTGAGAACATCTCGAGTTCCTACCAAGTGTTTGTTCAAAACTTGGATAAGCATCATATCCCCATATCTATCCTGGAAGCTCTTGGATTTCCTGAGTGGAAAAAGGCAGTTCATGAGGAATTGCAAGCTCTGAATGAGAATCACACTTGGACCCTAACCTCTCTTTCTAAAGGGAAGAAAACTGTTGGGTGCAAGTGGATTTTTTCACTTAAATATAACTCCAATGGCACCATAAGCAGGCATAAAGCCAGGCTGGTTGCTAGGGGTTACACCCAGACACATGGAATAGACTACCAGGAGACCTTTGCACTAGTGGCAAAGTTAAACACCATAAGGGTGCTTCTGTCTGTTGCTGTGAACCTGGATTGGCCCTTGCACCAGCTTGATGTAAAAAATGTCTTCCTAAATGGTGGCCTAAAGGAGGAAGTGTATTTGAAGTCGCCTCCGGGATTGACTATCCAGGCGGTAAGACAAGGTGTGTAGATTACACAAAGCCCTCTATGGATCAAATAGTCTCCCTGTAGCTTGGTTTGGTAGATTTACCAAAGTGATTAAAAACCTTGGGTTCGTGCAAGGCCAACTGATCATACTATGTCCACCAAGGTTTCTCCTATCGGAACCAGGGGTCATCCTCATTGTTTATGTTGATGATATTATCATAATCGTGATGATGCCCCAAATCTTGCTACTAAAAAAATTCTCTTGCAAGGAGTTTGAGGTTAAAGACCTTGGCCAAATGAAATACTTCCTGGTATGGAAGTAAGCTGGCTAGTCTCGTGAGGGGATTTTCATAGCCCAAAGGAAATATATTATTGATCTCCTTACACAGACAGGGATGCTTGAATGCAAGCCTGCGTCCACCCCTATTGATCCAGGGGTGAAGTTGGAAAAGGACGGCAAATCTGCCCCTGTGGATGTTGGACAATACCAAAGACTAGTGGGAAAGCTTATCTACTTGGCTCACACTAGACCAGACATTTGCTATGCTGTAAGTCTGGTTAGCCAGTTTATGCATCATCCTTGCCAAGAACACCTTGATATTGTGCACAGGATGCTGAGGTACCTCAAAGGAACTGCTAGTCAAGGTCTATGTTTCAAAAAGACTCAAGATAGAAAGATCCAAGTCTTCACTGATGCGGACTGGGCAGGGTCTGTTATTGATAGAAGGTCTACCACTGGTTATTGCTCCTATTTTTGGGGAAATCTCACAACCTGGAGAAGCAAGAAGTAACCTGTTGTCTCTAGGAGCAGTGCAGAGGCTGAATTGAGGGCTTGTGGCTCCAAAAGATTCTGAATGATCTAAAAATCAAGAAAGAACATCCTATTCTCCTATCTTGTGATAATGTGTCTGCTATAAATATGTCTGAGAATCCCATTCATCATGATAAGTCCAAACATATAGATATTGACAGGCACTTTATCAAGGAAAAGGTTGAAGATCAAGACATCACCATTGAGTTCATACCTCCTCAAGATCAAGTGGCTGACATCTTCACTAAGGGATCTGCTCAACCTATATTCATCAAAATGAGAAGCAAGCTATGTTGTTACTCTATCCACAACCAAGCTTGAGGAGGGGTGTTGAAATATAGGTCTATATAGGTCCACTTTATAGTTTTATATGTCTTTTATTTGTTTCCTAAGTGTCCTAATGGTGTTGTTAGGACCTTTTTCCTTATTTCTCATCGCTTTTATTTGCCTGCAATACACTGCTCATAACCATTGGAACAGTGTATTCTAGCCGTTGGGGGTTTTCTCTATATAATGTAATCTTCCCTTATGTTCTCCATAAGGCTTTTATCATTAATAAACACGTTTCCTCCTATCTTTTCTACAGAAGCTTTTGTAGATGCAGACTGGGCTGGCAGTCTAACTGACAGGAGGTCTACCTCAGGGTGGTGTGTCTACTTATATGGTAACCTGGCATCTTGGAAGAGTAAAAAAACAGACGGTGGTTGCAAGTAGTGCTGAAGCAGAATATAGAGTTGTTGCCTATGTTATATGTGAATTGATATGGCTGAGGAGATTACTTCAAGAACTAAAAATGGAACATCATGGACCTACTAAGGTCTACTGTTATTGATATCTTTAAGAATGCTACTCAACATGACAGAACAAAACATATAGAGATTGATAGGAATTTCATTAGAGAAAAGAGTGAAGGTGGAAAGTTCTCTTTGTTTCACATATCTGTCACACACAAGCAAGTGACAGATATGTTCGCCAAAGGGCTATATAAATCACAATTCAACTACTGCAGAGGCAAGCTTGGGTTGATAGATCTGTACCAACCAGCTTGAGGGGAAGTGTTGGAACATATCACTCTTTCCTAGTGTTGCAATGTATTATATTAGTTTAATATTCTTCCTTAAATACTAGCTAAGTATTTAGAATAATTGCTGTTTAGTTTTCCCTCTAATTTCCTTGTAAACGGATATAATCCAAGTTAGTGGATCCTGTCAAATCCTGCAACGGCTAGATTATGTAATCTATTTAAGCTCTCTCTTGGAGAGTTAAAGTGTAATGAAAAGAAGTTTTTTCTCTCTATTTTCTTAAGTCTTTTACAATATACCTAGTCTTCTTTTTCACTAGCTTTCTGTCAGAGTTTGTCAGGTCTTCGTAGTTGCCTAGATGAAGAAATTTATTACTTATTACAAATGAAAAAAATTCTTTTCTCATCACAACAGACGGTGAAAGACATACTGGCACCAGTAGTTCTATAAAATAAATGGAGAATTACATCTTGCAATCTGACGTGTTTCGCATGACGGCCTATCCTTGCATTTGTTTCCATCTTTTGAAAAACAACTCGAATTTATGCTTTTTGTGATTTGCATGATTTTTTGTTTATGAGGAATTGAACCTTCATTATTTTGCTGCAACAGATGATGCGGGATGAGTTGCAAGATGGCGGAAGAGTTTATGTAGTATATCCTGTTATCGAGCAGTCTGAGCAATTACCACAGCTACGTGCTGCTTCGCTGATTTCGATTCAATGTCCAGTAGATTTGCAGGCTACTGTTGTGGCTTACTACATGGAAAGATGAAAAGTAATGAGAAAGATGAAGCCTTGAGGCGATTTAGAACTGGAGAAACAAATATACTTCTTTCTACGCAAGTGATTGAAATTGGTGTCGACGCCCAGATGCTTCTATGATGGTTGTCATGAATTCAGAGAGATTTGGTATGGCTCAACTGCACCAACTGAGAGGGACGAGTTGGACGTGGAGGGAAGAAGTCGAAATGTATTTTGGTGTCATCTACAAACAGTAGCCTGAACCGCTTTGAAGGTGCTGGAGAAATCAAAGATTTGATTTCACCTCGCTAATATGGATCTCCTTTACCGAGGGCCTGGGGATTTGCTTGGCAAGAAACAGTCAGGACATCTTCCGGAATTTCCAATTGCAAGGTTAGAGATAGATGGCAGTATTTTGCAGCAAGCACATCTTGCTGCTCTGGTAAGTTTTTTTCCATGAAATGTGTCGTTTGTTACTTGTATACAATGAGCTGGTGGTCTGAATTACATGAAACAGAACACAATCTTGATCCATAGGACAATAGTAATGAATTCTGATCCCATTGAGGTTGTTTCTCTGTTTGTTACAGAAAGTTTTGAGTGATTCTCATGATTTGGAGCGGTACCCGAGTCTTAAAGCTGAGCTAAGTATGAGACAACCGCTCTGTCTTCTCGGAGATTGAGAGAGTTGAAGACTTTTGCTTTGTGCATCTATCTAGGAAATGGTGATTGTCACTTCTTTTTTCCCTTGGTTAGTGTGTTGTACATATATGAATCTGTTGTACGTGTATCATCATTATCGATACAGAGGGTGAAGGTTAGGATTGGCAATGAGCATTCTTCAACCACCTCCTAACTGCAGTTTGTAATTAACACCATTGATCTGTCATGGTACAGTTTATTACTTTGCTACTTTGTACTAATATAATGGTGGAACTTGAAACTTCAGACTTAGTAGTATATGTAATGTGAATTATCTGAATTTTCTCCTTAAATTTTTCTGTCATCTTACTTTTTTCTCCTTTATCTCAAATTTCTGCAATGGGGGGTTCTAAAGGCACCCCCCAATTTACTACCGGCACCCCCCTTACTCCTTGCACCACAAAAAATTACTTTGGCACCCGCTAATTTTTATAAAGGAACGTCGCCACATTTGGTGTTGTTCCTTGTGGAACACCAATGTCATTTGTGGATCGACGTTGGTGTTCCACAAGAACACCACCAAACCGACGTTCTCCTATATAAAAGTGTTAAATCTTAGAACGTCAGTCCACGACTTTTCACTGACACTGACGTTGGTGTGCCACTTGGAACACCAGTGTGAGTGACATTTTTTTCATCCAAAATAAAAATAAAAAATGGGTGCCGGAAGTAATTTCAGGGGTGCCTTTAGAACCTGCCTTCTGCAATTTCATTATAATTTTAGTCCATTTCATGACATTTACTATCAGAGTCGCCCGTTAGTAAGATTTGCATAAAATATACGATCAAAAACTACGAATGATTGGTTTTTTTGTCTTAACGGATGTTGGAACTCACAAAGCTGAGTTCCTAGCTTTTTAGGGAAAACTATAGATAAAAAATTTTTTTCTTGCGTCCTAGTTATCTTCACGAAGGGAGTCGCCACTTTAGAATCTTTTGTCGGAAGAATAACTAGTCCTCTTAGCATAGTGACGCTTTAGATTCACGTTCAAGCTCATCTTGGATGCTTTCTATACCCAATGGATCCGGCATGAAAGCAACTCAAAGGAAATTTTTGTGATTAAACCTTCGAAGCCTCAATTCCTTTATAAACTAGAGACGGTACAAAACAACTTTTTTCAACCACGCCTTCCTTTTGTACCTGCTCTTGCCCCTTAACCTGATTTTGGATCACTACCCGAGACGGCAGCTGTTCGAGCAAATCAAATTCTACTAGAACCCTAGCAATTGAAGGCCTGTTGGTAAGGGTGATTTTATACGTTTTATAAGGATATATTTTACATCAATTTCCCCCGTATATGGATGTTTTTCATAGAAATCGAGCTTATAATCGATTAATTGAGTAAATAGTGTTTTTAATAGTTAAATCTCAAAACGTAACGATTTATGTGCGTAATTGATGATTTTATGTTATTTTGGAAATACGTTACGCTTTGGTATGTTTTCCTATTGTTGTAGATACTCATTGATGATGGGAGAGAGGATTTTAGAGAGCCAAATTCGTGATTGGAAAGGATCAATCAAAGTTATGGAAGATTGAAAGATATAAGGAAAGAAATCAATCAAGATGAATGTTGGGAAATCAGATTCGGGTAGTCCCGACTTCCGACGCAGTTCTTGATATGATAACAACCGATTTGACTCTGGACCTCAAGAGAATAGTTGTAGGGCTTGAAGAGAGGATTCTACAGGATTTTGAATCACTCCATTCCGACTTACGAGGCCCGAGATATGAGCGTTACAAGTTTGGATGTCATTTGCTGAAAATAGTGAACGGGCGTCCGACATTATGGACGGGCGTCCGGCACCTTTATCAGTGTAGCAACCGACTTGATTTTTCTATAAAAGCAAATTGCGATTCCAACCCTAATTACATCAGATTTTTCATACGAAAATTACACGAGACAATAACACCCGCTTTCGAGTTATAGGCCGATCACCCGAGCCTTGTGCTCGGGTGATCGGGGTTAGATTAGGTCTTTTATTTTGTTTGTTTTTCCTTCGCTTTCTTGAACCATGATGATGTTTTGAGGTTGAATAAACATGGAGCAGCCATGGATATCTTTCTATGCATGCTTTTACTTTCTTTTTCGGATATCTTGTAAGTTTAAATTCCAAGTTCGTATCTTTTCTATGATTATTTGTTATTGCAAATTTATATCGAAAGATGTTTGCGATTGATGTTTACCGTAGGGACGAAAGTCGGTGTAAACGCGAGATCACCATAGGAAAGAATAGACGTTTTGATCTATGTCAAACGAAAGTTGATAGGTTGAATGTCTAGGTTGTTAGATCTAGAAAATCTTGCACCTTGGGTTATTTTATGATCGTTAATCTCCGTAAATCGAAAGATAGAGATTGATAGGCGAATTCATCTACGAAAGTAGAATTCATACGCTTGATAGGTGAAACCACAACTTGAATTAAATCACTATAAGATAATCTAGGGAAGAAATTAAGGGTTGCGGATGGTGGATTATGGTTCGTTCCATGTTTGATCGCTTGATTATTATCATGTTCGTTAGATAGATTTATTGTTGTAGTTTAGATTTATTTTATGTTGATCGCAATTATCCTTCCGGCTTTGGATTAACAATCCTCCATGTCGATTTACTTTTCCGCTTTAGTTTAGGTTTAGGTTAATAAAGAAGAATTAATAAGTTAGATTCGATATCCCCAATTCCCCGAGGATCGATAATTGCATTTATCCAACTTTACTAGCAACTACCCGGTATTCGGCCGGTTAGGAGGTAGTTTTGCATGGTAGTATAGGTTTTATAAATTTTCTTTTGTTTTAATGATGCAAAATCTCCCCAACAAAAGTGGCGCCGTTGCCGGGGAATAGGTGTCATGTTGAATCTAGTTTTGTTAGTTCTCGATTTTGTTACGTTTATTTTCAATTTCAATAAAAGTAGCGTATACCAAGTTGAGAGTTTTTATTTTGCCGTGTTTCGATGACCATAGGGTTAAGAATGTGCAAAAGTTTTTTACTCAACTTGTTTTACGTGAAGTTATATGTTTTGTTGTTTTCTGATCTAACCTCCCTGTGCTGAATTTTAATAAGCTGCTGTGATCTGTGTTGTTTAGAAATAATTAGGGTTTTGCTGTGTTTTTCCCGCATTCGCTTTGTATTCGTTGTCTTTGGGCGGCGCGCTTTTTTAGTGAACGCCCGCCCATTCTTCCTAACGTCTTGTGGAAACGAGCGTTTGGAATTATGGGGCGTTCGTCCGCTCGAATTTTTCAATCTCGCTCGATTTGAAGAATCGACGGCCGTCCGTATTCTCAACGCCCGTCCGGTCGGTTTTCAAAGCGACGCATTTAGCGTCTGAAAGGTGGAACGCCCGCCCGTCGGTCGAATTTCCGCTTGAACGTTCGTCCGGGGTTCACCAGTTCTAAATTTCTTGATTTTATTTTCAATGCTTTTATTTGATGTGGATTTTCATTCGAGCTTCGTGGCTAATTGATTTTTACATGATGCCTGAACTTATATGTTTTTACCTTTCCATCTATGAATCCATGTTAGATAATTGATTCATTTCTTATACTTGATTCATGCATGCTATAGTAACTGCCGGTTCTCGTATGCTATAATTTGTTATGTTAATGTTAATGTAGTAGCTAATGTCGCTTACGTGAGGCTACATATCTTGTCATGAATCTTATTAGCGTTAAGACTTACGTGCTTCCTTTGTTTTTTTATAGTTCATATGGGTAGCTACTGTCAGTTTTCCGTATGCTACGTCTAGTCCATATGAGTTATATCTGTTTAGTATAGCTAATCGCTGGGTTTCCATAATGCTATCACCTTTCGACGAAGTCTTAAGGCGCGCTTACACATCGCATGTAATGGACGTAGAATCGCTGCTTTATCGTAACTTTGTCATTATTTGGTAGACGTTTATTATATATGTCATGTTGCAAATGAGTGGGCTAGTTTTCGTTTCTTTTATTTTCTTTTATTTTTGCATATCACTTAGATGCATATCATTTAGTTGCATGTCATCTAGTTGCATTATTTTTCTATTTTCTTTTATTTTTTTCTTCTTGAGTGTAGTTAACTGTCGGTTTCCGTAATACTACCTCGTTTTTTTTATGATGGTTACTGTTGGTTTTCCATATGCCATCATTATTTTAGTATTGCATATCATGTAGGTTGCATTGTAATTTTTATCCATTTAGATTTCACCTAGCCTACTATTATTCATATGTGCTTTATTGTGAGTTACTGTCGGTTTCCGTCGCTCACATTTTTATTGATGAACTTCATAAGCTTCTGTGGCTTACGCTTAGATGTCCTGTGTTTTACCTGGTTGGTAATTTTTCCATCTGAGCTATTCTATCCTGTGCTTATATCTTCTCTTTCACTCTCCTGTTGTTATATTTCTCCCCTATCCCCGAGGTATTTCATGTTTGTCAAGTGTGCAAGGTGTTTGCATTAGCAATTGTGCGCTTTTAGATGAAGCCAGTTTTCCGGTGGATGGTCCACGATCTCATCGCTTTAAATCGAGCATTTCGATTTGAGTCGGAGCACTTCCGGAATTGCCACTTTAGACCTATAATCAGCTAAGTATTTTCTTTCTTTATTTCTGCACAACTTGGGGACATGTTGTCGTTTAAGTGTGGGGGAGAGGATGGTTTATGTGGTATCTACATTCGTTTGCTATACTACTATATTTCTATGGAAAAGTGCTAAATTTTTCTCAAATTTTTGTTTTGTCTCGAGTAAGCAATGCATATCTTTATTTGAGATTTTATATCATTGGTGCGTTATTTTGCATATTTAGTAAATTTAGTTGTTTCCCCCGACACTACTTTTTTCACGTGCCATAGTAGATGATGAGCTATGTTTTAAAGCTATGCCCATTTGATTAGAGATTTCGATGATTATCGCATGATTCTTTGCTTCCATACTAATTTTGAAATTTTAATAGTTTGTATTTAGAGTTAAGTATGACATAATCGTGAATATCCGAGGGTTTGAATGTGATAAGTAACACGTAACTAATGTTGTTAATGAAAAGTTGAATTAAATGAATAAAATGGGTGTGTCGGAAGCTAGTCGATGATTTGAGTGAGGTAGGGTATACCACGTATGTCCTATACCACTATGATGACTAAAAGCTCACGACGCTTAGAAAAAGTCGCTTTATGATTGGAGTAAGGTAGGGATTATCTCGAAATGTCCTATTCTCGCTATGACCGGGCAATAGCTCATTCTAATGTGTGTTTAAGTGAAATAATTAAATCAACTTATGAGAATAGTGTTATGAATTGAATGAAAAGCTTAGTTATCGTAAGTCTTATCCCCAAAGATAAACCGATAGATATGTTTGTAGGATTATCCTCTGAGTATGTCGGAAAGATTCTAGATGTATTCTATTATCTTTTCGGATATGTATGTTTTGTGAGGTGCATGTTATAATCGTTTTTATATTTCTGATTCAAATGGGATGTTGGCTAGTTTTGCTTGAATCAATTTCAAATGTGGATTTAGTGGAAATTTATTATGGCTATGCACACACTCACTTGAGTGAACCTCTAAACTACTTGAATATGTTTTATATTTGCATAAGTGTTTATTTGTCTCGAGTGATGATTATGTTTTGTCTTGCTCGGACGAGCAAGGTTTAAGTGTGGGGAGTTGTTAAGGGTGATTTTATACGTTTTATAAGGATATATTTTACATCAATTTCCCCCGTATATGGATGTTTTTCATAGAAATCGAGCTTATAATCGATTAATTGAGTAAATAGTGTTTTTAATAGTTAAATCTCAAAACGTAACGATTTATGTGCGTAATTGATGATTTTATGTTATTTTGGAAATACGTTACGCTTTGGTATGTTTTCCTATTGTTGTAGATACTCATTGATGATGGGAGAGAGGATTTTAGAGAGCCAAATTCGTGATTGGAAAGGATCAATCAAAGTTATGGAAGATTGAAAGATATAAGGAAAGAAATCAATCAAGATGAATGTTGGGAAATCAGATTCCGGTAGTCCTGACTTCCGACGCAGTTCTTGATATGATAACAACCGATTTGACTCTGGACCTCAAGAGAATAGTTGTAGGGCTTGAAGAGAGGATTCTACAGGATTTTGAATCACTCCATTCCGACTTACGAGGCCCGAGATATGAGCGTTACAAGTTTGGATGCTGTTGCTGAAAATAGTGAACGGGCGTCCGGCACCTTTGGACGGGCGTCCGTAGAACAACCGACTTGATTTTTCTATAAAAGCAGCTGCGATTCCAACCCTAATTACATCAGATTTTTCATACGAAAATTACACAGACAAAGAGCCGCTTTAGGAGTTATCAAGGCCGATCACCCGAGCCTTGTGCTCGGGTGATCGGGGTTAGATTAGGTCTTTTATTTTGTTTGTTTTTCCTTCGCTTCTTGAACCATGATGATGTTTTGAGGTTGAATAAACATGGAGCAGCCATGGATATCTTTCTGCAGCGTTTTTACTTTCTTTTTCTGGATATCTTGTAAGTTTAAATTCCAAGTTCGTATCTTTTCTATGATTATTTGTTATTGCAAATTTATATCGAAAGATGTTTGCGATTGATGTTTACCGTGGGACGAAAAGTCGGTGTAAACGCGAGATCACCATAGGAAAGAATAGACGCTTTGATCTATGTCAAACGAAAGTTGATAGGTTGAATGTCTAGGTTGTTAGATCTAGAAAATCTTGCACTTTGGGTTATTTTATGATGCGTTAATCTCCGTAAATCGAAAGATGAGAGATTGATAGGCGAATTCATCTACGAAAGTAGAATTCATACGCTTGATAGGTGAAACCACAACTTGAATTAAATCACTATAAGATAATCTAGGGAAGAAATTAAGGGTTGCGGGATGGTGGATTATGGTTCGCTCCATGTTTGATCGCCTTGATCATTATCATGTTCGTTAGATAGATTTATTGTTGTAGTTTAGATTTATTTTATGTTGATCGCAATTATCCTTCCTGGCTTTGGATTAACAATCCTCTATCCGGCTTTACTTTTCCGCTTTAGTTTAGGTTTAGGTTAATAAAGAAGAATTAATAAGTTAGATTCGAATGACCCAATTCCCTCGAGGATCGATACCGCATTTATCCAACTTTACTAGCAACTACCCGGTATTCGGCCGGTTAGGAGGTAGTTTTGCATGGTAGTATAGGTTTTATAAATTTTCTTTTGTTTTAATGATGCAAAATCTCCCCAACACCTGTTAAGGTGCTTTGTAGCAACATCAATATTTAAGGGATTGCTAAAAGTAGAAACCAAAGAGAAAATAAAATCCTGATGTACCATGTGAATTGGAAGCCTAGGCAAACAAATCAAAACTGGTACGTACAATTGAAGGTTCTGTATCAATATGATAATCAGGAGTCCACTTTAAAATCCTTATTGATTCTCCATACACGTTCCAGATTTCTTTAGGTCCCGTTTGGATTGAAGTAAATAGATAGAAATGAAAAGGAAACAGTGACATTTCAAGGAGAAGGAAAGATGGGATTGTGAAGTTTGTTTTGAGTGTTTGGATAGAACTAGACGAAATGCCTAGCGATGAATGGATTAAGCATAACATTATGGCTAAGGACAATTTGAGGAATGAGAAATATCAACGACCTAAAAATACTCTATTTCTTTTCACAATCTGGCAAATATGGAAGGATAGGAATGCCTTCATTTTTTGATAGAAAAAGAATCACCTGTCTGGAATCTACAGCTTCCATTTTATTTTGTGCTAATGAATATGTTTCACTAAGTTGCTCTAATATCTTGTCTTCTACTTTGAAGGAACCTCAATGGATCTGTTGGTAATCACCACATCTAGGATGGCTTAAGGTGAACACTAATGCTAGTGTTATCAACCCTGATGTGAATGGCATAGGAGACATTGCTATAGGTGGAGTCTTCAGGGATTCAGATGGTGTATGGGTAAAAGGATTTGCAGGAGCTATGGGCAAGAATACCATTTATATTGGGGAGCTGATGACGATTAGAGAAGCCCTTATGCTCGTAAAAGACTTTGGAGTCCCTGCTGTTTGGGTGGTCTGTGACTGCCATCAACAACAGATGCAAGAATGAAGATAGCCTGGCCATCATTGAAGACATATACAAGTGGAAGGAGCTGGATTGGGAAGTGTAGATAACTTTCAGACATCGTGAAGCTAATAGAGTGGTTGATAGACTTGCCAGAATAGGCCATGATAGCATGAGAGGAGTTACTATTTTGGAAGACCCTCCAAGTGAGGCTGCTGATCTTCTGGAAGACCGTGGGGAGTTCATCTCCCTAGGTTTTAGTTCCTTTGCTCCCCCTTGCTTTTAGGTCTTTGGCCTCTTCATGTAACCGAAAAAAAAGGATAGAACTAGAAGGAAATGAAATGAAGGTTTAAAAGCTTTGGAATATCAATGGAATATCCAATGTCTCGAAAGTACGATTATATCCAATGGTTACAACGTACGATATAATCTGCAAGTTAAGATGATATTATTTGCCTAACCGTAAATCTTACAAAACTTTAGAGCATTAATTAGTACATCACATGTATTGAACATTGTATAGTAGTATATGTTGATCAGATGAGATGTTAATACCTATTTTGAGATGTAACATATGATAGAATAAGACATAACACATTGATACAATTGATCATACATTGGGAATACCATTAAGCACATGAGATGCATTGACAGATATAGTATTATAACATTAAACACAATTTCTCCACAAAAAAAAAAAGACACGATTGTGTTGAAATCGAAAATTCAACCTTAACCTTTCGTGAAATATATTATTCATTATTTCCCTCCTTCATTGTTGTTAGCTCTGATAATGGGCTTGTTATATAAATCAAGAGTGAGTTGTTTTATTACATTGGTTTGGAAGCATTTTTGTGGTTAATCTTAAAATATGACTTTCTTACACCGAAGTATATGTTTGAGTTTGCATACATGATTTAAATTGCTTAATATGTGCTTAAAATACTAAGTTTATTGTTGAAAATAGTTTGAAAATAATTTATTCAGTTTAACTTGATGTATGCCAAAAAGGGTGCTAAAATATATATGTATTCTTATATAGTTGTAGAGATGTACTAAACAATCACATGTGTTTGTTGAAATGTCACACGTATTTTGTTTCTCAAAAAAAATAAAAAATAAAAAATAAAAATTAAGGACTAAGTTAGTATTGCTAAAAAAATGGTTTGATTCATTGCTTCGAACCGATAGACCGAATGTGTTACATAAGGCGTAACAGTTATTAGTTACTAATTGTTAGATATTTTTTCATAAATAAATACTTTAATTGTTGTTTGCATACGGGTTGCCGTACAGGTAACTGTTGCCGCAACGAAACGGGGTTCGACCTGAATGAAAAGCTAAACGGATTCCATGCATCATATTCATGCTAAGGGTCATCTCAGCGCCAACTCGTGGGGGCTCGGGGGCAACGCCCCTGAAAGCTAAACAGATTCATGCATCATTTGATGAACGAAATCATGCATCAGTTTGAATTCATGCATATGTTCAGATTAATGAACATGCGAAGAGATATATACACCTCATGAATCCATGAATTACAGTGTTTGGCCGAACTGATATGACCCCTACCCTTTGGTGTAGGAGTACCTCATTTCGTGTATGGGGTAGCTTCGGCCTATAAAAGACACATGAATGCAAACGAAATCATTCTGAAGTGTTACAGAATCAGCAGAACAAGTTTACGAGTGTCCACGGGTTTGATTCAAAGAAGTCACTGTTTGAATCAAACACCTCCATTGTACCCTGAGAGAGATTTCCGTCTGATCCCTAAGTGACAATTGCGTGCGACGAAACATCTTTTTAAAGACAACGCTTATGCGCCTTGGAGTTTCTTCATATTGTAACGCCCCGCTCCCGGACACCGAGCCCTTATCCGGAAGAGAACGTTCGGCGCGTATAACGTTAAATAAATCCAATATTATATGTCAGCCTCTACGTCGTCGTATCAAAATTAAAGCAAACGCAACCCTATTGAGATAAATCTCTAGCGGTCCTGAGAGCTGACCGGTGAATGTCTATCTCGTTCGTGAGTTTGTCCGGCAGAATGATTACTACTTTATCTGGAAGGTCTAGAATCCAGCAGTGATCATCACCACTTTATCTGGCCAAACCTCACATTTCCGGTATTGTACTGTGCCTATCCAAGCTCTCATGATGTTTAACCTTTTATCTAGTCAAATACGTTTATTAAGTGATTAGCTAGCCACCTAGGTTCATTCAGGACAAAAAGCTCCCTACTCCCTCTTCTTAGACTCTTAGACTCAAGCTAGCAATTACACAGACATTGATGAATACTAATTCATCAAAGCACAAGCCAATCATACTCTTCCGACGGTCCCGAACTTCAACTCCCTTGAAGAGTACATTCGGTGCCGGAACTAAACGCATCAGAAACTAAATCAATGCTTGTTCAGGTTCATTTATCTTCTTTATAACATCATTATAAAGTTAGGAACTGATTCCCAACTGGGTACACTTGAAAAGTACTCAAAAAAAGCTAAAACAACTTTCTAAAACCTAATGAAAATCAGCCTTTGCTTTTAATACTTTTTTTCAGCCAAAACTCAACAAAACAACATCAAAACAGCCTCCAAAGTCTCATAAAGTACTACTAAACACAACAACAACCGTTAAACATATTTCTACAAACAATTCATAACATAAAAACCTTCTAACATCATGTAATCATGTCATCATACAACTAAAGCATAGGAAGAGCCTCTTACTTGATTGAAGCCACAGACCGAAACTAATCTCTGCAGCACTTAAACAGGCCTCAAACAAGATCTAAAAGATCACAATTAACATGAATTAATTGATGATCAAAGCTTTTAAACAAAGAACTACGAAACAAAACCCTAGAACATGAATTCATGATCCTTTTCATGAATTTACAGCAGAAATTCGATTCCAACATACCTGAGAATCAAACCCAAATTCTGGTATCAAAACGATCCTTGTTTTCTCACGATTCCAACGGTACGTTCGGATTTTTAAACGGATTCACGGATCAAAAGTTATGCCCAAAACCCTAAAACACAAAACATCACGATCTTTTACGATTTTGCAGCAGAAAACGAGTTAACCATACCTGGGTTATTACCTGTAAGAGTATTTTTAGAATACTACGCTCTGAGACGATCATTTTGACTATTCATGGCTGCAAAACGGAACTACGGATTAGAAGATATGAATTTTTAAAGTTTATTTTCTTCTCCAAAAGAAGACGTCGACTGCTACTACTTTTCTTTCTCTGCCAAAGTTCGTACAAAGAAATTTTGACCAACTACTTAGTTAATGGAGAGTTTTTATTTCAAAAGGATAACTTCCAATAACTCCCATTAAATATTCACCATAAATAAAAAAATGTTTTTTTTTATCAATTTATTTTTATTTTTTTTTAAAACACCACTTAAATCCTTATTTCAAATATAATAAAATCTAAATTTTTGTTAAAAGACGTTTTTACCATTTTTTGAAAAATCGAAATGTTACACATATTCTGTCAAAATCCTAAATATCAATTTTTTTCCAACACTAATGGTCATAGGTGTTATGTAGAAGCACAATTGTTATAAGGCGGATGTGTCGGCATCTATGATGCACCGACACTTCAATCTGGTCGCCGTGCGCCGTGTCCGACACAAAACACGACACGACACACTCCGACACGCTCCGACACCGTGTCGGATGATTAAATTAATATTATTTAAAATTTAAATATCCGACACGCTTCCGACACACTGTCGACACTCCCCGACACGGCACCGACACACCCCGACACTCCTGAACCCAATTTTTTATTTTATTTTATTTATTTAAGTTTTCTTTGAAACGTTAAAATAAACGATTTTCATTTCTATAATAATTAAATAAATAATACGATGTATCAAGTTTATATGTTTGTTGTTGATAAACAATCATTTTTACAATTTGTAATATTTTGAAGGTCAATCACAATTTCTTTGGCACCGTATGAAGGTCGAATATATATTCTAGATATTTATAGAGTTTATATAATACCTATCTTATTTTGTCTAGTTTTTTCAGATATTTAAGAATATTTTTTTGATAAATTGAAATTTATTTACATTATATATATATATATATATATATATATATATATATATATATATATATATATATATATATATATATATATATATATATATAACGTGTCGGTGGCGTGTAACGTGACTCTAAATTTTGGAATTAATGTATCGCTGCTATCAGCTAATAGCAAGCCGCAAGTCTTGTGTGTAATCAAAATGTCCGTCAACATAGGTCGGCATAGAGCACATGTAGATGTCTAAAGGTAGAGGTGTCGTACGAGGCATATAATGATTATAAGAAGGATGTGTCGAACATGTCACAACGGTTACAACTTTTCTATAACCCGAGTTCATATATATATATATATATATATATCCCTTCTATATTAATAAGAAGATGATTTTTTTCAATTGGTGACACTTGTTTTTTTTTCATTGGATGTTTTTTTTTTATTATAAATTTTTTACTGTTCATGGCCCAGCCCAAAATATTTATTTTTATTGTTTAATTTTACTGTTCATGGCCCAGTCTAGAAATAAATTTTTTTTTTGTTTTTTTTTTCATTAGAAGGTTTTGAGTTAAATTGTTCTATTTTGGAGGACTCAATTGTATCACCTTTTAATGTGCGAATATATGTAGCAAATGTATGACTATTTTCAAAATATAAGGCCACGACTTGTTGCCGACACGATCTTTATATCACACCAAAAAAAAAATTGTATTGACGTTTACATGAAATCTTACAGATTTCTTAAAATAAATTCATTTCATAAAAAAACATATCGTTTGTACACGGCGATATGACTATTTTCAAGATATAAGGTCACGACATGTTGCATACACGATCTTTATATCATGTTTAATTAAAAATATTTGGTTTGACGATTACATGAAATATTAAAATTCTTGAAATGAATTTTTTTTTTTTTTTTTTTTTTGTAAAAAAACATATCGTTTATATAAAATATTAAATATCCTGAAAAAAAATTATTTCAGCCACAAATATTGTTAAACTGACTATAGTGTATTGTTGATTTAATTTCTATGGAAATTCGAATTATGTATTTTACCATGGCCGTTAAAATTAGCCTAGATCTGAGAATACAAAAAAAAAGGTTCGGTAGTGTCGAAAGGTGTCGATTTTGTGTCGTGGAGTGTTGACAGTGTGTTAGATTTTAATTAAAATTTTAATTAATATTCATTTCATCACCGACACCTGTTAGATATGGCATCGGGGTGTATCGAAGCGTGTCGTGTCGTGTTTTTGGTAGAACACGTGTGGTTGCAAATAATGTCGAAGATAGCTTCATTTTTTCGGTCAAAATAGATTTAAGTATTAATTGATAAAAAAAATTGTTCAGTAGTGTCGAAAAGTATCCATACGATGTCGGGATGTATCAAAGATGTGTCGGATATTCATTTCATCAACCGACACGTGCCGGACATGCCATCGTAATGTATCAGAGTTAATTAAATACAAACGCAGAATGCTTCAAGTGCAGAGCACGATTGTTTATTTTCCTACTATATATATATATATATATATATATATATATATATATATATATATATATATATATATATATATATATATGTGTGTGTGTGTGTGTGTGTGTGTGTGTGTGTGTGTTCTTCTTAGATCTAGCTTATGATTCTTTAAGTATTCTCTCTTTTTAGCTTTTAAAGTATTTTTAGCTTTTACGTAAGGATAAAACAAGTACTTGTCCACTTCAAAGGTCAATTCCGCTCGATTTTTAGTTTTTCTTAATTGAGACATTTTTCAATGATGGTTCATTTTTACGAGATCGTCTTGATTCATTTCCATCAACTCTTTGTCTACATCGCCGTCATTAACCCCATTTAATGGCTCCAAAGAAGAACTCCCTTTATATGCATGATGCAACTCTAATAGACAATGTTTTAGGCCCATGAGAAATGGTTGTATTCTAGCACCATCATAATTCAAATCCCCCAAAATGGATCCCAATCGTTTGAAGATTGTAATGAGGATCTCGAATGTTACAAATGAATATAAGCTTGTTCACTTTCTTAGGGTCAAAAAAGAGACCCAAGAACATAAAGAGCATATTGCACTGACAATTAGAAAGTTTGTCAGATTCAAGAAGAAGCAATATAAAGGCAGCTCCTCATAAAATCATAAGTCTTCTTCATCCGGAAAAAAACATCAAGAAAAGAGATGAAGAAGTCCGCTGCTTCAATGACAAGAGAAAGAGACATTACAAAATATATTGTCCAGAAGAGAAGAAAGAAAAAGATGAAGAGAAGAGGAGGCAGAAATCGACTGACCAAAAGAGGCACTCATCTGATAAGAGAAAGAGCATGAGAGCACTAAAGGCTCAAACAAGTAGTGATGGCGACAACAGCTCAGCAGAGTCATCTAACAATGACTCAGCTGATAGTGGAAGCTCATCCAGATTAGAGGATGAAAAAGCCTGCATATGTATGATGGCAAAAGAATTAGAAGAAACATATGTACTATCATGTGCATCCTCATCTAAGGCATCTATTTCTGATATTGCACAATCTTCTATTTCTCCACTTGAATCTGCAAATCTGATTCAAAACCTCCTGAGTAAGTTTGAAGAAATTCAAATGAATCATGAAGTCCTTGAAAAAAATGCAATAATCTAATAATGGAAAATAAAAGATTAAGAAAAGAACTGGATAATCTAAAAATTAACTCAGCTGATAAAGAGGATCACTCAGCTGATCGACAAAGATCAGAAGACAAGTCATCTGATGTTGACAGACCAACTGAGCGAGCATCTACATCGGCAGAGAAGACTCCAGCTGAGACTGGTTTAGTATCAGCTTACAAACCCCAAAAAGGATTGGTTCCAGATTTGGTCTTGGCTATGACAGTCAAGATGAGAGAAGACATAATAGTCAGCACAGATCTGAATCAAAGACCAAAGCTGGTCCCTGATTCAAAAAAGGACAGACTATTAATTCTAATACTCATCCTACATCAACAAAGCCATAGACCAATGCAGTAAAATATAATGTTAGATCATCATATATCCAACCTACTAAAGGCAAGGCTATACGGAAAGGTAAAGAAAGACTTTATCCTTCAGAAGATGATAGGAATGTTTCACCACCAGCTTATAGAAAGAGACCAGCTCACTGTCAATCATCCAGATTCAGGAAAATCCAGCATAAACTTGGCCCTAAATGCGGATGACGATTTGAGAGCATGCCACCTCCTATTTAATGGAGAGTGCAACAAGATGCTAAAAATCCAAAATTCAAGAAAGTGTATCAGAATACTTTTAATCAATCTGTTAGAAGCTATTCTTCCACGCCTTATACCTATGAGGTTGATGATTCCAACCCTCCAAGAAGAAGATCATTTGTATATACACTTGGGGTAGGTGGCATGACTGCTAACAGGCATGAACCCAAACAATGTTAGGTCCCTAAAAATGCTTAATTTGTTTTGCAGGATGTCTGATACATTGACAATGGATGTTCCAGACACATGAATGGAAGCAAGCACTGGTTGACTGACTTCAAAACTTTTGATGGACCTAAAGACACATTTGGAGGCAAAGAGAAACCTGGAAAGACTAAGGGGAAGGCACACTATTAAAATCAACTTGAAGATTCAGAATGTAGCATACGTCAAAGGATTCAACTTCAACCTATTGAGCATTAGCCAATTTTGTGAAAAGGGCTACAATGTGCATTTCAGCAAAGAATGATGCAAGGTGATCCAGAAGCTAACAAACACTGTTGTACTATCAAGAAAAAGAGAGGAAAACATATATGTATTGGATTTGAGCACAACCAAGGCAAAAACCCGTCTGCTGGTGAAGAACAAGCAATCACCAAGCTGGATATGGCACATGAGACTCAATCATCTGAACTTCAAATCCATCAACAAGCTAGCAAAGAGCAAACTGGTGGAAGGCTTACCAGTTATAACTTTCAAAAAAGAAAGCTTATGTGATGCATGCTAGAAAAGAAAGAAAATTAAAAGCTCTTTCAAATCCGAGCCACATAATTCAACCATAGGAGTATTGCAACTTCCGCATATGGATCGAACCATTCACACCAGTCATTGTAAGTGGAAAGAATTACAACTTAGTGGTGGTTGATGACTTCTCCAAATACACTTGTACTGTGTTTATGAACAAAAAGAAGGAAACACTCAAGAAGCTTCCAGATCTAATCAGAAGACTACAAAATGAGAAGGATATAAAGATTGTCAAAATCAGACCAGATAGAGGAACATAGTTCCTAAATCAAGTAATTAGAAGTTATTATGAAGAAAATGGAGTAATGCATCAGCTATCTGCAACAGGAACTCCACTGAAAAATGGAGTAGCGGAGAGGAGAAACAGAACACTCAAGGATGTTGTCAAATCGATGATTGAAGAAGCAAGCCTACCAAAGAGATTTTGGGCTGAAGCAGCTAACACATCATGTTACGCACAAAACATGTCAATCATCGACAAGTATCATGGAAAGACACAATATGAGCTATGGAATGGAAGAGGACCAAATATATCACATTTAAACATGTCTGAAGCAAAAGTGTTTTGTTCTCAACATGAACCAGCTAAGTACAATTGATGAAAAAGCTGATGAAGGCATATTAATGGAATATTTAAACACCAGCAAAGCCTTTAGAATCCTGAACAAGAAGACATTGGTGATTGCAGAATCCATCCATGCAGTGTTTGATGAACCAAACACCAGTTGTGAAGATATATCCATCCCAGAAGATGAATAGACAAGAAAACAAGAACCTGGACCGGCTATATAGAAGCAGAAATACATACTGCAGTACTGATCGCGTGTAAGTCACTAACGTCGATCTTACTAGCAAGAATACTAGGTACATCGTAGTATAGTAAATGCGAGTTAAGGTCGATCCCACAGAGACAATACAACTTTAATTATAAACGATTCTAACCTAATTAAGAAGCAACATATAGGCGGTCATTGAACAACAATGAACATAAATAAATGTTGTATTTCTCCCCTTCTTCTCACCGATCTACTAACTTGGATTAGTTAATCGTTACGTTTACTTTCCCACATAATTTCCTTAAATTAATCGAGCGAGCGTTTGATTTAATTATCATCAGCTACGGGTGCAACTCCTAACCCTATCTACTCTGACAATGGTAGTAGACAATCTATATGCAATCTGCCCTCCTTAATTGGTCTGTAATAGCCCATACGCATAAAGAACTAGAATTACCGATATCGAGCGCTAACTCATACCGCTAACCTGCCTAGACAGCTGTCGACATTGATCAGCACGTTCCTAGGGTCCATCGGACTATGTCTAAACTAACACTTCACCTTGAAAGTTCTTCGTGTTAATTTATGAGTACACTAAGCAGATTGGCCAGATCTAACCTACTGTTAATTAAACCTGTCGATCAACGTAGCTATAGTGAATCCCAGTTTTAGGTTTTCAAACTAATGCCTCGGTAAACCGGTATAGACCGCCAGTTTACTGGGGTCAGCTTTTCCTACTCCTGGATATACATTGCTCACATACAATTAAAATAAGTAAATCATGGGGTCTTTAAACATGCAGATGAACTAAAACACATAAATACGAACAGATCTACCATATTGAAGACAAAAATGAACGTTCAAAGCTTCATACCTTCAACAATGGAGATCAAGCAGATACTCAAGCTAGAGATGGTAAAGAAAGGGAGAAAACTAGAAATAACTCCTCAAAAGTTTGGAAGAACTTTATTTCATCAAACTATAATGTAATGAAAAGATTTGATAATAATAATATGAAAGCTCATACAATAATCAGTAATTGCGGCCTTATATAGATACAATGACCGACTTATGACTCTCTAAAACCCTAACTGACCTAGATAATACGGCATAATTAATTTCGTGTCCAACAAGTCCTCGGTTTATCGGCCCTAGCCCTCGGTAAACCGGGCCGACTTTTCTTCTTTTCTTCAGCAGACTTCTTCTTGGGGTTTAATCACTTGGCCCAATATACTTCTTCTGGTCCAGATCCATTCTTCAATGCTCTAGGTCTGGTACATCCTATAAAACATGCAAAACGAGACAAAACAGTACCAAAACCTCTAGAAAATAGCATAGATATAGAGTTACGGTCCTAGAAACACACACATAGCATTGATGTGATCTTAGAATATATATCAATTGAGAATCAACTAGCAAATATATTCACAAAACCACACAGTCATGAAAGATTTTTCAAATTGATGATTGTACTGGGGATGATTGAATTGAACTGAGCCACATCAGCACACTAAATGAACCAGCTGAGTGATTTCACCAGCGGGGTTGATCTTTGCCATTTTGGGTTAGCTCACTTGGCAGGAGAACCACTGGATCAACTGACGTCACTTAATTGATTGTTGGGAACATCAGCTTTGATGATTCAACAAGCAGCTCAGTGAAAGAGATCAACATAGTTTCTATCAGCTGACCAGCTCATGGAGAAACTCAGCTAACTAGCACATCAGCTGAATGGCAGATCAGCAGATCACTACAACAGCTGATGGATCAGCAAAAGATGTGTGAACAAGATATATAATTTACCCATGTGGAAAATCAGAAGAATATTGGAGCATTTATTTTGGTTGATTTTACATGTGGATTTCATTTTAATCGGCCACAAGGATTAAATTAAGAGATCAATTAAAGATAGTGGAGGGATGGCAACGCCTTGAATCTCAGTAAATCAATTATTACACCCCACTAATGGTCTTTTACCGTGTCATTATATACATGGAATCACACACAATCTCTTGACAGTTATGGCTTGCCACCAATTCAAAATCAACCGTCTCTACCCTTTCACACATTCCAAGAATCTATATAATCAACACTTAAACGTTTCTAAAGCCCTATGCTTCCTTATTTATCTAGCTAAATAAAACCCAGAAATTTCACACTTTTCTCTCAAACACTTCCAATCCTTCTCCAATGGCTTCATCTTCCACAACCGCCATTTCTGCAACACAATATGAAAAGTCCATTGTTACTGGCCCATTCTTCAGAATTTCAGAGTATATGCAATTGTCCAAAGGAGATGCACAAGCACAGAGGCTGGGCGATGGTTGCACACATCTAGGGTTGATGACATTTCTCAATCCCCCAATCAAAGCAATTTGCTACGATAATCAAATCTCATTCTAGAAAAATGTTGTATTTGTGGATGGGACCGTTACTAAAGATTCAGTTAGTGGAAGACTTAATAACCACCAAAGTGAATGGGGTGGACTTGGCGATTACCCCTACTTTGCTTCACCAACATCTGAAACTTCCGTTCACAGGCTCAACAAAGGTAGATGATGTAGTTATTGTTGAAGAAGCTTTCTAGATGGAGATTTCCATTAATGCAACCTCAGACTATAAGAAGCTTAATTGCTTGAGGACTTCCTGAAGAATCCTTTTGAGGAGTTTAGCTTACTGATTGGCAAATGCATATAACGCAAACATGGGTCTATGAACGCAATAACTAAAGTCAGAACCAAATTAATGGCCATTATATATGAAGGCTTGGAGTTTGACTATACAACATATCTGCTCACAAGATTGAAGAAATAGATTCAAGGTGAAATTGATGCAGGGAAGAAAGCAGCTGAAAAGAACAAGGTCAAAATAGGTACTTTCTGGGTGAAGAGTCCTATAGGATTCCCCTTCACTATTTATTTGAACAGTTGACGGTTTCACCCATTCACCTGCACACCCTGCACCAAGCAAATGTGATGTTCACATATGTCAAAAAGGGCAAGGAAATAGTGAAGGGGAATCAAACTTTGCATATTCACATATGTCAAAAGATGCCATCTGCTTTTGCAGCATGGCGATCAAACTTTGCATATTCACCTCCTCGATTTTGGGAGGAGGAGGAGGTGCTTGGATAGCTTGAAAGGAGGGGGCGTAATTATACTTGGAAATATCCTCAAATAGTGCCCATCCCTCTTCAGGCGTCTTTCTCAAGAATGCCCCACCAGAAGAACTATTGACCATGCCCTTAGTGAGCTCGGTCAATCCACTGAAAAACGTGTTGACTTGCCTCTGCAAGTCCAACCCATGGTGGGGACATTTAAGAAGAAGAGATTTGAACCTCTTCCAAGCATCAAAGAATGACTCGTTTTCCTTCTGATAGAATGTAAAAATTTCACTGAGGCATTGGGCTGTCTTGGAAGGTGGGAAATATTGACTTAGGAACTCTTTTTCGAGTCCAGCCCAAGTGGTAATGGATTCAGCAGGGAGATAGTTATACCACTCTTTTGCCTCCCCCTTCAAGGAAAACGGAAATAGTTTCAGTTTAATCGCATCCTCACTGACTCCTTGGATGCGAGTCGTACCACATATATCCAGAAATGTGTGTACGTGAGTATGTGGATTTTCAGACTGAAAACCGTGGAAGTTAGATGCATGTTGCATCATTTGAATGAGCCCGGGTTTCAGTTCAAAGGTAGGTGCATTGATGGTTGGTAGAACGATAGCCGGGTTGACCTTGACTTTGCCAGGCATGGCGTAGTCAGCCAACGTACGTCTATCTTCAGTAGCCATAATGACTATATTTTCGATCTCTTGAGCTAGATCTTGCTCGATATCTCGATCGACTGTGTTCTCTTCGTCAGGGAGGTCCGCAAAACGGAGCCTTCTCCTATTTGGTCGGACTATGGTCCGCTCGAGGTCAGGGGTATAGAGTAGTGGCCCCTTTTGACTCCGAGTTTGCATAAACCGAAACCAAAATCTGGTTGTTTAACCTTTTAATCAAAGGTTAAAACCAAGAAAAGATTTTAAAGAAAAGAGGTCAGACGGGCGTCCGGATTACTGGACGGTCGTCTGCTTTGAAGAATGAGACGGGCGTCGGATTAATCGGGCCTTCTCGATTAGAAAAACGGGAAAAGCGAAAAAGAAAAGGTAAACTAGGAAAATGATAACTACGAAACCTATCGACGAAAAACCTAATAACCTAAACTATAAATTACCTAATAATAATAAGTAAAATAAAGAAAATAAAAAAAGAGAAATAAAAGTAAAATAAAACAAGAAAATAAATAAAAACTAGACAACCGTCCGGTTCCCCGGCAACGGCGCCAAAAACTTGTCTCGGATTTTATCAACGGAAAACAACAAGTAATAAATTATAAATCCGGTATACCCCAAGTGCAGGCATCGTAGTATAGCAACTAATACCGGGTCGATCTCACAGGGAATCGGGGTTGTTTATTCTAGTTTTTATTTAACTAACCTAAATATGTCACGACTACTACTACTAAAAGATTATAACAAAATAAAACAATTAACACGTAACAAAGCTAAAAACAATAACAACGAAAGTAAACTGGACAGAAGATCGGAACCTAAAGCCAGGAAAATATGATTACGAACAAGATAACTAAACTACTTCTATTCTAAACTTAATACGCAATAAAAAATTGTAACTTTACTAAGCAAAACGATCACAAGTGATTAATCAATAATTTAACAAACGAACAAGCTATTGATCCACCAATCCTACAACAGTCAATTTCTATCTAGATTATCTCGTGATTTTTAACAAAGTTGTGATTCACCTAACAAAGGTATGAACTCCTAATCTCTTAGAAAGTTCGCCTATCAATCTTTTATCTTTCGATCCTAAAGATTAATGCTTTCAAATCAAAGGTGTAAGATTTCTCAATCTAGCAACCTAGAAATTCAACCTAATCAACTCTTGTTATTTTTAGGTTAAAGATCTAATCTTTATTATGGTGATCTAGGGTTTAATAACGATTCTCATCAATATCAAACATCAAACATCAAACATCAAACATGCAAGCATCTCTCGATATAATTGCATAAGATAAACATAAACATAATAAAGATACAACTTTGATAAGAAAAACTCACAAAATAATCTCGAAACGAAACTGAATTGTTGATAGGATGGCTTCACAATGCTTTTTCAAAAAGCCTTTAGCCTCTAGACATCACTTGAAAAACTCGAATTGCTTCTATGTAGTGCATAAAAGTAATGGATCTAATCTAAGAATAAAAATTGAAGAAGAAAGGTGCAAACCACAAGGAAATCGCCCCTTAGGGTTCTTGTGGCCGCCTAGATAAAAATTAGGGTCTGAATATTGTGAAAAACGCGACTATTTATAGGAAAATAAGTCGGCTGCTGCTATGTCGGCCAATGGACGCCCGTCCGCTATACTGGACGTCCGTCCAGTCTTCATAAAAATCTTCGAGTCGGGCCGAGCTGGATCAGACGCCCGTCCTTCATTAAATCAGACGCTCGTTCAGCAATCTTGGGAGAACTCTGAATCAAGTTACTTCTCCTGGACGCCCGTCCAAATGCTCCGACGCCCGTCCACTGGACGCTGGTTCTAAACGCACGTTCAGGATGACTTCAAATTCGATTTTCATCTCTATCTCTAACTGACTTCATCTTTATCTCTTTTTCTTCATATAAATCCGATCCTTACATCTTTTAATCCTCTTTTGGACCAATTTCGTGTATCAACAAGATAATAAAAACATTGCAAAGTGTAATATCATTCAAATCAATAGAAAATCAACAATAAAACACATAAATCCACTAACTTTGCAATTAAACCACTTCAAACCTCACTTGCTCAATAAACCAATAAAACACTCAATTTCTATGCCAACTATATAAATATGGAGGAAATTATTATGAAATATAACATTATAAATCACATAAAATCACCTTAAACAGCTTGCTAAGGTCACATGCATGGTGAAAGAACATGATGCAAAATTCACCTCCATTGAAGCAAAGTTGGATAGTCTTCTTACATTAGCTGAGACTACCGACATTATACTCTTGCAACTCCCAGAGATGATGCCAAAAAGGGGGAAGAAAGTGGTGATAAACTTGAAAGCTCCATTTTCCAAATTTATCTGAAGCAGAATGACTTAGGAAAAGAGGCATTGAGAATACAAATAGGGTAGCAATTGATGAAAGTGTGAGGAAAATACAAGAAGAAAGGGAAAGGGGAAGAGATGCAAGATGCAAAGACCCCTATAAATCCATAGATCGGAAGAGATGATAGAGACAAATCTGGGAATCAACAGAGAAATGTTGATCGCGGGTAAGTCACTAACGTCGATATTACTAGCAAGAATACTAGGTACATCATAGTATAGTAAATGCGAGTCAAGGTCGATCCTACAGAGACGGTGCAACTTTAATTATAAACGATTCTAACCTAACAAAGAAACAACATAGAGGCGGTCATGGACCAACAATGAACATAAAACAAACTTGGTAATTCTCCCCCTCTTCTCACCGATCTACTAACTAGGATTAGCTAATTGTTACGTTTACTTCACCACATAATTTCCTTAAATTAATTGAGCGAGCGTTTGATTTAGTTATCATAAGATACGGGTGCAACTCCTAACCCTATCAACTCTAAAAATGGTAGTAGACAATCTATATGCAAGCTACCCTCCTTAATTGGTCTGTAATAGCCCATACGCATAAAGAACTAGAATTGCAGATATCGAGCGCTAACTCATACCGCTAACCCGCCTAGACAGTTGTCGACACTGATCAGCACGTTCCTAGGGTCCATACAAGACTATGTTCAAACTAACACTTCACTATTCGTATTTCATGCTAATTTTTCGATTACAATAAGCAGATTGGCCAGATCTAACCTACTGTTAATTAAACCTGTCGATCAATGTAGCTGTAGTGAATCCCAGTTTTAGGTTTTCTAAATATTGCCTTGGTAAACCGGTATAGACCACCGGTTTACCGGGGTAAGTTTTTCCTATTCCTGGATCTAGATTGCTCAATTATGATTAATCTAAGTAAATCATGGGGTCTTTAAACATGCAGATTAACTAAAACACATAAATACGAACAGATCTACCATATTGAAGACTAAAAGAAACGTTCAAAGCTTCATACCTTCAACGATGGAGATCTAGCTTGATCTACCAAGGATAGAGATGGGAGATAAAAGGAGAAAACCAAAAATAACTCCTCAAAATCTTGGAATAACTTAATTTCATCAAATTGTATATATATAAGATTGAATATAATTGAGTGCTTATGAAAACTTATTAATAACTTCTACAATAATCTTTTAATGCAGTCTTATATAGCTACAATGACTGACTTATGACTCTCTAAAACCCCACCCGACCTAGTAGAGGCCGCATAATCGATTTCGTGTCCAACAAGTCCTCGGTTTACCGGCCCTAGCCCTCGGTAAACCGGGCCGACTTTTCCTCTTTTTCTTCCACAGACTTCTTTTTGGACTTTAATCACTTGGCCCATTACACTTTTTCGGTCCATATCCATTCTCCAATGCTCCAGATTTGGTACATCCTATAAAACATACAAAACGAGACAAAATAGTACCAAATCTTCGGGAAAATAACATAGATGCAGAATTACGATCCTAGAAATATGCACATAGCATTTAACACATATTCCATACAATCACGAGCCTATCTATCCTCCATTGAGCAGAATTCGGGGTGAATAAGGGTATAATTAATGGTACCATTTCGGGCGTAATCAACTACCCCCCCACTTAGATTTTGATCATCCCAAGCAAAAAGGCAAAAAAGAAATGACACTCTGACCAGTGTACAAGTTAATTAAAAACAACTATGCCTCACAAAGTCAATATCAAGATCATGCCACTCATATCCATCAGTAACGCATTAAACACTATTCATATCATGAGGCAGTGTGTATGCAATAACTTTCACAACCACTTAGTAATGCAGACAATCTCACATTATGTCAACCCGTAGTCGAACTAACCAGTCTTGAACATGTTATTTATGAGTCAAATTAGATTGAAAGGCGGATCGAGAACCGAGTATATATTACTCTTAGGCTCGCGTTTATCGGTCTATTCAAAAGTCGTGTGTCTTACGCTCCATCGACTCAGATTTTGACAAAGAGAATATAGATGAATATATTTCAATGCACTTCTCATTCTTGGCGGGTGAACTCTCATTGATTTATCTATCCTCACGGCCCCACTCTTGATAAACTACCAAATCCAAAATCCTTTGCCTTTATAAGCGTTGGTGAAACATAATTCGGGATAAAGCCAGGGTCAACTCTAGTCAAAGCAATATGCTATCGACTACACACTAAGGGAAGTGAGTTATACGTGCTTAAAATGATGGCTCATAACAGAATATGCGCTTAATACGCCACTACTTCAGAAGTGGGCACTTTCTCTTACTTGTCCATCGTGAAACAAAGATGAAGTCAATTAACTCAAAAAGATCAAAGATATCATATTTTTTTCAAAATTCTGTCGAAATGAATGTCTAGGTGGTGAACAGTGCATCAAATAGAATCAAGATAATCACATAATTTACGGAATATAATGCTAAGAAGCTAAGTGACGTTCCTTACCCCCCACTTAAATGAAACATTGTCCCCAATGTGTAAGATGAAAATGAAATATGAAAAGGAACTTAGCTTCGGTAAGGCTGAAGCCAAAGGAGAATTGGATCGTCGTATAAATCATCGGGCTCATGTAAGTAATCCATGAAGAATCTGCGCTAAGTATCTCAAACAAACTGAAGAGAAAAGTGGTGACAAGAAACCGTATAATAAAATTGTGGCAGTAAAAGAGAAAATAAATAACTAAAAACAATTTAAGCTATCAAAATCATCATTTTATTAAAATTATGCTACATCAACTAGATAGGAAAAAAAAGAAAAAAAGACATGAAAATGGAAAATAAAACAAAGAAAAGAAATAAAACTAATCTTCCTCATAATAATCTTCCAGTCATCTCTAAGCTTGAAACCGGGAGGTGGTGCAGAACTTGAGGAAGTAGCGGTAGAAGAGGATGCTCTATGACGTGGGGTAGTCCTAGGTGGTGGGGTCGTAGGAGGAACTCCTAGAAAGTCTATAATCCAATCCATCTTGCGATGTAGACTCAAAATTTTTTGCGAGTGCTCCTCTAGCAAGGCTCTCTAAGTCCTAGGTGCTCCGAGGACCGGAGTACGCTCTCTCTCTCTCTCTCATCTTGAACTGACCGGTCTTTGCCCTTTTAAAATGGACTGTGAACTAATCATCGGCTCAGGGTCTTCCCAATCGTCACTAACCCGAACTTTAACCACGTTTTCCAAAGTGAACATGTCAATCATAGGTCCATATGGCAACTGCTCGCGCTCAAATGTGGCAGGAAGCTTGTGAATACGGCTATGCATCAGGAGACCTATGTTGACTGGAGATTCCTGCTCCAGTTAGAACATCAACTCTGCCCTCTTCGGTGTGACAGACACCGTGTGCTTGGTCAGTAAAAGGCGAGCACAAACAAATCTTAACCACCTTCCTATCCCAGGATAACTCATTCACTAGGATGATGGTGGGGGCTCCTATAGGATTGCGCTTCTATTGCACCTCAAAGAATTCAGATATCATATCCATCCTCTCAAGATCTTCAACATTGCTCGAGGATGTGTACTCATTTGGGCCGACTGATGGATTTCAAACCCCATAATACTCATTGATCCGCTCAATCAAAAAACGACTTTAACACCACGGACCATTTCAAATGTGGCTCTTGGGTTGTGTGAAACATAAGCATAAAACTCTCTTACCACCGTAGCATTGAACCGCATCGGTGCCTCAGCCATGTCCAGAATGTTTTGCATTTGTAGGGCTCGGGGCAAGATTTTGCCCCAATCGTCCAACTCTATACCCCGTTCTTGAGCAAGTGGTCTTCCGTTCCAATGCCCTCCGAGGGACTTGTAGATCTCTAATGAATGAAATTGCTCAACCCCGTCTATCAAGGGGTTAGCATATCCATAAATACTCTGATAACCACGGGGTCGAAGGACAGATCGGCTATGCTTAAGACCCATCCTGGATGATAAGAGGAACTGATAATGATGCTGATACTGGAAAAGGTACCCTCAGTAAACCGGCGGGGAGGCTCGATTTACCGGCCTATATTTCTGACAGGGAGTGTGCTTCTGGTAATGGAAGATGATTATCTGAAACACTTCACTTGCACTAATCAGCAACAAGAATGGAGGAAAATAATATGGTTGGTGTTTTGGTTGGTAAAAATGGAAGAAATGATTGATTTTGGTGAGGGTACGGTGGTGATTGTGGTGGTGATGGTGGTCGGATTTTTGGAAGAAGGAGAAATGGAAGAATGTTCGGTGATTTGGGGAGATGATAGTAGATAGGAATGATGATAATGGTGGTGGAAGAGTGGATTAAATAGGAGAAATGATGGAAGATGGAAGGAATTGGTGGGATAGTGGGTAGAGGAGTAATTAGGGTGAGGGATTTGAGGGGGTGATTGATGGGATTGAGGTGGAGTTATGGTGGAGTGTGGGAAAGGATGAAAAGTTTGAAAAGAGGGGAAAATGGGATGGTTTCTGCTGACTGGTGGTGTCTGATGCAACGTGTGTCCTCCACGTGTCTTTAAAAAATCAGCTTTTTAAACTGGCACTCAGAAAACTGAAAATCCATGCTCGGTAACCCGGAGGTAACCCAGGGTTTACCAAGACTACTTTTTCCCAGATTTCTCCGTCCTCCTTCACTGCACACTTTTCTCAACATCTCTACTCAATTTTGACCTCAAATTGACTAGTCTCTTACTCCTTTTGTTTCTATCTCTGACTCAACCCTAACCTATTTCACTAGAATCCACAACGAGTAAAAAAACCTTCCCGACAACCATCGGTTTCAAGCCTAAGGGTGCGGTAGGATGAAAAAAACCTCGTCCCTTCATCCAGCTACTTTTATTCATTCCTAATCTACCTAAGGGTTAAAGGAAATAGTTCTGAGTTTATAGTCGCCAGCTCAACTTTCTTCAGATTTTTGATAATTCAGGGGTTGGAGCCTTAACTCGCCAAACTTTTTCTCTAGAGGTTTGCATCTTTATAGAACCTTTTTGAGCTCACTTCCTAGCATGACTCTCTCTCTTAGCTTGCGTACTAGGTCTACCTCTGCGTCGAGATTTAGACTTTAGACCCAAGGATTCCACTTTAAGCTCAAATCCATCACTACGCAATACGGAAGGACTAGCTTCCGTGAGCATCTTGTTGTGGTCCTTCTCTTCTCTCTCTCTCTAAGCATTAGTCTCATGAATTCTTTCTCAACGGTTTCTACTACAACCTCTCGATGCTTATGCCCTTCCTTCTCTATCTCCTTAATTTCCACCTTTCCTGAATCATACGTCATCTTGCAACTTTCCGGCCTATTATCTAGGGGCTCTGAGATTTTGAAAGATATTGCATCATTATTCAACCTCAAAGTGATTTCCCCATTATCAAAATCCATGACTGCTCTTCTTGTTTCTAAGAAAGGTCTTCCTAGAAAAACTGGGGCACTTTGGTCCTCTAGTACGTCTATAACCGTGAAATCAATTGGAAAAGTAAACCGTCATGCCTTAATCGTACACTTCCTAATCATACCGGAAGGCATATCTCTTGTCCGATCAACGAAAGTCATGGTTCGGGTTTGATTCATAATGACCGGAAGCTTAATCGTTTGGCAGGGCGAAAAAGGTAGAATGTTGCAACTCGAGCAAGAGTCGTAGAGACCTAATCCTACTGATATACCATTGATAGAAATTGGGAGTCGGAACATACCAGGGTCTCCTAACTTCACCACGGTGTCTGAGTCTGGGTAATCCTCAGGCTCAGAGAACATCATGTCGGGATCCTCTTCAGGATCATTAGAATCATAATCCAAAGATGATATTTCAATTAGCTCGATGGGGAACTCACATGGACGATACATGCTATACTCCTTTAAGTTCTCTTCAGGCTCTTGCTTGATTACTTCTTTCTCTTTTTCGACCCACTTCTTATCCTCTTCGTATTGCTCTCTGACTGCGGATCCAGGATACATGGAAATTGGTGTGACGTTCAATATTGTTCGAGGCATATTGCTTGACTTGTTTACTCTTTTTCAACTTTAGTTTGATCGAATCTCTGAAGTGTCCTGATCTACCTGCGAAAGAGACAAAATAAAACAAAGAAAAGGTTAGAAACTTCCGCTTCAGTTGGGTATAATCCCAACTATTGCGGACCTACTAACTAAAATCAACAGGGAATAACATAGAATAACAGGGGCTGTCAGAATTTGATTTTTCAGGTTTCGGTAAACCGGTGGTAAGCCACGGTAAACCGGACCTAAAATTTTTCCTTCTGGTAGTTTAACAGGTGCAGGTTTGATCCAGAATGACTCAAGACTCAAAATAAAATAAAATAAAATAAAAATGGCTTCTTAATCAGAATTAAAACGTTTATCTTTAAAATTTGCCATTGTCCCCAACAACGGCACCAAAAATCTTGATCGCGTGTAAGTCACTAACGTTGATATTACAAGCAAGAATACTAGGTACATCGTAGTATAGTAAATGCAAGTCAAGGTTGATCCCACAGAGACAATGCAACTTTAATTATAAACGATTCTAACCTAACTAAGAAGCAACATAGAGGCGGTCATGGACCAACAATGAACATAAATAAAACTTGGTATTTCTTCCCCTCTTCTCACCGATCTACTGACTTGGATTAGTTAATCGTTACGTTTAATTCTCCATATAATTTCCTTAAATTAATCGAGCGAGCGTATGATTTAGTTATCATAAGCTACGGGTGCAACTCCTAACCCTATCTACCCTGACAATGGTAGTAGACAATCTATATGCAAGCTACCCTCCTTAATTGGTCCGTAATAGCCCATATGCTTTAAGAACTAGAATTGCTGATATCGAGCACTAACTCATACCGCTAACCTGCCTAGACAGTTATCGACACTGATCAACACGTTCCTAGGGTCCATTCAAGACTATGTCCAAACTAACACTTCACTATTCGTATTTCTTGATAGTTTTATGATTACAATAAGCAGATTGGTCAGATCTAACCTACTTTTAATTAAACCTGTCGATGATCATAGTTGTAGTGAATCCCAGTTTTAGGTTTCTAAATATTGCCTCGGTAAACCAGTATAGACCGCTGGTTTACCGGGGTCAGCTTTTTCTATTCCTGGATCTACATTGCTCAATTACGATTAATCTAAGTAAATCATGGGGTCTTCAAACATGCAGATTAACTAAAACACATAAATACGAATAGATCTACCATATTGAAGACAAAAAGGAACGTTCAAAGCTTCATACCTTCAACGATGGAGATCTAGCTCGATCTACTCAAGCTAGAGATGGGAGAGAAAGGGAGAAAACCATAAATAACTCCTCAAAAGCTTGGAATAACTTTATTTCATCAAATTGTATATATAAGATTGAATATAATTGAGTGCTTATGAAAACTTATTAAGAACTTCTACAATAATTTGTTAATGCGGCCTTATATAGATACAATGACCGACTTATGACTCTTTAAAACCCTAACCAACCTAGTAGAGGCGACAGAATTGATTTCGTGTCCAACAAGTCCTCGGTTTACCGGCCCTAGCCCTCGGTAAACCAGGCCGACTTTTCCTCTTTTTCTCCCGTAGACTCCTTCTTGGACTTTAATCACTTGGCCCAACATACTTCTTTTGGTCCAGATCTATTCTCCAATGCTCCAGATTTGGTACATCCTATAAAACAAACAAAACGAGACAAAACAGTACCAAATCTTCAGGAAAATAACATAGACGCAGAATTACGATCCTAGAAACATGCACATAGCATTTAACACAAATTACATACAATAAAGAGCCTATCGATCCTCTCTTGAGCAGAATTAGGGGTGAATAAGGGTATAATTAATGGTACCATTTAGGGCGTTATCAACTACCCCCACTTAGATTTTGATCATCCCGAGCAAAAAGGTGAAAAAGAAACGACACTCTGACCAGTGTACAAGTTAATTAAAAACAACTATGCCTCACAAAGTCAAGATCAAGATCATGCCACTCATATCCATCAGTAACGCATTAAAAACTATTCACGTCATGAGCCAGTGTGTGTGCAATAACTTTCACCACCACTTAGTAATGCAGACAATCTCACATTACGTCAACCCATAGTTGAACTAACCAGTCTCGAACATGTTATTTATGAGTCAAATTAGATGGCAAGGCAGATCGAGAACCGAGTATATATTACTCTTAGGCTCGCGTTTATCGGTCTATGCAAAAGTCGTGCGTCTTACGCTCCATCGACTCAGATTTTGCCAAAGAGAATATAGATGTATATATTTCAATGAACTTCTCTTTCTTGGCGGGTGAACTCTCATTGATTTATCTATCCTCAAGGCCCCACTCTTGATAAACTACCGAATCTGAAATTCCTTTGCCTTTATAAGCGTTGGTGAAACATAATTCGGACAAGCACTGTAATGGATAGTCTGATATGCCAGCTCAGTGAAGTAAGGAGTGATGATCAGCTGAGTAACAAGGCAGAGGATTCAGACTAAGTTCAATAAAGACTTATGGACTGAATTACAACCAAGGAAGTATGTGATGACCTTGGGTAAGTCTAAGATATCAGCCAAGTGATCCATATTGCTATTTCTAAAATTGGTGTACACTGACCTCACACAAATTAAGGGTAAGTGAAGTTAAATCTTAGTCGGCTGAAAAAAACCAGCAGAGAAGCATCAGCCAAGTACTCATAACCTTAGAAGATCAAGTGAAATATTAAACAGTATAGCAGTTAACTTGAGAAAGATCATCATAGTAAGGTCAGCCAAGTAACAATAACCAGCTGACTAAGCAAGCAATAAACCAACAACTCAGTTAACACAATAATCAGCTAGGCTAAGTAAACCAAGAGTCAGTTGAACAATTAAGCTAACAGAAGCAAAAGAGATAGTTTAGAAACGTGAAAAATGTGGAAGACAAAGCATTTAATGCAAAATCAATGAGGAACAGATTTTGAGATAAACGTTGAGAAGAAAATCTGGATCATGCAAATCAAGGTAAATAAAATGAGAACAAGTTCAAGGATTATTCTCTCCACATTAATTACACAACGGACATAAATTCAAATTTAGAGGAACTACAGCTATAAATAGAAGGCATCAACAGAAAGGAAAGATAACGAGTATTATTGAGAAATTCTAAGTGCCCACACTCTGTGAAATCAAGCCTTACTATTCTTAATTGTTCAAAGACATTTCCAGAAATTCAAGTTTAGAAAAACAAATTCTCAAAAGATTTATCTAGCCTGGACTTGATCAAATTGTGAATTCTCAAATTCACACATCTCTGATCTCATCTAGAGATTTACTAATCAGTGAAAGGACTTCTGTTGTCCTCAAGGACTGGGGCAATTGAATAAGAGAATTCTGAGAAGGAATTGCAGATTTGTGATAGCTACTGAAGGATTTCATCTGAAGGAGCAATGTGTGAATAGTTCAATCACTGAAGCTTGTGTAGCCAGGGAGTGATAACTCAGATTGTGAAGCTTGTGTTGTGAAGGACAATCAAATTGTTGTATTGGTGAAACACAATAGTGAATTCCTCCAATCATCACATGAGAAGAGTGGATTCAGGGATTACACCATTTAATTATTCTTGTGTGTGATTTAATTATTCTTGTGTGTGATTGCATATACTTTGAAAATACACATTTATGAAGGGTACTTTGCTGCATAAAATCTTTTTCAAAAGAAATTTTTTTAAACTCTATCTAGAGTCATTCACCCCCTCTAACTCCAGATTCACCCTTCTCTGGGACCAACAGATCATAGTACACCATATTTTCAAAATACTTAAAACCCTTCATCATAATTCCTTAGGATCTGAAATCTTCATTACAAGGCCTATAAAGTCAGTCTAGGCGATCACAGACTTACCTGAATTCTAACTCTATTGCCTCGTCTTAGTCTTCAATATCGAGTTTGAAAACTTAGCCTTTAGTCTTCCGTCTTTTTTACTGAGTTTCGCTAAACTCTTCTGAGATCCTAACAGCTGACTATTACAGTACTTGTCTGATCAACCTACACAATATAAAACTCTACGGAAAGCCTATACATCAAGTCTAAACATCTTTTTGCTTGCATCTATAACAGCTAGTCTGACACTCATCATTAATACAAAATTACTTCTAACAATTTCCCCTTTTTAGTGATGATGCCAACACCCTCACTTACAACAAACCAAAAATATAAGTCAAAAACTGAACATAACTGAATATTTATCATTATAATCAATGGTTCATAAGTTATTACAGAGCTAAATTGCAAAAGGATAAAACAATGTGTTTAGCTATCTAGCTTGGCTGATTTCTTCACTTCTCAAGCTCCTTATCATCATTATCTTGATAGGTTTTCTCCAGTGTAGAAAAGTTGATAAATGGGTGTAAAAATTTCCAGTAGTGCAAAGCATCTCAAACAGATGGTTAAATTTCTTCTTCCTAAAATCCTTCTTCCAAGTAAACTGTCTTGAATTCACCAAAGGATTCTAAATTATCTGGAAGTGTATACTTTTCACCTTTTTGTTTCTTCATCCTCTTCAGTTGTTCTCTCTTAACTTTGATTCTCTCATCAATAAATTTGGTTTTAGAAACAACATCAACCATTCTTACTCAACTTTCCTATAGTAAGGCTTATTCCATGGATTAAACTCATCTTTGAAATTCTTGTATAATTAATCTGTCAGAGCAACTCTTCCAGGTGCTGAGACTCTTAGTTGCGCATAAGCTTCAACAACACTATTTTGTACCATCACCTTCCACAATTCTTTTGCTTCAGCAGTATTACATTCCCTTTTATTGGCATCATCCACAAATCTTGATACCATAAGTGAGATATTGTCTTGTCTAGCAACCAAAAAACTCTTCTGACCTTCAATCACTTCCATTCTTGTATCACTGAATGTCATATAGTTCAAAAGGTCCTTATTCAGCTTCTCAACCTTTTTCTTCACTAATTTGTTTTCACCCTTGACAAAGCCATCCAACATAGTGAAGTTTGTATACATAGTATCAATGTTGATTTTCAGAGTGTCAACCTTATGATATGTAGCTTCAGTTCTGCCCTTGTTTTCCACAAGATTTGTCCAACTGTCCATTTTGTCCTCATTTTCTTTCATTTCAGCTTACTGTTTGGGAATCTCTGTCTTAACCTCTTCAATTTCAATTAACACTGAAGCAATAACTAGAGGGTCATCAGGCCTTCTTTGTTACACAACCAAAGCAGTCTTAGGGTAAAAACTTCTTGTGGCTCTGGATTCTCATTTGAACAGTTGAGCCGGTTGCACTTCAAGTAGATTAAGAGCATTCAGTACATGATTTTGTTCTTGGTCTTCACTTACAGAACTTTGACATGCATACTCATCTCCGAGTGAAAAGATTGGTTCTGGAGATGATATGGTTGGTCTGATCATACCATCAGGATACAATGGATTCACTGTTCCAGATAACTAGAATTCCACCTCAATCATATCAGTTCTTGGCAACTCTACTGATCTTTACCCTTCAACTATTTGATCCCCAGCTGGCTGATCCAAAACTCCCCCACTGGTTTGCAGTCCCACTGATGTCTGTCCTTCAACAGTCTGATCTCCTCCTAACTTCTCCAAAATAGGTTCATTTAGTGATTGTGTTAGGACACCACTAAATGTAGCATGTGATGTATCATCAATGAATACCACCTCATGTTGAATAATAGAATGTTGTTCAACACTTAGCTTAACATCTTGTCCTTCAACGACTATATGTAACTCAACAACACATTCCTCTTATAAAATGATCCTTCCAGGCATCTTTACAAAGATTTTCTATGTTGCCCCAGTTAATGTTGCATTTTTATTGATCATACTTTGAAACTTGACTGAATTATCACCCACAGCCATAATTTCCTCATTAACTATCGCTTCATGTACATCCTTCAGACCATCTCCATCAAGAATTGACAATTTATTAGACTCAGCAGCCTGATCATCTTCAACAGTCATGTTTTTGTTCATCTTTCTGTCTCTCATCAGCATTCTGATCTTCAACAGCCTTTTCAGTGTCAGTCTACTGATATTCCCTCTGCTTTGGTTCCTCACCTGATTTACCTATTTCACCAGGAGCTGAACTTGATTCTACAACAAATATGTTTTGCTTTGGATCCAATGAATTTTTGTTTCTCTTCATCATCGGGTCTTCATCATCATCATCTGGCTTGTTTTCTGGTTCTCTGAACACAATCCATGTATTCTTCTTCTTCTAGTTTTCAACAACAACAAACATCTCAGTCACAAATTATGTATAATCTAACTTATAGATCATATTGTCAATCGTCAGTAGTTTGAACACACATTCTTCCACATGAATCATCTGATCATCAACATCAAGTTGATCAACATATTTGATAAGTTTCCAATTGAGATATGCTACATAATTATCTTGATCTGGTAAAGATGCAATGTCGATAGGCTTCTCAGTGACATTCAGTTCAGATTGCTCAGCCGTATGGAATGTCTCAGTAGTCTGCTGATAAGTCCATAATTAGCTATGATTTGGTGCATAGTTTATACATATTTTCTTGAAAGATACGACTTTTCAGGTATGTATTTGTTGATATTTAGGTTTAAGGAGATCAGAAGAAGAAATTGAAGAAATGATGGATTTATTGGCCAAAAGAGACGAATTTTGAAGAAGTGAAGAACTCAGGATTAAAGTTTGATGATTTTTACTTTCTGATGATGACAAGATCCCGACTATTGCGAGAAGTCGAAAAAGGCTGCCAAGGCCCAAGTCAAGACACCACTTACGATTTGGAATTCATGGATTTATTTCTTCTATTTTCTCATGGGCTTTTATTTCATTTATGAATTATTTTCCTCATTAGGATTTTTATTTTATTATTGGACCTTTTTATTTATTAAATAATCCCAACCCCAAAAATAATTATTCCCAACATAGGAAACAAAAGTAGGAACGCATCTTTTCTGCGGCATCATTCGCAATCAGAATTCAATCGACATTTTCTCTGAGGAGAGTCGACTCCTCTTCTTTCGTTGGCACTAGGGTTTTATTTCATCAACAATTCAATTTCTTTCTATTTTCTACAATTAAATAAGGTATTCAGAATTATATCTTGAGCTTGTTATTATGCCGGTGAGTAGCTAATTCTTTATTTTCCAGTTAAAGCATTATTAATCCCTTGATCATGCAATTGTGAGGTCAATTTGGTTTCTATCCTCGTTAAATTTATAGTATTTACTTGTTTCATGCTCTTAACAAATCAAGGTTAAATAATTGAATTAATTACTTCTGCAGGGTTTTTAGTTTAATTGCTTAATCGATTACCAAAAATCTAATCGAGACGATTGTCACAAAGATTTGATTTTTAGTGGTGAACAACACATTGCCTACTGGTTCATAGCCCGAAGGATTCCCTGTTGTGGAAATAAGTAATCTAGGTTAAAGTAAACCCGATGTGCGTTAATACCAAGAATTAGGTTTTTCTAAGCGTAACGCGATTGTTCTCACCAATCCTCTGGCTGTGTTGAGAGGTGTGCTACACAGCTTGTGTATAGGTAGTGGCGATTGTCCTGCTTATCAAAATTAGGAAAAATTGGTTGCTTGGTGATTGTCAGCAGCTATAACTAATTTATTACGAATTAAACGAGTAATTTATGAATCAATGACCAGTTGTAAGGATTAAGGGATAAAATAGTCTCTTTATTATTTGCTTCGTTCTGCTTCTAATTTTTCCTCAAGTATCTAATTCTGCATATATGGAGATTTTATAGATAATTTTAAAGTTACCATACAAAACTTGTTTTATTACTATTCTGAAAAGAAGTAATCAAATGTTCCTCATGGGATCGACTCTGACTTACCGTGTACTAGTTACAGTGTGAGAAGGGATATAATTTTGGTGGTTTAATGACACACCAAATTTTGGCACCGTTTCTGGGGAACGGTGAATTTATTTCTTTTTGGAACATACTACACTGATTGTTTGAGTTTATGCATAGGTCCTCAAACACACGTGAATTGATATTTGATCCAGAGATAGAGAAGACAACCAAAAATCTCACTAAGCAGACAAAGGAAGCTAAAAGACAACTTAAGGATTCAATGTCTTCCCCAAGTTTAGCTCAATCTGCTTCTTTACCAAATTCATCATCTGAAGAAAATGTATTTTCGGAAACAGAATCATACGAAATGGCAAAAATTCAGAATCAGAATCAAAATAATGCGAATCAGAAAAATGTTCAGGCACCCCCTGGACCAAGGCCTGAAAGAACACTTCGAGAAATGGGCGCCTCTGATGTAGACCAAAATCCGTTATGCATTGCTCTCTTAGAGAACGACCAACCTATTGATCTGAAGTCTTCAGTGATCCATTCCTTGCCTAAATTTCATGGACAGATAGGTGAGGACCTTGTAAGCATCTGAGAGATCATCAGTTGTCCTGCACCACTCAAAGATTGCAAGGTATGACAGAAGATGAGATGAATCTATGAACCTTTGCATTGACACTAGAATGCGGAGGAAGTGGTTGGTTCTACTCATTACCTGCAGGATCTATCACCACATAGGATGCCATGAGATCAAAGTTTTTGTCAAGATTTTTTCCAGCATCCTGAGCTACCAACATAAGGAAAAATATTTGTGTGATTAGACTAGTGCCAGGCGAGTCTCTTTTCGATTACTGAGAGAGTTTTAAGCAGTTATGTGTCAGTCGCCTCAGCATCAGATTCCCGAACAATTATTGATCCAATATTTATTTGAGGGATTATTGAACCATGAAAGAACCATTATCGATGCTACAAGTGGGGGAGCATTTGTGAATCATACTTGTGAACGTGCTCGCATATTAATTGAGAATATGACATCCAACGCCCAGCAATATGGCATTAGGTAGGATACGCCTAGGCCGGTGAATGAAACTAGCTTGTCAACAATTGATCATAGGTTGGATACATTGACCTCTATAGTGGAAAAGATGGCGATCGGAAATGTTCAACAAGTCAAGGCATGTGGAATATGCAGCACTGTTGGACACCCTACTGACATGTGTCCAACTTTGCAAGAAGATGGAACTGAACATGTTAATGTTGTAGGTGGTTATCAAGGGCAGCAAAAAAATAGAAGATATGATCCATACCCAAAAAACTATAGAACACAAGGAGCGCAACCATAAATTTTGCAAAGGGCCCAAGCCCTAGCTCCAACCAATTTCTCAATGGAGAATATGATGAAAACTATGACAACTGACCGCCAACAAATATTGCAGCAAGAAAATCAGAAGCTTCATCAAAATATTCAGCAGGAAATTCAACAGGTTTAGAGTGAATCGAGAGCAGGAGTGAGGAATCTTGAGATTTAAATGTCTCAGTTGGCAGCTGATGTAAACCAATTGAAAGACAGTCAAGGGAAGTTTTCTTGCCAAGTGGTGAATCCAAGAGAGAGTATTAATGTAGTGGTTTGGCGAAGTGGTAAAGAATTGTCTGGGCCTACTCGAGAGAAAGTTGCTGAGAAAGTGCAAGTGGAGGATAATTCTAAGGATGCGATTTTTGATGAGCAGACTGACCCTCAAACCAAGGAGAAAGAACCAAAGATTGTTATCCCCCCTCATTTTCTAGGCAGGTTGTCCAAGGCGATGAAAGAAGAGGAAGAAAAGGCCATGTTCGATACTTTCTATAAAGTATAAATCAATCTCCCTTTGTCTGAGGTCATTAAAAAAATGCCTACGTATGCAAAGTTTCTATGATTCAATGACCAGTTGTATGGATTAAGGGAGAATATAATCACTTTATTATTTGCTTCGTTCTGCTTCTAATTTTTCCTCTAGTATTTAATTCTACATATATGGTGATTTTATAGATAATTTTAAAGTTACCATACAAAACTTGTTTTATTAATATTCTTAAAAGAAATAATCAACTGTCCCTCGTGGGATCGACTCTGACTTACCATGTACTAGTTACAGAGTGAGCAGGGATATAATTTTGATGGTTTAACGACACACCAAATTTTGGCACCGTTTCTGGGGAATGGTGAATTTTTTTTGGAACATACTACACTGATTGTTTGAGTTTATGCCTAGGTCCACGAACACACGTGAATTGATATTTGATCTAGAGATAGAAAAGACAGCCAAAAGGAAACTTAAGGATTCAATGTCTTCCCTAAGTTTAGCTCAAGCTGCTTCTTAACAAAATTCATCATCTGAAGAAAATGTATTTTCGAAAACAGAATCATAAGAAATGGCAAAAATCGAAATCGAAATCAAAGCGCGAATCGAAATAATGCGAATCGTAAAAAAATGTTCGAGCACCACCACACTAAGGCTGAAAGAACACTTCGAGAAATAGGTGCCCCTGATGTAGACCAGAATCCGTAATCCATAACGACTAACCTTTTGATCTGAAGTCTTCAGTGATCCATTCCTTACCTAAATTTCATGGACAGAATGGTGAGGACCTTGTATGCATATGAGAGATCATCAGTTGTCCTGCACCACTCAAAGAATGCAAGGTATGACAAAAGATGAGATGAAGCTATGAACCTTTGCATTGACACTAGTGTTGGAATAGTGTCCTAAACCCAATCGGGTTGGACCGGATCCGACCGGGTCGGATCATTTCTACTATTTCTTTGTGTTTATACATATATTAAATGGCTTTTCTGTTGTCATATATATGTTCTTTTAGAGAACCAATTATGAATTGTTATATGATAACGTCCTTAGTATTAAACTGTGATAGAGAAACCATGATAGGCGATTATGGTTGATGAGATCTCTAATCACTTTAATAAGTTTGATACTTAAATGTCTCTAGGCTGATGTACTATTAAACAGGGCATTGATAGTATAAACAGACTAGCACGTATTAGATGTCTTACATCTTTAAGAGGCGAGGATAGATCTCGTCTATCGAAGTGTAGAGACACTTGGACTGTACGTGGACGTGTATTAGAGAATGCGTACGTTAGACTGACCCACTTACACGGATAAGTGTCACACTATGTGGCGGTTGTGTAATTATCCTTAAGACCGGAGTCTTCATGGCATCACGGTGTGGATTGTCATGCTTTGACACTATTGAGGTTTCCACAGCCATGGGGCGATCATGCGGTAGTGATTGGGTATGATCTTTGAAGCATCGGGAGTATACATGATTGGTCGTCCGGGAATCGCGTATCCTATGATTGGGATCGAATATCCGAAATGGCCTTCTTATAAGGAATGTCTAGCTCTCGTGAATCTTTGCAAAGTGGGAGTAAATGTGTTACTTCGAGAGAGCTTGATATCCAGATTATAAGATACGGTCGTTGATGTTTTGACACTCGACTAACGACCGTATGGATATTATTACAGCGATAGGATTGTAAGTTACACGGTAACTGTTTCACATGAAAGGTAGTAGTCATTGCATTTGACTCTTCCGATGATTGGGGGTCACGGTGTGTTGCTAGACGCTATCCCGTGATCGTTAGGCATGAAGGGCATTTTAAGTAATTTGCACTTTGTGTCTACGGCCAACATATTCGGAAGCCTATCGGGTCACACACATATGAACATCTAGCGGATTAAAATGTGGTTATAGATGATAACCGATATAAGGAAAGTTTATCTCGAGACTATAAAGGTTATAGTGGTAAATTAATATGGTGGTATTTATTTATTATGAATAAAATAAATACAAGATATTAATAATATTATATTAATTAAAGAATATTCGGAAGCCAATATTTGGCTATATGGGGCGCCATTGAAGTGTATAAGATACACTTGGATTGTGCAATTTAATTAATAGTATTACAAATATTAATATAAGATATTAATATATATATATATATATATATATATATATATATATATATATATATCAATATATAATTGGCGCCTAAGTTTTTTTGTGTAATTGACACACGTAAAAGCCAATTGATCAAGTTGACATGTTTGACTATTTGGGTATTAATAGATTTATATGTGTTATATATATGTGATATATGCACATGTGTAGTAAATTGATTTATGGTAATAAAATAAAGATGGTCAATATTAGATATTGACAATATCTTGGGAATATTCAATATAAGATATTGACAATATCCTAGATTTATTTAATATGAGATATTGTAATAAATGAGATAAATCAATCAAATATATTTTCCTTATTTTATTGGGAAAAGGTTTTCTTCTCCTCCACTCTGATAGATGGCGCCACCTACACTATAAATAAGAGGTGGGTGTCAAGCTCTTTTGTACAACACAATTCCAAGAACTAATAGTTCTTGTGTAAAATAGAGAGCATCCTATGAGAGAGGAGAGAGGGGAAAAAGGCCGGTCTAGCAACCGGAGTTTTCCAATAGCAATCCATGATGGGATTCCGGCGGGCTGTTCGTGTGGACTAGCGGTAGAGGCCGAACACTTGGGCGGCTCTATGCAGAACTACTCTCCTTAGACGGTCAAAGCGTCGATCTTATAGATCAACCAAGGTAACCACCGTCTACTACTTGTTTGTTTATTGCTTAAACGAAGTCGATCTTGGGTCGATAGGAAATAAATTTTTGAATTCCTCCTGCGTTCCCGCGTAGATTCCTAACAATGGTATCAGAGAGAGCTTCGAGCTTAAGCAATAAGCATGTTATTATCGTAGTTAATTTTATCGTTTAAATCACGTAATTAAAAGATGAAAGATTTTTATTTGCAAAATTGATACATGAAAAGAAAAAAAAAAGGGGATCGGGTGGTGCTCGGCCGACTGGCGGCGGCACCACCATCGGCGGCGGCTGGGCGGCGGCGGCGGCGTGAGGAGGCAACTCTTGCCGGCGATCGATTGACCGGTCAATCTTTGGCGGATCTCAAATTTTTGTTTTGTGTATTTTGTGATTCAATATGGTTCATAGTTGTGATTAAAATCTCCTTTGTTTAGTTGTGTCATGTGGCTAACCAATGGTTCAAATAGTTTGGCCATTGGGATGCCACATGGCGATAAAATAATAATGGCCTTTCCAAACTTTGTTTGGAATAGGCTAGGCCCTTCCAAATATTTGATTTGGGAAAAGGCTGAGCTTGCAGCCACTTCAAAATTTTGATTTTGGAAAGTGGCGAGCTAAACTAAAATTATTTGGCCTTTCCAAATATTTGATTTGGAATAGGCCTGAGCCCCTTTTCAAATATTTGATTTGTAAAGGCTTTAGCTTGTGCCACTTCAAAATTTTGATTTTGGAAAGTGGCGAGCTAAGCCAAATTTGGTTTAAGAAACCAAAGGCATCCCTTTTGATTACGAATCAAAAGGAAAGAAACAAAGAGACTTAATTTTAATTTTGATTTATTTTGGAATAGTTCCAATTAATTAAAATTAAAATTAAAATCGTTAAAATTAATCGTTAATTTTATTTCGATTAAATCATTTAATTAATTAAATGTTAATTAGTTAATTGATTGGATAAAATTATTTAATAGATTAAATGTTAATTGATTAATTAAGGCGCAAGTAGTTAAATTTTAATTTTATCTTTTCATAAGATTTTATTGTATGGATTAGATATAGTAGATATAATATGATTATATGGACCCGATTGATCATGGACTCGACCGATAGGATAGATGTGAATGATTTAATTTTACTGTTGGTTTAAAAATTGTCCTAGGCCGTTATGAAGAACGTGACCTAGTTTATTTTCTGCATTTATCCCATTCCCGTTAGCTCCCTCTCCCGTGTGGCGGGGGGTGTATTTATTTTATTCGATAGAACTAAATGTAACAAGAATGGAGCGGAAGATGGAGACCAAAGAGAGGCGAAAATAAAGATCCCATTGGAGAATGGAGCATTAAAGATCCTATTGGCGGTTGCGGCTACCCTTAGATTGTGACCCGCGGTTTAAATCGATTTGTATTGAAACCGCACCTAGGAAAAGTCCATGATCATACCGGTTATTTTACGCATTTATTTATTTTGTGCTTGTATTTATTTTATATGATCACGATAGATGCATGACTAGGCACGATCTAGATAAATGTGTAGGATGTATGTTTATTCGAGATAGACATATTTATGATGAGACCATGATTAAAATTAATTAAGTGAATTAATTTACATAAATACTTCTACCTCAAAAGAATCAAGTTGAAATTGCCTCCCCATATTATAATGGCCGTGAAGAGCCCTTGTTCGGATCCAACTCATCAGCCAAAGCAGGGGGTTGACCTACCTCGGGTATATCGTCATTATCGAGATATGATCGTATGAGATCTCACGAATATTGGGGTTATGACTTGACTAAGAATTCTCTCGGCCACCAGCCAAAGCGGGGTCGTTTGGATTTTAGAGGCAAGGGTTTGACTACTTCATAAGATGAAAAATTGTCAAAGAGTTGACTAGTCAAACAACAAGAGTCGTATAAGATCACGATTGACAAAGGGATGTTGTCTACCTATTATGCTATTTTATTTTTGACCAAAAGCGGGGGTCGGGGTAGTTTAGTGGGATCTTGTCCACTAAAGAAATTAATAATTCTTGAAAGTCAATTGGAGGTAGTTGACTAGTGGGAGCAAAATCATAATCCAAAAGACCATTTTGATTTTGCGTGTATAAACAACAACACTCATTTATTTTCATTTTTATGTTGTAGTTTTAGCAAACTTTATATTTATGTTTTATTCTCGATTAGTAAAACCAAATTATGACTGTTAATTTTGAAAGCGTTCTCAAATATGGTTGAGTAATTTTAATCCTTTTAAAATAAGCAATGGCATGAGCAATCCCGTTATAGTAGTTAGAGACAAGGAGATTACATAATTGATGCAGTGCTCCGAGACTTTAATTATTAATGAAAGCGGAAGCTCATGATATGATTAAATCATTTGAAATAAGTTTCAACGAATTAGTCATATATTGGATACGATCCAAGATGATCATTCACCATCGATGACAATTAATTCAAACGTTGGATAAGAATGACCACATCTAATTTTGGAAAGGTTGTTTTCAAAATTATAAGATTTAAGTATCGACTTAATTCTATCATTGCTTAAAGGTTAATTAAATAGTCAATGTTTTGAATACGATTCAAAAGGATGAATAAACTATTTAATAAACTTTAGATTTTCCTTATGAAAGAAAATTGAAAACATAGCTCTTGTGATCTTTCTTAAGTCTTATGAAGACTACAATAAGAAACATTTCTCAAGTGCTTAAAGGATTAAAAGGGAAAGTTAGGGCATGTGCTTAAATATAGAGCTTATTGAAGTTTCTATTCTAGGCAAGTGAGTTGAGATAAATGCATCTAAGTTCAAAGTCAACTCTAAGATATATGATATCTTACGAGTGCGATTAAATTAGAAAGATTAAATACTGAGATATGGAAGGTGAAGCAAGCGTTGTAACACTTACCATATTACGGATCTAGTAAACGATAAGGGAACTAAATAAATGTTATTATGTTCGGTTCTTATGAAGAACGTACTTTCAGTTATCCGTCAGGATTTGAGAGACATATTCAATTGTAAAGAATAAATGTTATTCCGATAAAGTTGGAAGGTCACTGAATCCAACATACTAGATTGATGTCACTATATAGTTGATATATGTGATAAGATCTCAACTAAATATTTGTATGGTTATTATCCTTGATTTGTGGTTACTCTAGACATAGTCTCTCTGGAAGGGAAGCGTGTAATTAAACGTCATTCTGATGATGTTGAACCATATGATTATGAATCATGTGGGTTATACGTATCTTATCCAAAGAGGACTAAAATACCCTTTTGAAAAGGTTGTAAGATCTAGAAAAATTGTCTAAAGCCTAAACATACCGATGTTTGTTGGCTTATGACAATTAATGCTACAAATAATTATTTGTTAATCTCTATAACTATTTTTAGAAATAGTCAAGTGTACTCGATGAAGTGCATAATTCGGAAAGCCCGAAAAGTTCGAGCTAGTATGCGAATATGAGATTGATGAGCTACTTAGGAATTAATCTTCAATTGGATTGAAGTAATTAATACCTGAAGGGTGTTTCAGAAGTCGTCTGAAAAGGAATAAGATTCTCCCTTGAAGGATACCATCTTTGGGATACGCAATTAGATTGTGTTCCCTAAATGGCAACAACACTTAATATGATAAAGGTGTGGCGCAAGCCATGCAAGTATCCCTTACCCGTTTTGGGATAGTGCCCTCATACTTAACCAAGTTCCAAAGAGTAAAGGTTGAATAAATTCCATATTAGATATGGAGGAGGATAATGTCGAATCTATCTTAATCGATGATTTGAAGTTGTCATAAGCAAAGTCAGAAAGGCTTGGAGCCTAGTACGACATATGCAACTTTGTGGAATATCTTAGCAAGTACGCGCTTGATATTATTTACTTGTCCATGAGCAAAATGTTTGTCTCCAAACATGTTTGTCTTCTAAAGGAAGTGTTTTCTTCCAAAAGAAACAGTGGGAGTGAATCGATCTCAAAAGAGTTTGAGAACCACAAAGATATATTCAACCAATGGAACATGAGCGGGCGCCACATAGCGATGAGGTGTGTAGATCAACTTTGCTTTCAGTGCACACAAAAGTTCTATAAGTCTGTAGATAACCTCAAGCTGAAAAAATTTGCCGGTATGTTCATCTTGAAGAATGAATATCTCACGACTCATGAAAGAATGTTTGAAAGCGAGTTTTTGAGAGATGTGGCCGGGAGCCATAAAATCTGAATTAGATTCCATCGGTGACAACAAGGTTATGAACCTAGTCTGTCTTACCTAGAGGAATGTCCCGTAAGTGAGCCGGTTCTATTCGAGATAATACTTGTTAGAACTTCGTATCATGACTATATGATAGTGTTGAAGGCGTTAGGCGGCTCGATGTTCATAGACGATGACATGATATGTAAGCCCATGAGATCCATTTATGGACTCAAACAAGTTTCTCTAGACAATTTCTTTGTTTGATAATCAAAGGAGTTTGATTTCGTCAAAATAAGGATATGCCCAATGTGCAAGAAGGATAGTGGGGAGTGTGTTGTGATTTTTGAGCAAGGTATTAGATATCTCTCTTGAGAATTGTCACCCCATGTCACAGATCAATTAATGTTTGGTAGTTCAAGGTCTTTACGAAAGCACTTGGATTATCAGTTCTTATTTTAGAAATAAGAATCTGTAGTGATAGATTTAACTGCTGTTAGATTATAGTTTACCTATATAGATGTGATGCTAAAAGAGTCTAGCATAGATCGCAACGGGGATGCTGCTAGATGGTGTTCTCAAGATCTATCTGTGTTAGGATGCTAGTCCTAAAGATAAGGTGAAAGATGATGCTTATGGAAGGTTTCCTTCGCTACTGCGATAGGAACCATCTTATAGGTAATGCCGGATGTTCATAGTCCATGAATAGTCATGAGCAAGTATGAAAGTAAATCTGGTAAATGTCGAGAATATCCTTAAACAAGTTAAGGAAAGTTTCCTAGTTTATTGAAACTTGGAATTAAATAAACGTAGATATACTGAGATGTATATCCCGAGTCTTATGAAGGCGAGTGGGAGCTACAATGCAGGTTTGCATCACTTTGATTAAGTGATACAAATGAGCTGGAAATGCTCTAGCATATGGGTCACTGTAAATTCTACAACTAGGCCAAAACACAGTAGTGCCTTAGAGGCGCAGCGGGAGCAGTACATGGATCTAGAAGGTTCATTCTTGAACCTTGTACGGTTCTTCCACCTTTTCTATATAGCTGATATAGTAAGTGGATTCATTGCTTGAAGCAAGGACCAGGGTCTCGTCAGAGATTCGTGTGTGTGTTGAGGCGGTTCCTTTGACTTGGTCATATGGAACGTGATATGAAGATAGTCTGAGTCCCCACGGATAGCGATCCGTTTATGGCTAGGGCTAGTTGCGAGTATTGCATGAGATTCTTGTGTTTCAACTTGGTCTTGTGTGTGCGAGTGATTGGTTTTAGGCCAAGTGGGAGATTGTTGGAATAGTGTCCTAAACCCAATCGGGTTGGACCGGATCCGACCGGTCGGATCATTTCTACTATTTCTTTGTGTTTATACATATATTAAATGGCTTTTACATTTGTCATATATATGTTCTTTTAGAGAACCAATTATGAATTGTTATATGATAACGTCCTTAGTATTAAATCGTGATAGAGAAACCATGATAGGCGATTATGGTTGATGAGATCTCTAATCACTTTAATAAGTTTGATACTTAAATGTCTCTAGGCGATGTACTATTAAGCAGGGCATTGATAGTATAAACAGACTAGCACGTATTAGATGTCTTACATCTTTAAGGGCGAGGATAGATCTCGTCTATCGAAGTGTAGAGACACTTGGGTATGCGTGGGCGTGTATTAGAGAATGCGTCGTTAGTGACCCACTTACACGATAAGTGTCACACTATGTGGCGGTTGTGTAATTATCCTTAAGACCGGAGTCTTCATGGCATCACGGTGTGGATTGTCATGCTTTGACACTATTGAGGTTTCCACAGCCATGGGGCGATCATGCGGTAGTGATTGGGTATGAATCTTTGAAGCATCACGGAGTATACATGATTGGTCGTCCGGGAATCGCGTATCCTATGATTGGGATCGAATATCCGAAATGGCCTTCTTATAAGGAATGTCTAGCTCGTGAATCTTTGCAAAGTGGGAGTAAATGTGTTACTTGAGAGAGCTTGATATCCAGATTATAAGATACGGTCGTTGATGTTTTGACACTCGACTAACGACCGTATGGATATTATTACGATATAGGATTGTAAGTTACACGTAATCTGTTTCACATGAAAGGTAGTAGTCATTGCATTTGACTCTTCCGATGATTGGGGTCACGGTGTGTTGCTGAGACGCTATCCGTGATCGTTAGGCATGAAGGGCATTTTAAGTAATTTGCACTTTGTGTCTACGGCCAACATATTCGGAAGCCTATCGGGTCACACATATGAACATCTAGCGGATTAAAATGTGGTTATAGATGATAACCGAGATAAGGAAAGTTTATCTCGAGACTATAAAGGTTATAGTGGTAAATTAATATGGTGGTATTTATTTATTATGAATAAAATAAATACAAGATATTAATAATATTATATTAATTAAAGAATATTCCGGAAGCCAATATTTGGCTATATGGGGCGCCACATTGAAGTGTATAAGATACACTTGGATTGTGCAATTTAATTAATAGTATTACCAAATATTAATATAAGATATTAATATATATATATATATATATATATATATATATATATATATATATCCAATATATAATTGGCGCCTAAGTTTTTTGTGTGTAATTGACACACGTAAAAGCCAATTGATCAAGTTGACATGTTTGACTATTTGGGTATTAATAGATTTATATGTGTTATATATATGTGATATATGCACATGTGTAAATTGATTTATGGTAATAAAATAAAGATGGTCAATATTAGATATTGACAATATCTTGGGAATATTCAATATAAGATATTGACAATATCCTAGATTTATTTAATATGAGATATTGTAATAAATGAGATAAATCAATCAAATATATTTTCCTTATTTTATTGGGAAAGGTTTTCTTCTCCTCCACTGATAGATGGCGCCACCTACACTATAAATAAGAGGTGGGTGTCAAGCTCTTTTGTACAACACAATTCCAAGAACTAATAGTTCTTGTGTAAAATAGAGCATCCTATAGAGAGTTGGAGAGAGGGGAAAAAAGGCAGGTCTAGCAACCGGAGTTTTCCAATAGCAATCCATGATGGGATTCCGGCGGGCTGTTCGTGTGGACTAGCGGTAGAGGCCGAACACTTGGGCGGCTCTATGCAGAACTACTCTCCTTAGACGGTCAAAGCGTCGATCTTATAGATCAACCAAGGTAACCACCGTCTACTACTTGTTTGTTTATTGCTTAAACGAAGTCGATCTTGGGTCGATAGGAAATAAATTTTTGAATTCCGTTGCGTTCCCGCATAGATTTCCTAACAACTAGAAGGTAGAGAAAGTGATTGGTTCTACTCATTACCTTCAGGATCCATCACCACATGGGATGCCATGAGATCAAAGTTTTTGGAAAGATTTTTTCCAGCATCCCAAGCTTCCAACATAAGGAAAAATATCTGTGTGATTAGACAAGTGCCAGGCGAGTCTCTTTCCGATTACCGGGAGTGGTTTAAGCAGTTATGTGCCAGTTCTCCACATCATCAGATGAACAACTATTGATCCAATATTTATTTGAGGGATTATTGAACCTTGAAAGAACCATTAACGATGCTACAAGTAGGGAGCATTTGGAATCATACTTGTGAACAGGCTCGCATATTAATTGAGAATATGACATCCAACGCCAAGCAATATGGCACTAGGTAGGATACGCCTAGGCCAGTGAATGAAACTAGCTTGTCTACAATTGATCATAGGTTGGATACATTGACCTCTATAGTGGAAAAGATGTTGACCGGAAATGTTCAACAAGTCAAGGCATGTGGAATCTACAGCACGGTTGGACACCCTACTGACATGTGCCAACTTTACAAGAAGATGGAACTGAACATGTTAATGTTGTAGGTGGTTATGAAGGTCAGCAACAACATAGAAGATATGATCCTACCAAAAACTATAGAACACAAGGAGCCCGACCACAAATTTTGCAAAGGGCCTAAGCCCCAGCTCCTACCAATTTCTCAATGGAGAATATGATGAAAACTATGACAACTGCCCTTCAACAAACTATGCATCAAGAAAATCAGAAGCTTCATCAAAATATTCGGTAGGAAATTCAACAGGTTTAGAGTGAGTCGAGAGCGGGAGTGAGGAATCTTGAGATTTAAATGTCTCAGTTGGCAGCTGATGTAAACCAATTGAAAGTCAGTCAAAGGAAGGTTTCTTTCCAAGTGGTGAATATAAGAGAGTGTGTTAATGCAGTGGTTTTGCGAAGTGGTAAAGAATTGTCTGAGCCTACTCGAGAGAAAGTTGCTGACAAAGTGCAAGTGGAGGATAATTCTAAGGATGCAATTTTTGATGAGCAGCCTGAGCCTCAAACCAAGGAGAAAGAACCAAAGATTGTTATCCTCCCTTCTTTTCTAGGCAGGTTGGCCAAGGCAAAGAAAGAAGAGGCAGAAAAGGCCATGTTCGATACTTTCAAGAAAGTGGAAATCAATCTCCCTTTGTCTGAGGTCATGAAACAAATCCCTAAATATGCAAAGTTTCTATGAATCAATGAGCAGTTGTATGGATTAAGGGAGAATATAATCGCTTTATTATTTGCTTCATTCTGCTTCTAATCTTTCCTCCTCTATTTAATTCTTCATATATGGTGATTTTATAGATAATTTTAAAGTTACCATACAAAACTTGTTTTATTACTATTCTGAAAAGAAATAATCATCTGTTGCTCATAGGATCGACTCTGACTTACCGTGTACTAGTTACAGAGTGAGCAGGGATATAATTTTGGTGGTTTAACAACACACCAAATTTTGGCATCGTTTCCGGGGAACGGTGAATTTATTTCTTTTTGGAACATACTACACTGATTGTTTGAGTTTATGCCTACGTCCACGAACACACGTGAATTGATATTTGATCCAGAGATAGAAAAGACAGCCAAAAAGCTCACTAAGCAGACAAAGGAAGCTAAAAGGAAACTTAAGGATTCAATGTCTTCCCTAAGTTTAGCTCAAGATGTTTTTTTTTACAAAATTCATCATCTGAAGAAAATGTATTTTCGGAAACAGAATCATAAGATATGGCAAAAAAATCAGAATCAGAATCAAAGGCAGAATCAGAATAATGCGAATCAGAGAATGTTCAGGCACCACCTCCACCAAGGCCTGAAAGAACACTTCAAGAAATGGGCGCCCCTGATAAAGACCAGAATCCGTAATGCATTGCTCTCCTAGAGAACGACCAAGCTTTTGATCTGAAGTCTTTAGTGATCCATTCCTTGCCTAAATTTCATGGATAGATTGGTGAGGACCTTGTAAGCATCTGAGAGATCATCAGTTGTCCTGCACCACTCAAAGAATGCAAGGTATGACAAAAGATGAGATGAAGCTATGAACCTTTGCATTGACACTAGAAGGCAGAGCAAGTGATTGGTTCTACTCATTACCTTCAGGATCCATCACAACGTGGGATGCCATGAGATCAAAGTTTTTGGAAAGATTTTTTCCAGCATCCCGAGCTGCCAACATAAGGAAAAATATCTGTGTGATTAGGCAAGTGCCAGGCGAGTCCTTTTTCGATTACCGGGAGTGGTTTAAGCAGTTATGTGCCAGTTGCCTCAACATCAGATTCCCGAACAACTATTGATCCAATATTTATTTGAGGTATTATTGAACCTTGAAAGAACCATTAACGATGCTACAAGTGGGGAGCATTTGTGAATCATACTTGTGAACAGGCTCGCATATTAATTGAGAATATGACATCCAACGCCCAGCAATATGGCACTAGGTAGGATACGCCTAGGCCAGTGAATGAAACTAGCTTGTCTACAATTGATCATAGGTTGGATACATTTACCTCTATAGTGGAAAAGATGGAGACCGGAAATGTTCAACAATTCAAGGCATGTGGAATCTGCAGCACGGTTGGACACCCTACTAACATGTGTCCAACATTACAAGAAGATGGAACTGAACATGTTAATGTTGTAGGTGGTTATCAAGGGCTGCAACAACATAGAAGATATGATGCCTACCCAAAACTATAGAACACAAGGACCCAACCACAAATTTTGCAAAGGGCCCAAGCCCCAGCTCCTAATTTCTCAATAGAGAATATGATGAAAACTATGACAACTGCCCTCCAACAAACTATGCAGCAAGAAAATTAGAAGCTTCATCAAAATATTCGGCAGGAAATTCAACAGGTTTAGAGTAAGTCGAGAGTGGGAGTGAGGAATCTTGAGATTTAAATGTCTCAGTTGGCAGCTGATGTAAACCAATTGAAAGACAATCAAGGAAAGCTTTCTTTCCAAGTGGTGAATATAAGATAGAGTGTTAATGAAGTGGTTTTGTGAAGTGGTAAAGAATTGTCTGAGCCTACTCGAGAGAAAGTTGCTGAGAAAGTGCAAGTGGAGGATAATTCTAAGGATGCGATTTTTGATGAGCAGTCTGAGCCTTAAACCAAGGAGAAAGAACCAATGATTGTTATCCCCCCTCCTTTTCTAGGCAGGTTGGCCAAGGCGAAGAAAGAAGAGGAAGAAAAGGCCATGTTCGATACTTTCAAGAAAGTGGAAATCAATCTCCCTTTGTCTGAGGTCATTAAACAAATGCCTAGATACGCAAAGTTTCTATGAATAAATGACCAGTTGTATGGATTAAGGGAGAAAATAATTGCTTTATTATTTCCTTCGTTCTGCTTCTAAGCTTTCGTCCAGTATTTAATTCTTCATATATGGTGATTTTATAGATAATTTTAAAGTTACCATACAAAACTTGTTTTATTACTATTCTGAAAAGAAATAATCAACTGTTCCTCGGGATCGACTCTGACTTACCGTGTACTAGTTACAGAGTGAGCAGGGATATAATTTTGGTGGTTTAACGACACACCAAATTTTGGCACCGTTTCCGGTGAACGGTGAATTTATTTCTTTTTGGAACATACTACACTGATTGTTTGAGTTTATGCCTAGGTTCTCAAACACACGTGAATTGATATTTTATCCAGAGATAGCAAAGACAGCCAAATATCTCACTAAGCAGACAAAGGAAGATAAAAGGCAACTTAAGGATTCAATGTCTTCCCCATGTTTAGCTCAAGCTGCTTCTTTAACAAATTCATCATCTGAAGAAAATGTATTTTCGGAAACAAAATCATAAGAAACGACAAAAAATGAGAATCAAAATCAGAATAATGCGAATCAAAAAAATGTTCAGGCACCCCCTGCACCAAGGCCTGAAAGAACACTTCGAGAAATAGGCGCCCCTGATGTATACCAGAATCCGTTATGCATTGCACTCCTAGAGAACGACCAACCTTTTGATCTGAAGTCTTCAGTGATCCATTTCTTGCCTAAATTTCATGGACAAATTGGTGAGGACCTCGTAAGCATCTGAGAGATCATCAGTTGTCCGGCACCACTCAAAGGATGCAAGGTATGACAGAATATGAGATGAAGCTATGAACCTTTTCATTGACACTAGATGGCAGAGCAAGTGACTGGTTCTACTCATTACCTTCAGGATCCATCACCACATGAGATGCCATGAGATCAGAGTTTTTGGAAAGATTTTTTCCAGCATCCCGAGCAGCCAACATAAGGAACAATATCTGTGTGATTAGACAAGTGCCAGGTGAGTCTCTTTTCGATTATTGAGAGAGGTTTAAGCAGTTATGTGCTAGTTGTCCTCAGCATCAGATTCCCGAACAACTATTGATCCAATATTTATTTGAGGGATTATTGAACCATGAAAGAACCATTATCGATGCTACAAGTGGGGGATTATTTGTGAATCATACTTGTGAACAGGTTCGCATATTAATTGAGAATATGACATCCAATGTCAAGCAATATGGCACTAGGTAGGATACGTCTAGGCCAGTGAATGAAACTAGCTTGTCTATATTTGTTCATAGGTTGGATACATTGACCTCTATAGTGGAAAAGATAGTTACCGGAAATGTTCAATAAGTCAAGGCATGTGGAATCTGCAGCACGGTTGGACAGCCTACTGACTGAAGGATGCCGGTTCTTAGATCTAAACGAGTTAGATCTATGAGCAGCGGATGGATCACGATTTATACATCACAATACACAATTAAAGGACTTAAACTTCTACAAGGGGGTTAAGATCATGTTACCGATAGTAGGAAGAGAAGCCAAGATCTTCCGATGTGTTCTCCAAACGGCGGTTGGTGGACACCCTTCTTGATACACGAACCTCCTCGATATGCAACACCAAGAAAAACTCCAAGTTTTTCTTCCTCTAAAAACCCTAGACAAGAAAAACAATTTTTTCTCTCTTTTACAAGTGTGGTGGTCGAATTTTTCCATTGCCAATTACCCTTGGAATAACTCTCCTTTTATAGGAGAGTAAATCCTTGGTCTCCAAGTTTTAATTAATTAAATAAATAATTAATTAAACAAAATAAAAAGATATTTTCCTTAATGACTAATTGTGACATGTATTGACCAATAGGAAATCAAATAACAAGTCATCCAACCAATCATATAACAAGAATATCTTTTATTTTCCATAACACAAGAAAATTAATTCTTGTGCTAATTAGAGACCTTAGGCGCCACTTTTTAGGGTTTAGAAGCCCACATAAAATGTCTTTTATGTGTATTATATTATTTAGCCCAACTAAATAATATCCATGCATATCAATTAATTAGCCCAGCCAATTAATTATCACTGAGGCCCAAATAACAAGATTATTAGTCCGAATTACAGAAGCCACATCGGGGACCATGGACCTATAACCAGTAGCTCCAATAATTAATTATTCATCGAACAGAATAAGTACATTAATTATTAATTCCGGGATTACGCCACCATAAACCTGAAACTGAACTCTACCGATTATAGATGTATACTTATACTCAACCCATAGAGTGAATAAGCGTCCATTGATATAATCACTACATACGGATTAACCCTCCATAGATTGTCCATTCTGAGTGGGAAGCCTCCATGAACCCGACTCAGAATATCTTATCCTTATTTACCATTAACCCCCTGATGATCAATTAGTTCACATATCTGACTAGTGATCAATTAGTCTAATATGAACTCCGGGATCGATCACTTTCTTAGGGCTAACAAATAAAGAGGATGTCTCTCTACTTCCCGCAGGAAGGAATGGATTCCATGTTTGTGAAAATCAGAACTACTCACTCATCTGGAGATAGTGCCAATGAGAAGTGGCTTGGAACACATATTTAAGTGAACCGTAACTAACACATCAAACACTACCCCGGGACAAGCAGCACCCTGTGATCACCTTAGGATTAAGGTTGATCCATTTATGATCATCTAATGATTTAATAAGATTCCTCGATTACGGAATTTTATCGAGAAATACAGATTAAATCGGTCCAGTCCTATATGAATGCCATCATATATAAATGCCCCACGTAGGTACCCTCTACCGACAGTCCGGATAAGACTATCACACCCTAAGGTGTTCTGGGCGCATTATTGGTGTTTTAATCAAGAGACCCTAAACTCTGATTAAGTTCACCACGGACTAACAGTTTAAGTATACCACCACTAACTCAATCCTCACGTGTAATCCATACAATGAGTTAAGTGATTACATACATATATACTTAGGGTTTGCATCAGTGTATTACTTTACAAGCACAAAGCAAGTAATAAGGTGAGATAAATTCTGTCATTCATTATTAAAAATAATTACACAAATTGTCTTTCGGGCACTACACCTAACACTGACATGTGCCCAACTTTACAAGAAGATGGAACTAAACATGTTAATGTTGTAGGTGGTTATCAAGGGCAGCAACAACATAGAAGATATGATCCCTACCCAAAAAACTATAGAACACAAGGAGCCAAACCACAAATTTTGCAAAGGGCCCAAGCCCCAGCTCCTACCAATTTCTCAATAGAGAATATGATGAAAACTATGACAACTGCCCTCCAACAAACTATGCAGCAAGAAAATCAAAAGCTTCATCAAAATATTCGGCAGGAAATTCAACAGGTTTAGAGTGAGTCGAGAGCGGGAGTGAGGAATATTGAGATTTAAATGTCTCAGTTGGCAGCTGATGTAAACCAATTGAAAGACAGTCAAAGGAATCTTTCTTGCCAAGTGGTGAATCCAAGAGAGAGTGTTAATGCAATGGTTTTGCAAAGTGGTAAAGAATTGTCTGAGCCTACTCGAGAGAAAGTTGCTGAGAAAATGCAAGTGGAGGATAATTCTAAGGATGCGATTTTTGATGAGCAGACTGAGCCTCAAACCAAGAAGAAAGAACCAAAGATTGTTATCCCCCTCCTTTTCTAGGCAGGTTGGCCAAGGCGAAGAAAGAAGAGGAAGAAAAGGCCATGTTCGATACTTTCAAGAAAGTGGAAATCTATCTCCCTTTGTTTGAGGTCATTAAACAAATGCCTAGATACGCAAAGTTTCTAAAAGAGCTATGCACCAAGAAGATGAAGTTGAGGCCCAATGCAAGAGTGATGGCGGATGAGAACGTGTCTGCAGTCATTGTTTACGGTATATTTTACTATATTTTCGGGCTTAATCCCTAAACAATTTACCTTATTTTTAAGGGAAATAAATGAGAAAAGCGTGTTTTAACCTTAAATTCCTATAATGGTTATTGAGGGGTTATAATTTAATTATGAGGAAATATTGAGTTTAAATGTTATTTTTTTTGTTACACATTTTATTATTATTATTATTCGATGACTTGGTGTAACAACAATTTTACAGAAAATTAAAAGATATGCATGGGGATATCATTAATGGAGAAGATTTATCTCATTCAATCAAGTGATTTCAAAATAAAGAAGAAAATCGGAGCATTGAAGAGAGGATAAATCGGATCGAGATCGAAAGAGTGAAGTAGGGAACACGGTATCTGAAAAAGCGATGTGAAAACGCCGTAAATAGGTAGGCTCGATCGACCGAGCCATGCTATTCGATCGACCGAGTGTCTTAATTCGGTTGACCGAGCCCCAAGCTTTAAAATCGACGCGCTTTTCTAGATCCTTCCTTATGTCGGCGAAACTCCTATATAAGCGAAGACCATTCGAAAGCGTAAAAGAACACACGAAAAAGCACCACATCACACAAAAATATGAGTTTCTTTCTTTCAATCGGCAGGAGTTCAAAGATGATTGAAGGCTAAGCATCTCGCGGTGGGACAACGGAGGAAACCGATCAACATCAACACCAACTAGAAGATTTTTAGCTATATCTTAGTGAGTTAAATTTATGATTTTTCATCAATTGGATATTGTTATAATTGTTTATGTTTTATTTGAATCGAGAGATCGATGCAACTATCTTTTTGATTGAATTTATATGAGAATATTGTTCAAGCTTTGATCTTTTCAATTGATGCAATTAATTGTGATTCAAGAGATTTAATCGTGATTAATTGAGTAGAGTATTGGAGACAATCTCATGATCGTGTTATGCATGCTAGTTTAGTTTTGCTTGAGAAAGAAAACGAAACCCTAGAATTCGTTTAGAGAAATTTAATCGAATTCGTGATAGATCATTACTAAAAATTATATCTTTAACTTGCCGTCTAGTTGGGGTTGGGTTGGTTGATCGGTGGATTCCCGTTGCCTTGCCGTTGTTTTAATTACTTGATAAACCAATTCGTTCGTCATCAACTTTGTTTGTTGAGTTTAGTTATTTTAGGAACCCTAGTTGTTAATTGTTATTTTCTGCAAATTTACTATTCATCGAAGTTACTGTTCATCGTCATTTTTACTGTTCATAATTAGTATAAACCTAGTTTAATTAGTTTAAATCTAGTTTTAGTTAATAGTCGTGACATAATCGATAGAATAACTGCACCTTGATCCGATAAACATTCCACTCCTTAGGACGACCGGTTAACATCCTATACTACGAACCTTATACTTGGGGTGTTTCGGTTTATAAATTTAAAACACGCTTTTACCGAACAAGTTTTGGCGCCGTTGCGGGGGAGTCGGTAACGGTTGTCGGATTCTTCATAGTGTAGTTTTACGTGGTCAAAAAGGGATCGCTTTTAGCACGCGGTAGTATTTTGGCGTAACTTTTGGCTCGAGTGTCCGTTTGGCGCGCAGGACCCCAATTCGGAAAGCTCGTTCCGACGCCGACGACATGGTGAACAGCCATAGGCTGTTCAGTGCATTTTCGAGGTCAAAATCCACTGTTTTCCCCTCCATTTTGGCCCTAGAAGATTTCAACACGTTTTTTTACCGTCTTAGTGCCTTTTCTGTTTTAAATTTTTCGTAGGTAGGTTTCTTTTCTTGTTTCTGTTTCTAGATCTTTTTCTAAATTCGAAAATAAGAAAATAATAAATAAATAAAAAATAAAAAAATAATAAAAACCTTCTGAACGAGCGTTCACCCATACCAAACGCCCGCCCGCTTTCATCTTTCTTCTCTCGAACGCCGGTTCGATGCTCGAAACAGCGTTCACTTCCTGAATCCTCTCTGAACTAGCGTCCACTTACACTGAACGCCAGTTCAGTCCCTGAAAATTCCACTTTTCTTTTCTCTTCTCTTCTATCTTTCTAAACTTCTAAATCCTCCAATCTTCTCTAAACTCGTTCTCATCAACCCTACGGTTGATTTCTTCCTGATTCGCTTTTACGTTTATGCAAACCAGAGTAAGAAGGGAAATCTTATCTTTAACCCCGAACCTGAGCGAGACATTGTCAGAAGAAGATTATTTCAAAGTTCTGACAAGATGAGCGAACACGGTTCTAGTGATGACGAACCGGAGAACCAAGGGAATAATAACCAAGATCCCGCTCAATTAAACCAAATTCTGATGCAAATGTTGCGGAACCAACAACGGCCAAGAAGCCTGGATAAACCAAATGGATGCAACAACAACCTCGTAATGTTCAACATCAACAGCCCAGCGGCGGTGTTGTGCGGCAAGAAGACCCTTATCCGCCATATCTTGATCAAGACTTCTTGGAAGGGCATAGACCAATCCGGCCTCCGGAGATGAGAGGAATGCATTTTGATCTTAAGAATGGAGTTGTGGGGATGGTCCAAAATAGTTCATTCCATGGCATTGCTGCAGAAGACCCACATGACTTCTTGTCGACTTTTGTGCAAATATGTGAAGCAGGACACTACCATGGCGTCCCTTCAGAAGTTGTTAAATTGAAACTTTTCCCGTTTGCTTTGAAGGGTGAAGAAAATCGATGGTTTAAGTCTTTACCCCATCACTCTCTTCATAACTGGGCTGATGTTAAAAGAGCCTTTGCTCTGAAATTCATTTCACCTGGAACGATAATGGAACGTAAAAGAGATATAGCCACTTTCGAGCAACTAGAAGGGGAGAGTGTGGGAAAGGCTTGGGAGAGGTTGAATTTGTTAATGAGGAAATGCCCTAACCATGGATACACTCGATATGAACTTCTAGAATTATTCTATCAGGGTGTTACGCAACCAAATAGAGATTACTTGGATTCCACAGCTCATGGGTCGTTTTTAGGAGGAGGAGATGATGCTGCCTACAGGGTAGCAGAAACAATAGCTAAGAATAACATGTGGGCCACTCAAAAGAAGACCCATGTTAGTGGAAACAAAAAGGAGGCTCAAAGTAACTCGAGACAAAGCGCTAGTTGCTCAAATGGAAATAATGAACAAACAAATAGCCAACATGCAAATGAGGCAACAAGAAGGGCGGCAGATGTGAATTACTCGGGCATGCAGGCCGGGAATATGATGAATGAGGAAGTGCAGGCCATGGAGAACTGAGAATCAACCTTCGAAGCTTGATCAAAATTACGGTCAATCAAGTCAAACTCAAAACCGTAACTATTCGGGAAACCCGCGAAATAGTTATTATACACCGCTGGTGCATCCAATAACCAAAGACCCCAAGGTAATCGGGCTCAAACGCAAAAAATCAACAGCCCACCTATGTCTCTCGTAAGAAATTTGATGAGCTAGTAGACATGGTGAAAACACTAGCCACCGGTCAAAAAACGATGGAGAGACAGATAGGTCAGATGGCTGATCAACAGGCGAGCAGACCTCAAGGAAGACTGCCTAGTTATACAGATAAAAACCCTAAGGCAGATATCAATGATTGCACTGCCATCACACCTCAGTGGGAGTATGGAGAGGAGGAGTTGAATGCAGTCACCCTCGAAGCGGTAAGATAATTTGGACCGAAAGATGTCGGAAGCGAGTAGCCCTCCCGACGCTATAAGTTCGGAGGGGGCAATCGGTTAAATGCCAAAGTAAGCAATAGTGAGGAAGAGTGAATGATGATGATTCTTCGGGGGATAGTGATGAGGATGCTTGAGAAGAGAAGTCGTAGTCGAACACTTGACTAAAAAGAAAACCGAAGTTTGTCGGTGGAAGGACAAGGAGGACGAAGCCATTAAAAGTCAAACTATAATCGATCATTCGAAAACCCTTCCTTATCCGGCAAAGAAGAAAGAGAATATCCTGAACTCTGTCAAACAGTATGACGGAGTGAAAAAGATGCTTAGAGATACTATGGTGACTATGCCTCTTGCAGAGGTATTAACTGAGATGCCTAAATGCTCTAAGTATCTTAAGGATTCCTTTGGAAGTAAGAAGAAGCTAAAGGAAATGGCGAAGAGAGGTACTAAGAGAAGAATGTTCAACGGTTTCACAGAGCATTGCAATCAAGCGAGGTGACCCGGACGACCTTCAATCTCATGCACGATTGAAGGCCGCCGCGTTCCACAATGTCTTATGCGACTCGGGGCCTCTGTCAATGTGATGCCATTGAGCGTTTGCAAGAATCTCGGGTTGGACAAGAGGCTAAGGAAGAGCCCGTCTCTCTTCGCTTGGTAGACCGATCTAGCCGTCTAGCGGTGGTTGTGTTAACAACGTCCTTATCCATGTTAAACATTTAATTTTTCCAGCCGACCGGTCATACCTTTGGATTACCGATCGACAAGGAGATGCCCCGATTCTAGGCCGTACTTTCTTGAGACACCTCTGCCGCCACTATTGACTTCCAAACGGCCAAATCACTCGAGAATAGCGAGACACTTCCGTCACCTTCGAGCAAGAAAAAGTTCTGCAGAAACCCGATCCAGGGGAATTTCATTCATTGAAGCAATCTATGGAGATGACTCCGATAATTGTTCACAGGCCGTTGTCATCAGAGAGTTGTCTCAACAGCTTGCGACATCTGAGCCTATGAGTGAGCAGAAAATGGGACATTCCAGGGATGAGCGACAATGATTTGAAGAGAGCTCAACCAGCGGACTTTGACCTTGCAGAGGAGGAAGTTTTAATGGGTAGGCTGGGACGAAATAGACTTTTGGAGAGAAACTACCCATTGGGAGTTGGATGATTGGGAGCGACTTTTCAAGAGCTTGAAGAAGAAAAACTTAAGAAGATGGTTAAGCATAAGAAAGAAAAGACGGAAGCTGATAGGAAGATTCCTTTAGATGATATCGTTCAATATCTTTCAGGGGTTACACCTCAGGAAGACGAGGTGTTTTTCAGTCAACCGGTCCAAGCTCACAAGGAAAAAGGTGGTCCCTTAAAATCTAGCATCGAGCAACCACCTACTGGACTTAGAGTTAAAACCACTTCCGCAGAACCTGAAATACATCTTCTTAAAAGCGGTGATAAGTTGCCCCTGATCATCTCATCTAAACTCGAGCCGGAGCAAGAGGCAGAATTGATCAAAGTGCTTGAGAAACATATCCTCGCGTTCGGATGGCAGGTGGGCGATATCAGAGGAATCAGCCCAGACGTGTGCATGCATAAGATTCGAACAGAGGAAGGAGCGAAGAAGGTTAGACAACCTCAAAGGAGGCTAAATCCGCACATGCAGGAGGTTGTCAAAAAGGAAATCATCAAATGGCTTGATATGGGAATTATTTATGCCATAGCTGATAGCGAGTGGGTTAGCCCCACTCAAGTTGTGCCAAAGAAGGGGGGTATTACCGTTGAGAAGAACGAAAGAGGGGAAGAAGTAGCCTTACGACTCGTGACAGGCTATAGAGTCTGCATTGACTATCGTAGACTTAACGAGGTTACTGCCAAGGACCACTTTCCCCTACCCTTCATTGACCAGCTTATCGAAAGACTGAGTGGTCACAAGTATTATTGTTTCCTCGATGGATACTCTGGTTACTTCCAGATAGCCATCGACCCCAATGACCAGGAAAAGACCACATTTACGTGTCCATCTGGCACTTTTGCTTTTCGCAGAATGCCATTCGGCTTATGCAATGCACCCGCGACTTTTCAACGGTGCATGTTAGCCATATTTGATGGACTAGTGGAGAAATGTATGGAGGTCTTCATGGATGACTTCTCAGTCTACGGCGACAGCTTTGATGAAATCTTAAAGAATCTAGATATGGTACTCCAACGTTGTGTTGAGAAAAATCTGGTGCTTAACTGGGAGAAGTGCCATTTTATAGTCGAAGAAGGGATTGTGTTAGGACACAAGCTGTCCAGTGATGGTATTCAGGTGGATAAGGCTAAAGTAGAAGCCATTGAGAGAATGTCATACCCAAGACAAAGTGAAGGAGGTACGAGGATTTACGGGGCATGTAGGCTTCATCGGCGATTCATTAAAGATTTTTCAACGATAGCAAAGCCGTTATCCAACCTAACAAAGAGGAAGTGGAGTTCTTATTTGATGATGGGTGTAAGAAAGCTTTTAATTGCTTAAAGGATAAGTTAACCAATTGCCCCCATTTTAATCGCGCCCGATTGGACTCAACCTTTTGAACTATTGTGCGATGCCTCTAACTACGCCAGTGCGCAGATTCTAGGCGAAGAATTGACAAAAGTTCCGGCCGATCTACTATGCGATTCGAACTTTGAACCCAAATTTCGGTGTAACTACACTACTACAGAGAAAGAATTCTAGCCGTCGTTTTTGCTATGGATAAATTTAGAAGTTACCGCTCGGGTCTCAAGTTGTGGTTTGGACAGATCACGCAAAGACTACGCTACCTTATGGGCAAAGCAGACGCTAAACCAAGGTTACTCGGATGGATTTTGATACTACAGAATTTGACCTTGAAATTAAGGACAAGAAGGGTAGTGATAATGTTGTAGTGACCACTTATCTCGCTTAGTGAGCGAGGGTGGCGAAGCCCCTAAGGAGATAGGCATTGACTTTCCTACAGAGCAATTAATGAAGCTAGAGACGGGAGGCCGTGGTATGCTTGATTCGCCAACTACTTAGCGGTGGGCATTTAGAAGAAATGACGTGTCGTGAAAAGAAGAAATTTTTCAAATGACTTAAAATATCTCGTATGGGAGGATCCATATCTGTTTAAAGTCCGCAGGGACGGGTTGCTTAGAAGGTGCGTTCGGAGCATGAACAATTGGATATCTTGGAGCAATGTCATAGTGGTCCCGCTGTGGGGCAATACGGAGCACCTAAGACAGTCCAAAAATCGTTCAAGTTGGTTTTCTTTTGCCTACTCTGTTTAAAGATCTTTGAAGCCTTTTGCAAAGGCCGTGATAGATGCCAAAGAGTAGGAGACTCGGTAGTAGGATGGAGATGCCTTTGAGGCCTATCTTGGAATGTGAAGTTTTCGATGTCTGGGCATTGATTTTATGGGACCTTTCCCATCATCATGCTCTAACAAATATATTCTCGTCTGTGTAGACTATGTTTCCAAGTGGGTAGAAGCATTAGCCACCCAAACAAATGATCACAAAGTTGTTAAGAAATTCTTGCAAAAGAATATCTTTACTAGATTTAGGTCATGTCTAGAGCCCTTATCGGTGATGAAGGTTCGCATTTACGTAATGCACCACTTGGATAAAATTCTTGAGAAGTATGGTGTCAAGCATAGAATTGGTACACCATACCACCCCAAACCAAAGGGCCAAGTCGAGGTGAGCAACAGAAGTCTAAAACGGATTTTGGAGAAAACGATAAATTCAAATAGATCCAACTGGAGTCTGAAGTTGGACGACGGACTTTGGGCTTATCGCACCGCGTTCAAGACCCCTATGGGTACGTCACCCTTCCAAATGGTCTATGGCAAGGCTTGCCATCTACCGGTCAGGTGAGCACAGAGCTTACTGGGCTATTAAATTCTTGAATTTCTACAGCCAGCTCTGTGGGGAGAAAAGATTATTGCAACTACATGAGCTCGATGAATTCAGACTCAGGGCATACGAGAATTCGAGAATCGGTAAGGAAAGAACGAATGCACTCCACGATGCCAAGATAAAAGATAGAGATTTCAAGGTAGGAGAGATGGCTTTGCTTTACAACACCAGGCTCCATCTTTTTGCTGGTAAGCTTAAATCTAGATGGTCTGGCCCCTTTGAGATTCTTGATGTTCATCCTGGTGGAGCCATTACGTTGAAAGGGTACGGCGATCAGCCGTTCAAAGTCAATGGTCACAGGATTAAGAAGTACTTTGGGCAACCAAAGGAAAAACCTGAAGTCCTATACTTTCAGAGGAGAAATGAAACGGTTGAGTCGTTTATTTGTGAAGAGATTCCATCCGACTTCTTTGGAGTGGATGATGACATTCTCACCCCTATCCTTGCAGATCCTTCTGTTCATGCTCCTGAGCCTGTTAGCATACCTTAGCCGAATCTGAGAAACAAGAACAATAAGAAAAGAGTCAGTGTTGTCTGGAGAGAAAAATTTCATGATCTTATCGCGCACTTGACTTGTTGTTGTGGCGAAAACCATTTCCGTCCTAGTCATTCTGATTCTAAAAGAGAAATGGTTAGCCTCAAACCCAAGTGGCCTGATCCAGGTTGACTTGGTTTACTCTGTCAAGCTAATGACATAAAAGAAGCGCTACTAGGAGGCAGCCTAGTCTTTTAAGTTACTTTTTAGTTAAGTTTTTTGGTTATTAGGAATAAAACCTTGGTGAATTGGGTATTGGTTATCCTTGTCCTATTTGTGGTTGTTTTATGTGTATACATGTTTACTCATATACCCCGTATACCCCGAGATTATCTGTTATGTCGAGTGTTGCATATACGTTTGAAACAGTTTTGCAAGTTATTACTTTCAATGTTGTCTGCATTCTGATTCGAGTCTGCGGTTTTATTCATGTTATGGTCGACCACTTGTCAACCTACAGACCCGACAACCACTTTGAAACCAAATAAGTATTCTTTTCTTTTATTTGCACATTCTGAGGACATAATGTGATTTAAGTGTGGGGGGGTGTCTACATTGGGTATGTTATCATGCTATATCTTCTGAAATTGAGTAAATGTGATTTTCTCGACAATTTTAAAATTTTTCAAAGTAAACTTGGATAGTTGTAAATCTTGAGCATATGATTGAAACAAAGGGCTTGCTAGTTGTAGTTTCCTGACAATGATTTTATGTGACTTTGAGAGATAATTATAGCATGCTTTTACTGATTTGAGATAGTATTCATTTCACACTCACGCAAGCCTTTGATATCGAAGCAACAATTTCGAACTGTATCCTTTCACTATTTTAGTGATTTATCTTAGAGAGATTTGTTCTTATTAGTAACAGCGAAGTAACACCTAAGTTCAGAACGTGCATTGTGAATATCTGAAGGTTTGAATGTGATAAGTGAAACGTAACTAATGTTTTTGAAAAAGTTGAGTTAATAATGAATAAATGGGTGTGTCGAAAGCTGGTCGATGATTGGAGTGCGGTAGGGCATTATCTCGAAATGTCCTATTCCACTATGATGACCAAAAGCTCACGACAGTCAGGAGAAGCTACCTTATGATTTGAGTAAGGTAGGGTGTTATCACGAAACATCCTATTCTACTATGATGGGTAAGAGCTCATTTTGATGTGCGTAAAAATAAAAATAAAAGAAAAAGAGAAAAAGCGAAAAAAAATTTAAGACTAAGTTATCGTCTAACTTATACCCAGTATAAACCGAATGATATCTTTGTAGGGATTATCCTACTTGAGTCTTGGAGGAAGACTTTGTGTGGAACAATTCACGCCTATACCTAGGATAGTCATTAAAATTATTTGAGAGGATATTTGTTTGAGAGGATTGTGAAGATTGAAAAGGGCTTGTCACACACACACACACAGAATCTATCTCTATGTTGGTATCACTTGCTATAGTTGTTGTATCTTTTGTTACGTGAGTTAGGAATCTATGTGGATTACATGTACAGTGAGCTAGTTTTGATTGTTTTGTTCGGGACGAACAAAAAGCTAAGTGTGGGGGAGTTGTTTAGGGTATATTTTACTATATTTTCGGGCTTAATCCCTAAACAATTTACCTTATTTTTAAGGGAAATAAATGAGAAAAGTGTGTTTTAACCTTAAATTCCTATAATGGTTATTGAGGGGTTATAATTTAATTATGAGGAAATATTGAGTTTAAATGTTATTTTTTTTGTAACACATTTTATTATTATTATTATTCGTTGACTTGGTGTAACAACAATTTTGCAGAAAATTAAAAGATATGCATGGGGATATCATTAATGGAGAAGATTTATCTCATTCAATCAAGTGATTTCAAAATAAAGAAGAAAATCGGAGCATTGAAGAGAGGCTAAATCAGATCAGATCGAAAGAGTGAAGTAGGGAACACGGTATACGAAGCAGCAGTGTGAAAACGCATAAATAGGTAGGCTCGGTCGACCGAGCCATGCTATTCGGTCGACCGAGTGTCTTAATTCGGTTGACCGAGCCCCGAAGCTGCAAAATCGACGCGTTTTTCTAGATCCTTCCTTATGTCGGCGAAACTCCTATATAAGCAGCACCATTCGAGCAGAAAAGAACACACAGAAAAAGCACCACATCACACAAAAATATGAGTTTCTTTCTTTCAATCTTGCTTGGGAGTTCAAAGATGATTGAAGGCTAAGCATCTCGCGGTGGGACAACGGAGGAAACCGATCAACATCAACACCAACTAGAAGATTTTTAGCTATATCTTAGTGAGTTAAATTTATGATTTTTCATCAATTGGATATTGTTATAATTGTTTATGTTTTATTTGAATCGAGAGATCGATGCAACTATCTTTTTGATTGAATTTATATGAGAATATTGTTCAAGCTTTGATCTTTTCAATTGATGCAATTAATTGTGATTCAAGAGATTTAATCGTGATTAATTGAGTAGAGTATTGGAGACAATCTCATGATCGTGTTATGCACGCTAGTTTAGTTTTGCTTGAGAAAGAAAAGCGAAACCCTAGAATTCGTTTAGAGAAATTTAATCGAATTAAGTGATAGATCATTACTAAAAATTATATCTTTAACTTGCCGTCTAGTTGGGGTTGGGTTGGTTGATCGGTGGATTCCCGTTGCCTTGCCGTTGTTTTAATTACTTGATAAACCAATTCGTTCGTCATCAACTTTGTTTGTTGAGTTTAGTTATTTTAGGAACCCTAGTTGTTAATTGTTATTTTCTGCAAATTTACTATTCATCGAAGTTACTGTTCATCGTCATTTTTACTGTTCATAATTAGTATAAAACCTAGTTTAATTAGTTTAAATCTAGTTTTAGTTAATAGTCGTGACATAATCGATAGAATAACTGCACCTTGATCCGATAAACATTCCACTCCCTTAGGACGACCCGTTAACATCCTATACTACGAACCTTATACTTGGGGTGTTTCGGTTTATAAATTTAAAACACGTTTTTACCGAACAGTCATACAACATAAAGTGCCACTAAAATGCAACGATCCAGGTATGTTTACAGTTACTTGCACCATTTGTAAGAAAAATATTGAAGGAGCAATGCTAGACTTAGGCGCATCCATCAATGTTATGCCTTTGTCTGTTTATAATGAATGAAACCCAGGTCCTTTAAAGGAAACAAGGATTGTAATCCAGTTGGCTGATATGTCCAATTCATATCCTGAGGGCGTGGTTGAAGACGTGCTAGTGAAGTTTAATGGGCTTATATTTCCAGTAGATTTATATATTATTGATATGGATGATGAGTTCTACCAACGACCTTCACCCATTTTTCTAAGGAGACCTTTCATGAAAACATCTAAGACTAGGATCGATGATGATAAGGGCATTTTTACTTTTGAATTTGATGGTCAACTTGTTATATATAACATGTTTGATGGTAAGACATGCCCGAATACTAATAAGTATGGTTTCATGTTAGTGTCAATGATTATGTTGTTGATAAACCTGTTGAAACTAACCCTAAGAAAAATGAGCTTGAGTTGTTGTGCCTAGAAAGTTTGACAGGTATGGATGGTGGAAAATGGGAGGATATCGAATCATTTAGACTTGCATTGAAGGGAGCACTTTACACTCCCAAGGATGCTTTCTTGAGAAGTGACAAGGAAGAGACGCTAAGAAAGGCAAAAAATTAAGTGTACGGTCACATGAAATTCAAATCCAAGTTTTCAAAGGAGGTACGAGGTTTATGGTGAGCCATGTGCAGTGGTCGTTTGACCCAAAACTGCAATTAATGCCAGGTAAGTTAGGGTCATTCTCTAGTGAATGGCCTGTCATTTGAGCGCGTAAGTTTGTCTTAGCCAAAGACGTTAAACAAGGCGCTTGATAGGAGGCAACCCAACGTGAATTTTCTAAGGTTTTCTTTTGTTTTTGTTTAACCATGAAAAAAAAAGAATTGCATGTGGGTGGATTTTTTTGTGTCTATCTTGCAGGTTAAGGCGAAGGGATTTTTGGACAAGATCCGGGAGAATGGCTATGCACGTCGATATGGAGGCACGAGTTGACGCGACCGTTCAAGAACGGAGGATTTTTCATGCTTGGAGTGGAATTATTTTAGGCAAAAAGGGGGTAAATTTTCATTTCTGGAATCCCAAAACAAGTGGTTCGCGACAAACATAGTCCAAGCATTTATGCCCATCAGCCATGATGTGCGAAATTGAGGATCCCAACTTTGGTGTTGAATGGGGAGAGAGCTCCCAGCTTCTCCTGTTACAACTTAAAAAAGAAAAAAGACAAAAAAGGGATGCAGACTTTGGGATCCCATAGTTAGTGTTAAAGGGTGGTTCATGTGTGGTTTCTCCACACGTTGTGGAGACACACACACCACACAGTTTCATTCTGTCGTTAAATTGTGTGGTTTTGATCGTTTCACCAGTCATTTCACCTGAAAATCCCTCACCACACAAGTATTCTCAGTGTTAAATGGGGAGTGACATCTCTGCTCCTTCACCAATACAAGCGCCCAACAAAACAAAACAAAGAATTAAAAAAAAAGTAGGAGAAAAGTCATGTTCTCTTCTTCCCCAAATACACATATCCCCGTCCTTGTTCCCCTCCCCGTCAAAACCACAACCCGCCACCACCCATCTGCTTGCTTCCACCACCGTCACAACACAACTCCGGCCACAAGCTCCTCTTCTCCGATGGCAAAGGACATGAAACCGGCAAAAGAACAAGTCTCATCTCGCCGTCGAGCTGCACTTCTTTCTCCGGCCATGCCTGCCGCTAGCTGTTCGTCGACAACGCAGGTACACCCTTCCTTCTCAACTAATGCCCGTTTTAATCCCCCCCACCACCCTCGTCCCCTTCTCCCAAATGCCCCATGTTCCAACTGATATACACGAATCTGAGTGAGGCCATGTTCATCTAGATTGGGCTTACTCCCATGGCCCAATAACAAAGGTATTGGGCCTATATCCTCTCAGTCCGCATATGTAAGCTGGATCCTACCCGCCATTCGTAAGCCGGGTCTAATCCGCTAACAGTAAGATGGATCATGTCTGCTGGTCGTAAGCCGGAATCCTCCTCTGCATGTGATGTCTACCCATATGGTCAAGCTGACATCAAGACAAGGCAAGTATGAGTCCGCTGTCTGCTGTCCGCTGTCTGCCATACTTATCAAGACAGCTGGCCGGTCCACATGTATTTATCTATATCATTATCTCTAATTATATCTATTTAATTGTCTTGTCATGAACAGTGAACCGACTTAGTATTAGCCTATAAATATGGGATCACAATGTAATAGAAAGCACCCAAAAATTAATACACATAGAGCTACTCTATCAATTTGTCGACTCATTCTCGTGTTCTTCTTTTAAGCACTTATCCGACAGTATTGTTCTTGTTCTCCACCGTACTCTCTCCGGAGAAATCATACATATATAGCCATATATCCAAGTATAAACATTGTTGCCGCAAACCTGATATTCCATGCAATATCAGTTGGCTCCGTTACCGGGAAAATCAACATCATTCAACTTCTAGGGGTCATTTGTGTTGGAAGTAGCGCCCCGAAAGACAATTTATGTAATTGGTTTTAGAATTAATAAATAATAGATTTATTCTCATCTTATTATTTGCTTCGTGCTTATAGTTAATACACTACTGAAAACCCCAAGTCGTATCATATGTAGCCATATAACCTAGTGTGTGTCACACATGAGGATTAAGTTTATGGTGGTACACTTGAAATGTTAGTCCGTGGTGAAGTTAATCAAAGTATAAGGTCTATTGATTAAACCACCATTAATGCGCCCAGAACACTTTATGGTGTGACCGTCCTATCCGGACCGTCGACATTGGTTGTCTAAGTGGGGCATTTGTATATGATGAGAGTCATATAGGACATGACCGATTTAATCTGTGTTTCTCATATAATTCTGTGATTGAGAAATCTTATTAAATCACAAGATGATTATATATGGATTAACATTAATCCTGAAGTGATTACAGACTCCTACTGGTTTCAAGATAGGGTTTTATGTGTTCGTTAAGGATCGCTAAGAGGCGCGGTCCGAATCACTTTCACGTTGGCACTATTCTGGAATGAGTGAGAAGTGTGTCTCACAGATATGGAATCCATTCCTTCCTGCGGGAAGTAGCAAGACAATCCCCTTATTTATTAATCCTAGAAACTGATCAATCCTGGGAGTTCGTATTGGTTATGAACTAATTGATCACTAGTAGGTTAATTGTAAATGAGGATAAGATGTAGTGAAGAAGGTTTACGGAAATAATCCTACTTCAGTACGGATAGTCTATGGAGGGTTAGTTTATATGTAATGATTATATCAATGGACACTTATCGACTCGACTCGACGTTTTGATAATAAGTTATATTTATAATCGATAGAGTTCAGTTTTGAATTTATGGTGGCGTAATTCCGAAATTAATAAGTTGAGTAGAAATATTCTGTTTGATGAATATTTTATTCATTTTATTGTAGCTACTGGCTATAGGTCCATGGTCCCCGGGTTGGCTCCTAACACACGAGTGTTTTCTCGTTTTATGGAACCTCGAGAATAAATTAAATAGTTGGTCTATTTAATGAATATGAAAAATTATTTATTTGGTAAATAATATGTAAAATAGAAAAGACATTTTCTATTAAAATAATGACATAAATGGAGCCACTTTTATGGATAAGTTAGGAGAAGAAATTTTCCTAGATTATTTCATATGTGTGATTAATTAATTATCTATTTGTTGGATAATTAATGGAAAAAATTAAGAGATTGATTTTTTGGGAATTATCTCTTATTTTGTAGCAAAAATATCTTTTCCTTATGTGACTATGATAAAGAGAGTTCTATATAAAGAGAGTTCCTATATAAAGAGAGTTCCTCCTAGTACAAAAAACACACAAATTTGCGCCACACACCAAAATAAAAGGAAGAAAAATTAGTTTCTTGCATTTGTCATTTAGAGAAGAAAAACCTAGGATTTTTCTTGTGCATATTCGAGGTGGTTCTACGGCGAGGATCAACGTCCACCAGTCGTCGCTAGGAGATACAATCCGGAAGACTACGGCTTCTCCCTTGGTCGATTTTATCATCTCTCTCCGATAAGGTAAATCTTTGACCTTCTCGTAGGAATAATTAGTTATGTCTCATATCTTAAATCGTATAAGGTTCCACTGTGTTAAGATCGAGTGTCTCGATCGGTGCTATTACTCCTAGCATGTGGTATCAGAGCCAAGGTTAAAATTTTACGATATCGAGTGTAAAATTAATTAATTGTAGGAGTGGAATTGCATATAAGGTTGCATATTTTATTTTATTGAATGATTGAATGTTTTGGTTGACGAGATGGATTGTGGTTAGTACGTGTTTATCGTTAGATCTATTGTAAACTCATACAATTAGTATTATATGAGTATAGGATATATGTAATTTATTTTTCAATTTATGTAATTTATTTTTGCAATTTAAATTTCTCGTTGAACCGTCGACCTAAAGCATCAATGGAAAGCAATGGGGCGCTGCAAAAAGAATCCAGGCGCTGAAAAAAAAAAAAAAATGGACGCTGCAACGTCATGAAGAAGAAGAAAAGCAAAAGATATCAAAAACTTTATCTTTTATCAACATGCCGCAACGAAGACCAATTGGAAAATTTATTTTTTTTTTAAATTTATTTATTTATTTTTTATTTTTATTTTTATTTTTTTTACTTTTTCTAGTTTAAATAGGTTAGATACGGAGGTCTCAACGGTCCATTTCAGTGATTTATTTTTTCGCGTTTATTTTCTTAGTTGATTATTTATGTGATATAACCATGTCATGCATCATACTCATGAATTCCACTCCTAGCATATGCAGACATGTAGTTAATTAATCATGATATTAATTAGGCATGTATGAGACATAATTAATTTAGATTAATTTGGGTAATTAATTAAATTAATTAAAACGAACGGAATTTTATCGGGATATAAAATTCACATGATAATCTTAATATGGGTCCATTTGGATCCAAGAAAGAGAAAGAATTATAAAATATAGTGAAGTAATGATGATAAAGTTGAAAAGTTGTATTGAAATTTATGTAGTTAAAGTAATGATTGTTGATTTGAAATATTATATTGAAAAAGTAATGGTTAAATAGTGTAATGAGTGTATAAAGTGATGGATTAATATTATTTTATTTGTTGATGTTGATTGATTGATGAAAGAATTTATAATAAAATAATAGAATTAATAAAATAATAATAAATAAGTTAGTGGGGTGAATAAAATATTGGTTTGGGATCCAAATGGATCAACCTAGTCCCAAACCAAACAAGGGACGGGGTTTAGGTTATGTAGTGTCTACATAAATTTTGAATTTTGATAATCAAAGAAATTGGAAAATCCAGAAAAGTTGGACACCAACTGAGCAGAAGGTTCGAAAATTGGTTCGGGCGGTCAACAGGGCTTCGGCTCGACTCAACTTGTCCGTCCAAGTGCAACGTTAGCGTCGGGGGTCCGGCAAGGTCAAGCTATCCGGCGAGCTGAGGCTCAATGGGGCAACCTTAGCCCGATTCATCTAGCAGTCGTATATGAACCAACGAAGAGGACGGGTCGGCTTAGCCGATCCCGACACCATTCGGTGAACTCGGTTAAAGCTCAGCCAGGGTTTAAAACCGAAAAGTTGGTGGTTGCTTTTATGGATTTATTGTTTTCCGATTTATTCAAAAAATTCTACAATCCTATAAGTTTTATCATGGTATATTAGGATAATAAAATTCTTCGTGAATTTTATTTGTGTAGTGTCTACACATGAAATTTCTAAATATTCAAAAAATTGGAAAATCATGAATATAGTGTCACCAGTTAGACGGTATTTGGAACCGATAAACTAGTGGGAGCCTTAAATTTTATGATTTATTGTTTTTGTATTATTAGAAATTCATAAAGTCCTAATTGATGATACAAATTTTATCGCCACCAGTTGGTCCCGGAAGCAGCCCAAGGAAGCTGCGACTACATCTATGGCGACGTCAAAAAGTATTAAAATCAAGGCCGCCGCCAACAACCCTTTCTAGAGCTTCGTCAGAACTAGGGGCCGGTGGGTGACCATGAATACAAGGCTCTCTAAGGAGCCGCACAAGACTTGAGAAGAAAACAGGGGGCGAGGGCCAGACAACGAAGCTGGCGACCTTGGCGACCACAAAGGGTCGCCGCCTGGATATTACATCCACTTGCTACTACATATTATACCCACTTGATGCTAGACATTTAGTATTTGCTTAGCTACTAAGACTAGTGACTAAGCTGCTTCCGCACCGCCAGTCTTTTACTTCACCCCTAAGTTTAATCTTCCTATAAAAGGAAGTCTTGTGTAACCTAATCGAGGAGGATTCTAATACAAAATCATAGGCCAAAGCTCTGCAAAAAAAACTCCACTCACCATCTCCCTCTCGCCGCCGCCTACCTCCGGCTAATATACTAACAAACTACTCACAAACAAGCCAGATATCCACACCATTAACACCGCAACGCCATCGTGACGATTTCTGCATCGTCAGTTGGCTCCGTTACCGGGAAACCACGCCACAGCTTACTTACAGTTCCAGGCGTGAAAATCATCTAAGAGTGATAACATGCAACGGATCGAAAGAATCTCACTTTCACCAGTTAGAGAACGTCCGGTTACATTCATTCGCCCAAGTTACGTTCCGAAAAGAGGTAATCTTACAAAGAAAAACCCTCAAAATCGCCTTTGTTTCCCTCCCTCCAGAAGAGAGAGCTGTCAAAAAACAAACTTTTCTACCTCAAAAGCATATACCCAGAAAAACCCTCACCCAAACGAAACACTTCTGAAAAATCACACTTTTTCGGGGTTATTACGCAAATCGCCGCCACTTTTCCCCAGAAAGTCACCCTACAACAAATGACAGGAAGTAAAGGACATCTGACACCCAAAACCCCTGCAAAGGGGGGCATGCAGCATCAGGATTGGGGAGAGGATGTAGGAGAAACACTTGACAATCTCCCCACAAGAGAAGGGTCGCAACGAGGGGTCTTATCACCTAGCGACGCCCGGAACGTCATTAACCAAAAGGCCAAGTCAAAGGAGGCCGTTGTTGCGCTAGATGGGGCTCGCAAGGAGAGAGCAAGGTCACAACAGAGTCAAAAGTCGACCCCCGAGACAAGACCAGGCTCCCTGGAGGACCCTGAGATTGCGGAAATGAGAGAATATGCAAGGTATGCGGAAACTATGTACTTAACCAACTCTCGCCTGGTAGCAAAGGGCCGGGCCCCAATGGCGATTCGACCCCCGAATCCTCCTAGAAATGAAACTGCTCCCGCAGCCATAAATAAAGGTCGCCAAAGTCAGATCCAGGAAATCGAGATAGAGGAGAGTGTGTATTCATCGGGTCGCAAAGGATTGAGGAGAGAGATCACGCAAAACTCAACACCCCCAGATCGCGATCACCAGAGAGGAAAGACACTTGAAAAAGGATCAGCTTTCAAAAGGTTGGGTGAGAAGGACAAGGCCTCGGCCCCAAGTCGTCTTAGCCTTCCAGGAGGAGGAATACCCCCTCGACCAGATAGGAGCGTGCAGGACGCTCGCATAATAATAAGGGAGAAAAGAGCTCGCCAGGAGGGATCGCAAGACTATGGGGAGTTAGAGCGCGGGCAGGAACGGGCTGAAAAGCGAGCATGCCGCGACCAGGATCGACCACGCTTGGCGGAACAAGTGGAAATAATGAAAAATGAGCTCGCGGAGTTGAAGAAATCGAGGCCAGTCGAGAGGGCCGAACCGGTATCAAGAATCGACGTGCTCGCTAAAGGAATCACAGAGACGTTGCCTACCAGCAATGAAAAGATTAGCTACCCCAGCTATAATTACTACAATGGTAACTCTTGTCCGAACGACTGGCTTACCGCTTTCCAGGGCCGCATCACTTTAGCAACTCGAAACAAATCCGCCTGGTGCATCGCATTAGTCGGTAGCATGCAAGATAGGGCTGCATCCTGGATACGCGGGCTTCCCCGCGGCTCAGTTAAAAGTTGGGAGGACCTATCGGAAAAATTCGTCAGAGAATTTGAATCAGCAAGCAGACCTAAAAAAACCATAGAGGACCTGTATGAGGTTCGCATGGGAGGGCATGAGTCTGGAAAAGAATATTACGAGCGGTTCATCCGAATATACGATCAGACAAGAAACATTCCGGATAACGCAGTTATAACATGTTTCCTCACAGGGATCGCTAAGGGTCCGATGAAGATATAATTTAACCAGCGGCCCCCCAAAGCGGGTCTCAGGGAGATGATCGAAAGGGCCCGGATGATGGGGGTCAGCGAAGCGCCATCCTCTGGGAAAACCAAACCTAAAACAGAGCAACCTCCACATAAAGAGGAGCGCACGGAGGATCGTAAGAGGGAGAAGGGACGGGATGCTAGCCATGATCGCGAGGTAAAGAAGCCATACAAGTTCAGCGAGGATAACTTCACCCCGCTCAACGCAAAAGCATCCCAGATACTGTTCGAGATTCGCGAACACTTCGACAAACCTAAGCCCATGAAGGGCGATCCCGACAGTCGCGATAAATCAAAATACTGCGACTATCACAAAGATCACGGCCACGTCACAGACGAATGCTTCATATTGAGGCAAGAAATAGAGAGATTGATCCGCGAGGGACCATCGACTAAGTATAAACGGGACGGGAATACCGGTTCTGGACAGGGTCGCCAACCCCGCGTCTAACAACGGGAAGTTCAAGTTATCCATGTGAATAATCCAAGCAACAACCAGCTGAAATCCCAAATACATCAAATCAATACGCGCGGTTTTGAAAAACAGGGAGTACTGGGGGAAAGCGAAAATGGAATCATGTTCACTAAAAGTGAACTCACCACAGTCGATGGCCCCATGGAAATACCCCTCATTCTCAAAGTCGGGGTAAATGACAAGCATTGCGTCAACAGAGTAATGGTCGACACTGGAGCTGGCCAGGACGTCATCTATTTCGACTGTTTAAAACAGATCGGATTCAGTGAGGCCAAGCTGAAACCTTACCTTGGGGTGCTCGAGGGCTTTACCAATGATACGGTACGGGTCAAAGGCACCATCGACCTGAACATCACTCTTGGCGATTACGAGCCCTGCCGAACAGAGGTAGTCACTTTCTTAGTTATTGATCTCCCCTCATACTATAACATGATTCTGGGGATTCCAGCAATGAGGAAATTCCAAATGGTGGCTTCTATTCCTCACCAAAGAATCAAATTCCACATAGGGAACAAAATTGGGATCGCCATCAGCCGACCCGGATTTTTCCTCGAATACATGACCAAGAATAGGGTCGACTCCAAGCGACCCAGAGTAGAAGGTTTTAACATGGCCGCAAATCAGATCGCCACGCTCAAGGAAGTTCTAGAGGAAGCAGTAGAGGTTGAAACATTACAGATCCGAGACGAGCCGGACTTCATCGCCGAGGACGAGCTGATCGAGGTTGTTATAAATAACAAACACCCTAATCAGAAAGTCAAGATAGGATCGCAGACCACCGAGAAGGAAAGGGAGGAGCTGATCGAGCTTCTAAATGCAAACTTGGACGCCTTCGCCTGGGAGGTGACAAATATGAGGGGTGTGGAATCGGAGATCGCTTTGCACCATTTGAGTGTCGACCCCCATTTTAGGCCGATCCAACAAAGAGCACGCCAATTCTCTACGGAGAAGGAGGTCGCAATAAAGAAAGAGGTCGAAAAGCTTTTAACAGCCGGCATTATCAAAGAGCTGCAGTACCCTACCTGGTTGGCAAACGTGGTAATGGTAAAGAAACATAACGGCAAGTGGCGGATGTCGCGCCGACTTCACCGACCGAACAAAGCACGCCCCAAAGATCCTACGACCGCGCCGAATTGACAACATGGTCGATGGAATTGCAGGTTTTGAAACTCTGAGTTTTCTAGACGCTTATTCGGGCTATCACCAAGTGAAGATGGCTGACGAAGACAAGGAGCTAACGGCCTCCAGGGCCGCCGGCGGGCTATATTACTATGAAATGATGCCGTTTGGTCTAAAAAACGCGGGTTCAACGTATCAAAGGATGGTGAACAAAGTTTTTAGCACACAAATAGGCAAAAACATGGAGGCTTACATCGACGATATGGTCGTGAATCAAGTCGCCAGGATCATCTGGTGGACCTTCGCGAAACCTTTGCAAATGTAAAAAGTCACTCGATGAAGTTAAACCCCGCCAAATGCACTTTTGGGGTCCAGGCAGGGAAATTTTTGGGCTTCATGGTAAGTCAAAGGGGGATCGAAGCAAACCCTGAGAAAATCGAAGCACTAATAAACATGAGCGAGCCAACCAACGTTAAGGAGGAACAGAAGCTGAATGGCAGAGTGATAGCTCTGGAAAGGTTAATATCAAAATCCATGAGAAAAGCTTACCTGCTTCAAAATTCTAAAGGGAAATAAGACCTTTTTATGGACAAAGGAATGCTCTCGAGGCTTTGAAGAGCTCAAGGCCTACACAAGCCAAGCCTCGCCTCGCTACCCATCCGAGTGGTCGGCAACGTCTTGCTATTATATCTGGTCGCCTCGAGATAGGGCCATCGCCCAAAGACTTATCAAAGAAGAGGGTACCTCGCAAAAACCTGTTTTTATTATGTTTCTAAGGCTCTAAGCCTAGTAGAGAGTCGTTATTTTAATATCGAAGTTAGCCTCTCAAGCGTTGTTATCGCCGCCGAAAATTAAGGGCTTACTTTTCATCGCATTCAATCATAGTACTATCAGACGTGCCGCTACGGCAGATCCTCCACAAACCGGACTTATCAAGTCGTTTGCTACGCTGGGCCATCGAGCTCACCGAATTCGATATCCGGTACGAACCTCGAAAGGCCATCAAAGCTCAGGCATTGCCCGATTTCATTGCCGAAACGAGCTTCAATGAGGATATCCAACAAACCAATGCCATACATAGCCCCGACTGAGAAAGCCCTGAGATTTAACTTCACTGCGTCAAACAACCAGGCAGAGTACGAGGCCATCATCGTGGGACTAGAGCTCGCAAGAGCCATAAAGGTCGAAAATGTGCAGGTCTTCTGTGACTCCCAGTTGGTTGTCAATCAAGTGACCGGGTTGTTCGGCATCCATTGCGAAATTTTGCAAAAATATATTAATCTCGTCAAAAGGCTTGAAAGCAGCTTCAAGTACTGCAAGTTTACCAACATCCCCCGGGAGGACAATCACAGAGCTGATTATTTATCCAAGCTGACCAGCAATGACGAGATGAGCAACCCATCGATTATGGTAGAGTATCTATTAGGGCCCACCATCGACAGGGTCAAGGTAATGGACTTACAATACATCAACCCATGTTGGATTGACATAATAAGGGAATACATCGACTCTGGAAAGCTCCCAGAGGAGCCAAACGAGGCCAGAGCCCTGGTCAGAAGAGCCGCCAGGTACACCATCTTAAACAATGTCTTATACCGACGGTCATTCTCTAAACCATTGCTGAGATGCGTACGACCTGAAGAAGTCGACGGAATCCTCATAGAGCTGCATGAAGGGATATGTGGCAGCCATCCAGCTAGCCGCACCCTCGCTCAGAAGGTCTTATTGGCAGGATATTATAGGCCGAAACTCGCGGAGGACGCCAAGGAATATACTAAGGCATGCGACATATGTCAAAAATTCACGGATATTCCTAGGCTACCATCAGTTGAACAAAGCATTGTCGTAGCCGCGTGGCCCTTCGACATGTGGGCCATCGACCTCATCGGGCCATTAAAAAAGGGCCGCTCTGGATGCAAGTATGTGGTGGTTGCCGTGGACTATTTCACCAAGTGGATCGAAGCCAAAGCCTTGGTAAAAATCAGTACCAAGGATATTACTTATTTTTTGCTCGACCAAATATGGACCAGATTCGGCGTCCCCAGAGTAATAGTGTCAGATCACGGACCTCAGTTCAGGGAGGAGTTCGACACATTCTGCGAAGAGAACAATGTCAAACATTGGCAATCGTCAGTATGCTATCCGCAGGGAAATGGTCAGGCTGAGAACGCAAACAAACAAGTACTCAGCGTGCTGAAAAAGAGTTTGGGCGAAAAAGCGGGTAAATGGCCTGATCACCTCCCCGCGGCTTTATGGGCACTTAGAACATCGCGGAAAACAACTACAAGGGAAACTCCATTTGCCTTAACCTACGGATCCGAAGCTATGTCCCCGGTGGAGATGGCCCTACCAAGTTTAAGGGTCGCACATTTCAGCGAAATGGATAACCCGCTCAAAAGAAAGCTCGATCTCGATTTAACGGAGGAGCGGCGGATCGAATCATATGGACGTTTGCTCAATTGTAAACAGGCTGCCAAATGTCATCACGACAAGCGCGTTCACGGTCATCACTTCGCTATCGGAGATTATGTTTTACGGAAAAGACAAGCCACGGGCCACGAGGCCAAGAAAGAGAAACTATCGGAAAACTGGGAAGGCCCCGTGAGGATCGCTCGAGTAGTCAAGAAAGGTACCTACGTGCTAAGTGATAACCAAGGTCGCGAATACAACCGACCTTGGCATGCCGATAATCTGAAAAAATATTACATGTAGAGCGTGCGTCTGCTACATGCAAAAAAAAGAATACGGAGAATGAAATCAATAAAAGAAAATCTTCATTCAAACCAAAGGGAGTGCAATTGTTTCCAGCAAAGCAAAGCTTCGGCCTCAAAAAAAATAAAAAAAAATAAAAAAAAACAAAAAAAAACACTCTGACTAATGAGTGTACCTATAACGATCCAGTGAGTGCTTCGGCACCTTCGCTAAGCTGCATAGCTTAGTTATTAATGAAGCAAAAGGGAAGCGACGATTGCGGTCCATAGAAACCGCAAAATTAACCGCCTCACGGTGAATCAAGATCCCCCAATCAATGTCAACGTGATGATCGCGAATAGCGTGCAAAAGCAAAGCTTCGGCCTCACTAACAGCCTCGCTATCTGTAGACAAAAGTGCTCGTGAGTTGATAAACTTTTTCCACTCACGGTTGCTGCGAGAAAGATCGGACGTAGGTCCCAGTGCACGAGGCCGCTCATAATCTGGAAAAAGCTCACGGATGGCTCGTCGTAAGCGAGCTTGTCTACTTGACTCATCGACAAGGTTCCAAGCGAGCTCATAATGGGATGAGGGATCGATAGCAGGTATACCCAGGGCACCATTAATAGCCTCCGGAGTAAAAACAACCGCGACATCACGAAGGGTAATGCATTCTAACGACCCTTCGGATGCAAACAGGACAAAATGGAGTAGAACTCCTCACCATTGTAAGATTGGGAAGTATTGATGAGGGTGGTGCAACAAAATCGCCCACCCGAAAAACGCGTACATGCGTGAGAGCCATCACCCTCAACCTTGCTCTGATTTAAACCCCTCTCCTTCATGAGCTCAACCCATTCAAAATAGCGCCGAAATGATCTTTAGCAACGACGCAGGCGATAAAGAAAGGGGATACATCACGAGTAGGGCGGGCTTTAAAAACTCGCTTTTCTCTACCCTCTCCAGGATGGAAGAGACATGGTTCTCACAACAAAAATTTATGCAAGAAAAAAGAGAATGAGAATGAGGTTAGCCTACCTCCCCCTTTTTATAGCAAAGGTCTGCAGAGGGGACGGCCACGATCAACATGATCCTACGATCGGCCTTCACACGGTTTATCCAAAATTCAAAATTCAAATGGTGCATTTAACGTATATCGCTTATCAAGGCAAGGGTGCATTTAACGTATATCGCTTATCAAGGCAAGATTCTAGCCTATACTCACGCAACAGTTACTAGCCCGAGATTATAGGCCGCTCTGAGCACGCATGCGCTGCCAGTGAGCCGTCAAATCAATTCTAATCCCTGGATCCCCGACAACGCGGCAGTCGAGAAAAGATTAGTCAGTCCCATCAGTTTAGCTCGCAAGTTTGAGACGAGCCTTTGCTCCGCCCCAAACTTTGGGGGCCGCATCCAAAAAATTTCAAGCGTAATACAAATCAAGCAAAATGCGGCGACCTCCAGCTAGGGGGCCGCGTAAAGCCTTGTGATATCTGGACTATTATTCACTACAAATCCGCAGCGACCAAGAGTTATACAAGGTTGCGACGACGATTTGTTTCGCTCAATTTAGCGACGGCCAACTAGGTCGCTGCCATCATTGTCCCAAATAAGGAGATCGCTGCCAAAACGGTCTAGTTTATTTTAGCAAGCTCAATGAACCTCGCCAAAATAAAGGGGGGCACACATACAAGACAAGATCGCAGGAAATAAATCAACGAAACAAGTACAGTAGATAAGGTAAAAGGGCCAAAACAGTCACAAGCCAAATTCAATAAGCCAAGCGTGGCCACAATGTCGGTGCGGAAAGTAAAAAAGATAAGTTAATTATTACAATCATCAAATGAGGACGCCAAATAGTTCAAAGGACAAACAAAGTCGAATTATTACAAGACAGCAGAAAATGTTTTGAAACAACCCAAAAAACAATTAAATAGAGCCAGGAGGTGTATCAATATACTCGTCGCCGGCTTGATCATTGGCAGCTGGAGGTTTTCTCAAAATGGCAAAATTGACAGGATTCACTGGAGGAGGATCCCGTATCGGGTCGCCATGCTGAATCTGATTAGTCTGGATGGCAACAATGTGGTCCGCCGCATAAGGAATATCGGGGTGAAGGGCCAATAGCTCGGGGGTTCGCTGAGACAAGTCGATCCACTGAAGCATTTCCTCGAAAGTAATGCTCTCCCTCCCATGATAGGCCCAAAGACAGCGGGCGAGGTGGTTAAATCCTTGGTCGGCTTCGCCTCTTGATAGCCAAAAACTCATCGAGAGCTTGTAAGCATCCACGGCCCGGCGGGCCCGCTTCCTCGATTGCCTTGTTTGCGGCGACAAAGTTGCTCCTTCAAACCGGCGATCCCTTACGCGCGCCACTAACCCCTCAAAGCAGATTGACGGGTTTCTTACGCCGAGCGAGACACCTTCTTCTGCAGCTCCGCATCCAGTTTGGCGCTCTCCGCCATAGCTTTCCTCATCCGATCAACCTCGGCCAGCGCCTCCGAGCCCTTTTTCTCAGCAACAATCCTGCCTTTCTCTGAAGCCCCAGAGCCGCCGTTACTTTCTTCAGTTCAGCTTTGCGCTTCTCGGCGGCCTCAATCGCCTTGTTTATACGAGTCCCAAGCTGAGAGAGAAACAAAAGTTATAAGCTCGCCATATATGAAAAGAAATAAAAAAAATATATACATATGATACCAAGGCAAAAGCTTACCATTGAGGCAGCGATTCTGAACTGGCCTGAGAGGTCTTTGAACTCGGCGACCTCGTCACCAACCGGGGCGTCGTCTTGAATGACGACAAGATCAGTAATACCTCTCCCGATCTCCAGCTGAACCCCGTGCGGTGAATCCCATGCAAGGCGACCCAAAGGGATAACATCAGCAATAGCCTCTCTGATTTGGCTCGCTTTATGCATATCAAGGCCTTTGGTAAAATTGGCATCTAACCACACTGCCTCTTTCCCCTTGTAACCACGGGGCAGCGTCCCAGTCGGCACCGGCTCCACCTCCTCAGGGACCTCTTCCACAATAGCTTCAGCGGCTCGCCTATCAGTACGATCAGCCCCTTTTCCGGCACTACCAGCAGTCTTGGTTTTCTCAGTTCTGGATCGTTTCTGACCCTGGGACTCCTTGGCCTGTTCCTCAACTTGTGATCTTTCTTGGGCCACGGTCTGGCTTGAACTCACAGTCTGGGGCGCCGTCAATACCTTGGTAGGATCGAATGTCTCATCAACAATGGATGCATCCACAGTACGGGGGACCTTCCCCAGAGCTTGCTTCAAGGCGGCCTGATGGGCCTTAGCTTGCTCATCAGCAAGCCTTTGCTTTTGAGCCCTGCGTTCGGTGGCGTCCATATCTGCAAAAGAGGTTCGTTAAAAACGGATCCAAAAGAGAACGAAAAATTATGAAATAAGCAAATAGAAAGCAAGGAAGGTTACGGGGCGGCCTTTCACTCGGGTAGCCTCCACAAACCGCACACTCGGAAGGAAAACATTTGCCTAAATGGCAATCTCCTACCCAATCAGGGTCGCTCTCCTCTGGAACCATGGCAACCATTGGCTCCGCCTTACCCGGGCCCGCGAGGCCCGCCATACGTGCAAATGGAAGAGCCAGATCAAGAAGATCGACCCAAGAAATGTTCCTTGAAGAGGCCTCGATCCTATTGGACTGTATGAGAGTCATGAGTCCTTTGACAAAACACCGTTCTGCTACGGGAGGCTCATCGATCGGGAGGGTAGATTTTTCCATACGCTTTGCGGCCCTAGGGAACGGCCAACCAACCTTGGATTCCACCTTAAGGATTCGCTCGTGCCATCTATGAATCTTATTTGGTAGCAAGAATAGCAAGCGGGGCGTCTTGGACCTTAAAGATATTTGTCCCGGGATACCCGTCCCACAGAACCAGTGGAATTGACCTAGCAAAGTCAGGGAAGGCTCTATCTTCATTGTTCGACACAGCACAATGAACGCCATGATTTGAATAACGGTCCCAATGACAAAATCGGAGGAAGAGCCCCATCATCACCGCAAATCCTCACAAACAAAGGGTCGATGGGAGGTCGGAGCCCCGCATAAAAATGATCAAAGTGCAGAATTAAGGTGTCATCTGAGCGGCGGGCACACACGTAATCCCGGCGGTCCTCAGGTTTAAACTTGTCCTTCCTTTGAATAATCAAGCAGTGAAAATCGGTACACGCTCGTGTCGATTTTAAATCGACGACGGATAAATCGGTTAATGTCGTCGCTGTCACAAAGTTTCGCCCACTTTTTCTCCAGCGCCTTCTCATATTCTGCCAGGATGGTGAACTCTCTTAGCGCCTCTGGATTTTTGGGTGCTGTCTTCTTTGACTTGGAGGCGGCCTCCCCGACAGTAGTTTTGGGATCCCTCTTCCTCTTTGGTTTCTTAGGAAGCTCCCAGACAATTTTGTGAGGTAGGGGGCATTCTCGTCCTCACTCGACCCTATCAGCTCATGAAGAGTGGCGTCCTCAATATATGCCTCGTCATGACCAGCGGCTCCACTGGGACTAGGATCGGCGGCTTGTTCTTCAACGTCAGACATCCCTCTTTCACCAGCCTCGCTGGTGCTTGTCCCTTGAGCTCGCGCAATTTCCTTGTGGCTTTTCTTGCGTCGCGGGGCGGGGTCAGGGAACATAGAATCTAAGTCAAAGGGATCGTTGCTTGCTCGAGCGGCGGCCTCCGTGCCGGTTATCTCTTCAAGAAGGTCATCCCCGGTTGACATTTCAGGACTAGAGGGGTCATCACCCTCTTCCTCATGAGCATAATCATAAGCCTCCTGCTCCTCGTCAGAGTCGCCTCTCGCAGAATACTCTCCGTCAGACATCCTACAAAAACAAGAGGAAAAGGTGGAGCTTTCAGACCTGGGATAATAAGAATTACACCATGAAGGTAATCGCACCCATCTCGACGCCTTCCCCTCCGTTTTTACAGGAGAAATGGAAAGCAAATTGCAAGAGAAAGGGAAGTGTGAATTCAACAAACAAACATGCCCAAGCCGAAAGGTGAATTTCTGGGTTAAATCTCCAGCCTCCCCCCTTTTTCCCAGAAAAACCGCCCTCACAATAAAAACACCAACCCAAAAACCTTAACCTTTTCTCAAAAACATCTTACGTCTAAACACATTGCCTCAACAGTGGATCAAACACTATGAAAAGGCTCGAAAAACAAACGGAAAAACACAGGAAAAGGGATAAGGGGGAAGAATTTACCTGTTTTTCTGGAAAAAGATAGGAGGAGCAGCCTAAAGAGCACGTCGGAATCTTCAAACTCCCACCGGAAAACCTCAAAGCCTACTTCAACCACCGTCAAACCTCACTACTAGCCTTCGCCGGAAACCTTGCTGATCCCAGAAAGAGGAGAGAGCCCAGAGGAAAAATTGTGGGAAAATGGAAGAGTGAAAAGTGAGGAAGTGTGGAGGAGGCCAGCCTTATATAGGCAAGAAGGTTGTGATCGTGGGGCTGGGATTTGATCCATCCAACGGTTGGGGTAAGCGCGGTCGATTCAAATTCCAAAATTCGAAAACCGCAATCATTATGGAGGCCAATCAATGCCCACGTGCCTGCTTGGGCAGTTACCAAGGGCGTTACTACCCACGTAATTACTGATTTATCAAGGGGCCGGCGTCGACCACGATCGACTAAGCGCCTCTCGAAAGCTTAAACGGATGGCCTCTCAAATGACAAGGTCGCAAAAACAGGCCCAGAGTTGCTTCGAAGGCCGCTTGCTTTGAAAGCACGGTCCTTAGTGAACAAGTCGCATCAGACGACAAGGTCGCAAAGACAGGCCCAGAGTTGCTTCGAAGGCCGCTTGCTTTGAAAGCACGGCCCTTAGTGAACAAGTTGCATCAGACGACAAGGTCGCACATACATCGTCCAAGAGCTCACTACTCCACACTCGATATCTTCATGAAAAATGATCAAGATATGGAGTAGGGGGCCATTGATGATACAAATTATATCGCCACCAGTTGGTCCCGGAAGCATCCCAAGGAAGCTGCGACTACATCTATGGCGACGTCAAAAAGTATTAAAATCAAGGCCGCCGCCAACAACCCTTCCTACAGCTTCGTCAGAACTAGGGGCGGTGGGCGACCATGAATACAAGGCTCTCTAAGGAGCCGCACAAGACTTGAGAAGAAAACAAGGGGCGAGGGCCAGACAACGAAGCTGGCGACCACAAAGGGTCGCCGCCTGGATATTACATCCACTTGCTACTAGATATTATACCCACTTGATGTTAGATATTTAGTATTTGCTTAGCTACTAAGACTAGTGACTAAGCTGCTTCCGCACCGCCAGTCTTTTACTTCACCCCTATGTTTAATCTTCCTATAAAAGGAAGTCTTGTGTAACCTAATCGAGGAGGATTCTAATACAAAATCACAGGCTAAAGCTCTGCAAAAAAAAACTCCACTCACCGTCTCCCTCTCGCCGCCGCCTACCTCCGGCTGATATACTAACAAACTACTCACAAACAAGCCAGATATCTACACCATTAACACCGCAACGCCATCGTGACGATTTCTGCATCGTCACTAATATATTAGGATTATAAAATTCATGGTGAATTTTAAATTGTGTAGTGTCTACACAAAGATTTTATAAATCCATGAAATTGAAAAGTCGTGAATAAGTGACACTAGTTAGACGGTATTTGAAACCGATGAACTAGTGGGAGGATTAAGTTAAATATTCATGATTTATTGTTTTTCGGATTGTAAATAAATTCTGAAAATCCTAAAAGACTACCTAATTTTCAAAATAATGAGTGGGAGCGGGGAAGGTGACAACCGACCCCTCAGCAGCTACTGTTGACACAAGCACTGTGAGAGAATGGTGACGCCTCGTGCCGCTTTGATTTCGGCCCCCTTCGTTTGGCCTTCACTGCTATCAAAATTCAAGGCTTGATTTCCGAAAGGATGGGATTTTGAGTACTAGTCGGTTCACTGACCTACCCTTCGGCGGCATACTCGGGGTCTACTTAAAAATTTGAAACAATAGGTCACAGTCTAAAGGGTAATTTGGAAATATCTTGGCTGAAAAAGGAAGGTAATCAACAATTAAATTGGGATGTCTGATTCTCAGTAAATTGTTGAGAGAAATTGTCTCAATTAAATCATCACCTCTTTGACCTACCCGTCGGAGACACTGTAGGTGTGAGATTAAATCCTTGGAATGGTAGGATAAACTGCATGCATGACATCACCTTTATAATTCCTAAAATTTATTATATGTTGTGGTTTATGATTTAATTTATATTTCTGTCATAAATTATTTTACAACTACATATCATCTCAAGGTATCTAATTTGCTAAACATGATAAATTGACTGATGATGACTTCGTAAAAGTGGAAAAATAACAAGAACGTTGAACTCTTTAATCGAGAATGCAATTAATTTTCGGTAGATGATTCTCCTCTTGAGCCTTCAAACTTAATTGCCATCGATAAGTGTGTCACTGCTGTCACGTGTCGAATGAGAGACAAATTAAAATTAGTGCAAAGATGACGAGAATGATTTGGTATCAATCTCATAGGACCACAGTTCACGAGTAGTGTCTACTCAAATGAACTGCCAGTTCACGGCTATTTCCTTAAAGAAATCCAAGAATGGGAAAGATGTTGGAATAGTGTCCTAAACCCAATCGGGTTGGACCGGATCCGACCGGGTCGGATCATTTCTACTATTTCTTTATGTTTATACACATATTAAATGGCTTTTCTGTTGTCATATATTTGTTCTTTTAAAGAACCAATTATGAATTGTTATATGATAACGTCCTTAGTATTAAACTGTGGTAGGGAAACCATGATAGGCGATTATGGTTGATGAGATCTCTAATCACTTTAATAAGTTTGATACTTAAATGTCTCTAGACTGATGTATTATTAAATAGGGCATTGATAGTATAAACAGGCTAGCACGTATTAGATGTCTTCTGTCTTTAAAGGCAACGATAGATCTCGTCTATCGAAGTGTGTACATTTTGACTGTACGTGGACGTGTATTAGAGAATGCGTATGTTAGACTGACCCACTTACACTGTTAAGTGTCACACTATGTCGCAGTTGTGTAATTATCCTTAGGACCGGAGTCTACATGGCATCACGGTGTGGACTGTCATTCTTTGACACTATTGAGGTTTTCCCTAGCCACGGGGCGATCATGAGGTAGTGATTGGGTGTGATACTGAAGCATTCGGAGTTACATGTTTGGTCGTCTGGAAATCGCATACCTTATCAGTATGGGTGAATATCCGAAAGGGCCTTCTTATAAGGAATGTCTTACTCTTGTGAATCTTTGCAAAGTGGAAGTAAATGAGTTACTTCGAGAGAGCTTGATATCCAAATTATATGATACGGTTGTTAATGTTTGACACTTCACGTACGACCGTATGGATATTATTACAGCGATATGATTGTAATTTACACGGTAACAATTTCACATGAAAGGTAGTAGTCATTGCATTTGACTCTTACGATGATTGGGGGTCACGGTGTGTTGCTAGACGCTATCCCGTGATCGTTAGGCATGAAGGGCATTTTCGTAATTTGCACTTTGTGTCTACGGCCAACATATTCGGAAGCCTATCGGGTCACACACATATGAATATCTATCCGGATCAAAATGTGGTTATAGATGATAACCAAATAAGGAAATTTTATCTCGAGACTATAAAGGTTATAGTAGTAATTAATATGGTGATATTTATTTATTACGAATAAATTAAATACAATATATTAATAGTATTATATTAATTAAAGAATATTCCGGAAGACAATTTATGGCTAATGGTGGCGCCAATATTAGTGTATAAAGATACACTTGGATTGTGCAATTTAATTAATGGTATTACCAAATATTAATATTAGATATTAATATATATATGTAACTTGTGAATCCATGCGTGGCTTGTACATATTGATGTACATGTGCACATTTGGATAGTTATATATAATATATAGATTTATATATGTAATATATATATGTGATATATACACATCTGTAAAATGATTTATGATAACAAGATATATATATAGTCAATATGAGATATTGACAATATCTTGGAAATATTCAATATAAGATATTGACAATATCCTAGATTTATTTAATATAAGATATTTTAATAAATGAGATATATCAATCAATTATATTTTCTTTATTTTATTGTGAAAAGTTTTTCTTCTCCTCCACTCTAGTTGGGGCGCCCCTCTCACTATAAATAAGATGTGGGTGTCAAGCTCTTTTGTACATCATAGTTCCAAGAACTAATAGTTCTTGTGTAAAATAGAGAGCTTCTATAGTGAGTTGGAGATAGGGAAAAAGCGCAGTCTAGCAACCGGAGTTTTCCAATAGCAATCCATGGTGGGATTCCAGCGGTCATTCATGTGGACTAGCGGTGAGGCCGAACACTTGGGCGGCTCTATCTTTGAACTACTCTCCTGAGACGGTTCAAAGCGTCGATCTTTTAGATCAACCAAGGTAACCACCGTCTTTAGCTTATTTGTTTATTGCTTAAACGAAGTTGATCTTGGGTCGATAGGAAATAAAATTTTGAATTCCGCTGCTTTCCCGCGTAGATTTTCTAACAGTGGTATCAAAGCGAGAGCTTCGAGCTGAAGCAATAAGCATGTTATTTTGCGTAGTTAATTTTATCGTTCTAATCACGTAATTAAAAGATGAAAGATTTTTTATTCGCAAAAAGGATACACGAAAAAATATGAGATCTGGTGATGCCCGGCCGACTGGCGGCGGCGGCAGGGCAGCCTACTATCGGCGTCGGTTGACCGGTCAATGCTGGCGGATCTCCTAAATATTGTTTTGTGTATTTTGTGATTCAATATGATTCATAGTTGTGATTAGTAATTTCTCATTTGTTTAGTTGTATCATGTGGCTACCAATGGTTCAAATAGTTTGGGTCATTGGGATGCCTCATGGCATTAAAATAATATTGACATTTCCAAATTTTGATTTGGAATAGGCCTAGGCCCTTTTCAAATATTTGATTTGTAAAAGGCCTAGGCCACTTTCAAAATTTTGATTTTGGAAAGTGGCCAGGCCTAAACCAAAATTATTTGGCATTTTCAATATTTGATTTGGAATAGGCCTAGGCTCTTTTCAAATATTTCATTTGTAAAAGGCCTATACCTAGGCCACTTCCAAAATTTTTATTTTGGAAAGTAGCCAAGCCTGAACCAAATTTGGCCAAGGGAGATGCCTTTTGGTTTAGGAATCCAAAGGCATCTCTTTTGATTATGAATCAAAATGAAAGAAACAAAAGAGAACTAATTTTAATTTTGATTTATTTTTAGAATAGTTCCAATTAATTAAATTTGAAATTGAAATCGGTTTAAAATTAATCGTTAATTTTATTTCAATTAAAATCATTTAATTAATTAAATGTTAATTAGTTAATTGATTGGATGAAATTATTTAATAGATTAAAAGTTAATTGATTAATTAAGACACAAGTAGTTAAATTTTAATTTTATCTTTTTCATAAGATTTTATTGTATGGATTAGATATAGTAGATATAATATGATTATATGGACCTCGATTGATCATGGACTCGACCTATAGGATAGATGTAAATGATTTAATTTTTCTGTTGGTTTAAAAATTGTCCTAGGCCGTTATGAAGAACGTGACCTAGTTTATTTTTTGCATTTATCCCATTCCCGTTGGCTCCCCCCGTGTGAGGCGGGTGTATTTATTTTATTCGATAGAATTAAATGTAACAAGAATTGAGCAGAAGACGGAGACCAAAGAAAGAAGAATAAAGATCCCATTGGAGAATGGCGCATTGAAGATCCTATTGGCGGTTGCAGCTACCTTAGATTGTGACATGTGGTTTCGTCAGTTTGTATTCGAAACCGCACCTAGGAAAAGTCCATGATCATACCGGTTACTTTACGCATTTATTATTTTGTGCTTGTATTTATTTTATATGATACGATAGATGCATGACTAGGCACGATCTAGATAAATGTGTAGGATGTATGTCTATAGAGAGAGATATATTTGATGAGACCGTAATTAAAATTAATTAAGTGAATTAATTTACGTAAATACTTCCACAACAAAAGTCAAGTCAAAATATTGTCTCCCAATATTATAGAAACGGTGAAGAACCTTTGTTCTTATCCAACTGATCGGCCCTCGTCGGGAGTTGACCTACCACAGGTATATCATCGTTATTGAGATATGATCGTATGAGATCTCGCGAATATTGGGTTATGACTTGACTAGAGTATTGCGGTGATTGGCACTCGTCAGGACCGTCTTATTCTAGAGGCAAGAGGTTGACTACCACATAAAGATGTCTATTATCAAAGAGTTGACTAGTCAACCACCAAGAGTCACATAGAGATGTGATTGGTAACTGTTGCATACCTTTCGAATTATTCCGGTTGATCGGCCCTCGTCGGGAATTGGGGTAACCAGATGGGATCTTGGCCACTAAAGATTTTTGAAAAATTTCTTGAAAGTCAATTGTGAGTAGTTGACTAGTGGGAGCAAAATCATAAACCAAAGACAATCTTTGATTTTGCATGTGTAAACAACAACACTCTTTTATCTTTATTTTATGTTGTAATGTTTAGCGAACTCTTATATTTATGTTTTTCTCGATTAGTAAAACCAAATTATGAGTGTTTGAGAAACGTTCTCAAGAATGGTTAAGTAAATTTTAATCCTTTTAAAATAAGCATTGACACGAGCAATCTCGCTATAGTAGTTAGAGACAAGGAAACTACATATTTGATGGAGTTCTCCAAGACTTTAATTATTAATGAAAAGCGGAAGTTCAAGATATGATTTAATCACTTGAAATAAGTTTCAACGCATTAATCATGTATTGGATACGATCCAAGATGATCATTCTGTCATACGATGACAATTAATTCAAACGTTGGATAAGAATGACCACATCAAATTTTGGAAAGGTTGTTTTCAAAATTATAAGATTTAAGTATCGACTTAATTCTACCATTGCTTATAGGTTAATTAAATAGTCAATGTTTTGAATACGATTCAAAAGGTTAAATAAACTATTTAATAAACTTTAGATTTTCTTTATGAAAGGAAATTAAAGATATGGCTCTTGTGATCTTTCTTATGTCTTATGAAGACTGCAATAAGAAACATTTTTCAAGTGCTTAAAGGATTAAAAAGGAAAGTTAGGGCAAGTGCTTAAATAGAGGATTACCGAAGTCTCTATTCTAGGCAAGTATGTTGAGATAAATCTATCTAAGTTCAAAGTCGACTCTAAGATATATGATATCTTACGAGTGTGATTAAATTAGAAAGATTAAATACAGATACGGAAGGTGAAGCAAACATTGTAACACTTACCATATTCTAGATATAGTAAACTGATAAGGGAACTAAATAAATGTTATTATGTTCTGGTTCTTATGAAGAACATGTTTTCAGTTGCTTGTTAGGATTTAGTAGACATATTCAATTGTAAAGAATAAATGTTATTCCGATAAAGTTGAAAGGTCACTGAATCTAACATACTAGATTGTTGTCACTATATAGTTGATATATGTGATGAAATCTCAACTAAGTATTTATATGGCTGTTATCCTTAATATTTGGTGGTCGTTCTAGAGATAGTCTCTATGGAAGGGAATCGTGTGATTAAATGTCATTTTAATGATGCCTGAACCATGTGGGTTATACGTATCTTATCTAAAGATGACTAAAATACCCTTTTATGAAAAGGTTGTAAATTCTAGAAGAGTTGTCTAAAGCCTAAACATACCGATGTTTGTTGGCTTATGACAATTAATGCCACAAATAATTGTTTATTAATCTCTATGACTATTTTTAGAAATAGTTGAATGTACTTATTGAAGTACTACGATTCGGAAAGCCCGATAAGTTCGAGCTAGTATGAATATGAGATTGATGAGCTGCTTAGGAATTAATCTTCAATTGGATTGAAGCAATTAATAACTATAGGGTGTTTTAGAAGACGTCTGAAATTGAATCAGATTCTCCCGTGAAGGATACCATCTTTGGGATACACAATTAGATTGTGTTCCTAAAATGGAAACAACACTTTATATGATAAAGGTGTGACGCAAGCCATTCGAAGTATCCCTTACCCGTTTCGGGATAGTGCCCTTATACTTAACCGAGTTCCAAAGAATAAAGGTTGAATAAATCCCATATTATATATGGAAGAGGATAATGTCGAATCTATCTTAACCGATAATTTGAAGTTGTCATAGTCCGCGGAGCAAAATGTTTGTCTCCAAACATGCTGTCTTCTAGAGGAAGTGTTTCTTCCAAAAGAAATAGTGGGAGTAAATTTAGATCTCAAAAGAGTTTGAGAACCACAAAGATACATTCAACCATTGGAACATGAGCAGATGCCGCATAGCGATGAGGTGTAGAACACTGCTTAGTGCACACAAAAGTTCTGTAAGTCTGTGGAAAAACCTTAAGCCTGAAAGAGCTGCTGGTATGTTCATCTTGAAGAATGAATATCTCACGACTTATAAAGGAATGTTTGAAAGGCAAGATTGAGAGATATGGCCAGGAGCCATAAAATCTGAATTAGATTCCATTAGTGACAACCAGGTTGTGAACCTAGTCTATCTTACTTAGAGGGAATGTCCCTGAAAGACTGACATGGATGGTAATATGATTACCATAAGGCTATAGTGACGGATGAAGGGTACGGGGTGTAAACCTTGTAATTATCTTTATGCTGCCGGCTGAGCCCAGTTCTATTCAGACGATGCTTGTTATAACTTGATATCATGGCTATATGATAGTGTTGAAGACGTTGGGCAAACAGCTCGATGTTCATAAATGATAACATGATATATGAGGCCACGAGATCCATTTATGGACTCAAACAAGTTTCTCTAGATGATTTCATTGTTTGATAATCAAAGGAGTTTGATTTAGTCAAAAGAAGGATATGCTTAATGTGCAAGATGGATAGTGGGAGTGTGTTGCGATTTTTGAGTAAGGTATTGTATATCTCTCTCAAGAATTATCACCCCATGTCACAGTCAATTAATGTTTGGTAATTCAAGGTCATTACGAAAGCACTTGAATTGGCAGTTCTTATTTTTAGAAATAAGAATCTATAGTGATAGCTTTAACTGCTGTTAGATTATAGTTTACCTATATAGATGTGATGCTAAAAGAGTTTAGCATAGATCGTGACAGGGGAAACTGCTAGCAGGCATTCTTAAGATCTATCTATGTTAGGACGTTAGTCCTAAAGATAAGGTGAAAGATTATGATTTGAAAGGTTTCCTTCACGGCTACGATAGGAACCATCATAAAGGTAATGCCGGATGTTCATAGTTCATGAAGAGTCATGAGCAAGTATGAAAGTAAATCTGGTGAATGTCGAGAATATCCTTAAACAAGTTAAGGAAGATTTACTATTTTATTGAAACTTGGAAATAAATTAGCGTAGATATACAGACGTGTATCCTGAGTCTTATGAAGGCGAGTGGGACTACAGTCTGGGTTTGCAGTCACTTTGATTAAGTGATACAGTGAGCTGAAAATGTTCTTGGCAATGGGTCACTGTAAATTCTACGACCAGGCCAAAACACAGTAGTGCCTTAGAGGCACAACGGGAGCAGTACATGAGTCTAGAAGGTTCATTCCTGAACCTTATGCGGTTCTTCCACCTTTTCTATATAGCTAATATAGTAAGTGGATTCATTGCTTGAAGCAAGAACCAGGGTCTCGTCAGACAATCATGTATGTGTTGAGGCGGTTCCTTTTGACTTGGTCATTTGGATCATGGTATGAAAATAGTCTGAGTCCCCACGGATAGCGATCCATTTATGGCTCGGGCTGGTTGCGAGTATTGCATGAGATTCTTGTGTTTTAACTTGGTCTCGTGTGTACGAGTGATTGGTCGTAGGCCAAGTGGGAGATTGTTGGAATAGTGTCCTAAACCCAATCGGGTTGGACCGGATCCGACCGGGTCGGATCATTTCTACTATTTCTTTATGTTTATGGGTCGGATCATTTCTACTATTTCTTTATGTTTATACATATATAATATGGCTTTTCTGTTGTCATATATATGTTCTTTTAAAGAACCAATTATGAATTGTTATATGATAACGTCCTTAGTATTAAACTGTGGTAGAGAAACCATGATAGGCAATTATGGTTGATGAGATCTCTAATCACTTTAATAAGTTTGATACTTAAATGTCCATAGGTTGATGTACTATTAAACAGGGCATTCATAGTATAAACAGGCTAGCACGTATTAGATGTCTTCTGTCTTTAAGGGCAGGGATAGATCTCGTCTATCGAAGTGTGGAGACATTTAGACTGTACGTGGATGTGTATTAGAGAATACGTACGTTAGACTGACCAACTTACACCGTTAAGTGTCACACTATGTGGCAGTTGTGTAATTATCCTTAGGGCTGGATTCTACATAGCATCATGGTGTGGATTGTCATGCTTTGACACTATAGAAGTTTCCCCTAGACACGGGGCAATCATGCGGTATTGATTGAGTGTGATATTGAAGCATGCGGAGTATACATGTTTGGTCTTCTGGGAATCGCGTACCTTATCAGTAGGGGTGAATATCCTAAAGGGCCTTCTTATAAGGAATGTCTTACTCTCGTAAATATTTGCAAAATGGAAGTAAATGAGTTACTTCGAGAGAGCTTGATATCTAGATTATAAGATACTGTCGTTAATGTTTGACACTCGACGTACGACCGTATGGATATTATTACAAATGATAGGATTATAATTTACACGATGAATCGCTTTCACATGAAAGGTAGTAGTCATTGCATTTGACTCTTCCGATGATTGGGGGTCACGGTGTGTTGCTAGACGTTATCCCGTGATCGTTAGGCATGAAGGGCATTTTCGTAATTTGCACTTTGTGTCTATGGCCAACATATTCGGAAGCCTATCAGGTCACACACATATGAATATCTAGCCGGATCAAAATGTGGTTATAGATGATAACCTAATAAGGAAAGTTTATCTCGAGACTATAAAGGTTATAGTAGTAAATTAATATGGTGGTATTTATTTATTATAAATAAATTAAATACAAGATATTAATAGTAATATATTAATTAAAGTATATTCCGGAAGCCAATTTCTGGCTAAAGGCGGCGCCAATATTAGTGCTTAAAGATACACTTGGATTGTGCAATTTAATTAATAGTATTACCAAATATTAATATTAGATATTAATATATATGTAACTTGTGAATCCATGCGTGGCTTTTACATATTGATGTACATGTGCACATTTGGATAGTTATATATAATATATAGATTTATATATGTAGTATATATATATATATATATATATATATATATATATATATATATATGTGTGTGTGTGTGTGTGTGTGTGTGTGTGTGTGTGTGTGTGTGTGTGTGTGTATATACACATGTGTAAATTGATTTATGGTAACAAGATATATATATAGTCAATATGAGATATTGACAATATCTTGGAAATATTCAATATAAGATATTGATAATATCCTAGATTTATTTAATATAAGATATTATAATAAATGAGATAGATCAATCAATTATATTTTCCTTATTTTATTGGGAAAATATTTTCTTCTCCTCCATTCTAGTTGGGGCGCCCCTCTCACTATAAATAAGAGGTGGGTGTCAAGCTCTTTTGTACATCATAGTTCCAATAACTTATAGTTCTTGTGTAAAATAGAGAACATCCTATAGTGAGTTGGAGAGAGGGGAAAAAGGCCGGTCTAGCAACCGGAGTTTTCCAATAGCAATCCATGATGGGATCCCGGCGGGCTGTTCGTGTGGACTAGCGGTAGAGGCCGAACAATTGGACGGCTCTATGCAGAACTATTCTCCTTAGACGGTCAAAGCGTCGATCTTTTAGATCAACCAAGGTAACCACCGTCTTTAGCATATTTGTTTATTTCTTAAACGAAGTCGATCTTGGGTCGATAGGAAATAAATTTTTGAATTTCGCTGCGCTCCCACATAGATTTCCTAACAAAAGAATGTCTATATGTACAAGTCATCTAAACTAAATAAGTTAAAGGCTAAACCGAAATATTAATAAAAGAAAGTAAAGGATAAGGAAAGTGATTTCGGATCACCAAACTATGAATCCTTAAATACTTTCTAAACTGAGTAATTTGACTCGGAAGCTAAAGTTCTTTTGTAAGAACAAGGTCTGGGCATTAATGATGAGGTGTAGACAACGGGCAGTTATTTCAGCTAAAGTAGTGGGAGTGATATAAGGAAACAAATTTCGGATTTTATTCCTTGAATATCGAAGAAATATAATTTCTGTTTTCAGATTCAATGGAACAAATGGGTTCACTTTCACATCAATAATATAGTTGCCATAAAGAAAGTGAATATGACGTTTGTATACGATTCTGAGACTCGGACTTTTGTCTGATAAAGTCAAAAACCACTAACTAATACTGAAAAGGTATATGTAACACATCATAAACTATTAAAGACAAATGGTTACCGTATTTAGATGAACGATTCTTCGGCATCTATTATTTAGTGCAAATATCCTAGAGATAAGATCTGAAGACTGGCTAAGGGTGATTCCCATCTCCCAGTCTAAGAACACTATCTCAAAGGAAAAATGACTAAGTTACCTTTCAATTAGGAAAGGTTAATAGAGCTAAAGAAGTATCATAGCTTGTTCATATTGACCTTCGGGGTCTTATGAAGGATACAAGCTAGTGGGAGCTTTTGAGTAATAGACATTTTGTCTAATGACTACTCGAAACGCCGATTAGTTTGTCTAAATATTTGGAGGAATATCTGATATTACCAGAGAAACGAGTATTCAAAGCTCAGATATAAGCTATGGCATGGTTTTGTCACCGATGCTCGGCCTACCTCCGAGTGAAACGAATTCACTAAAAGAATGAACCATGGATTTCCGTATATAGTTATTGATATGCCACAATACACTGCTTAACTCAATTAAGATATTGATTGCAAAATAACGGTTTACATTATTATGTAATACCGAGAAGTCTACCTAGAAGATGCCTATGAATTTGTGGATAAGGTGTGAATAACTTTTACCCCACTTCCGCAAATAGAGGCATTTAGCACTAGTGCTTGAAGGTAGGACTGGAGATTTTGCATACACGTTCAGATGGTGACGGATCATGAAATATCTTAATACAATGAGTGAAGGTTGGAAAGTGACGGTTGTACTGTCACAGCCTTTCTGAAAGGATGTTTAAATTACAACCTTAGACCTTGAAGTACAGTTACTCAAGGAGTTACTATCTAATTTAATCAGACCACATCCAACACTGTTTGTTGGGGATTATGCTGATTAATACTACTGAACTAGATTAGAATATCAATTCACCCAAATGCAGTGGGAGGATGGTTTAACCATTGACCCTCTTCGATCATGCAGACTTTACAGTCTACTGGGGGTGATTGATCACCTATGGTCTTTTAGGGAAGACAGTATAGGATTCTGACAATAAGAGGTTGGTTTAAAGCCATAAACATGTATATGGAGTTTTGGTACTCTAGTTCTGTTCATACTCTTGTAGAACCACCTGAGTGTCTCAGGCCCAGGGAGTGTAATTGGATCTGCGTGTAGAAGAGATGAATGAATGAGAAATTTTAACTTTCAAAGCAAAGCCAAGTGGTTTGGGGGTAACTCCCTGAGAAGTAGACAGTTCAAAAAGGGTGAAGCCCTGAAACTTTCTCACCACTCAGCCTTGCTTAACTCCATGAAAAGCTGAAAGACTAACATGGTGATTCCCTGAAACTTTCTTTCCGTACAAAGGAGCTTGAATTCATTCAGAACATAAGGGTTTTAGCTTAAATCCAATGGCAGATTGACTTCCTATGCTTATATCCATTGGTGGATTAAAGAAAACCTCTAGGTCATTAAAAGTCACATGTTTGAAATGTGTGGCCTTGACCAGAATATTGAGAGTCTTTTGTAGACTAGATAACCAATATTGGTAAAGTAGTAAGTGTTAGTGTTTATAAAAGATGACACTGCAACATTTGGAAACAACATGGGTGTGTCATCTGAAGTCAGAAGCTGACAAGACAAGATTCTCTGAATCAGAGAAGTGGACTATATTCTTAAAATCGATTCGGTCAAATTCATGAGAACAAGTTGTTGGCCGTATCCCATCCATCTTATTAGTTAAGATAAAAAAATGCATATTAGTATGCGATATTCAACGAGAGGTTTCCTACCCAACCCTTCACGGAATAATTCTCTCAATCTTCGGATATAGAGAAAATAGGATAAATTCTCTTATGGATAGAGAAAGTCAGATTATTAAAAGTCAACAAAATTCGAGTCTTGGATTCGGACGTTGGAAGCAGTATAGTGCATCCTCAAGTATCTTGAGAGAATGAGGAATCGTATGCTTGTCCATTCAGGTGCGAACCTGAGTGTCGTTGACTGCTTTGATTCTGATTTTTTGTCGGATTAAGGATGATCATGAATCGATCTCAGGCTCAGTGTTTACTCATAGTGATGAAGCTAGAGACTGGAGCAATCCAGCACTGCCAGTTTGACTCTGTTAGTCGAATACGTAGTAGGTTTAGGAGCAGCTAAAAAGGCAGTGTGGCTTGAGAAGTTCTTTGTTGGATCGGGAAGTGATTCCAGTTCTCGATGAGCCGATATCAATTTACTGTGAAAATAGTTGAAAGGTAGCTCATTCAAATGATCTTTGCAATCACAAGAGGTAAAAAGCATATTGAGAGAAAGTACCACCCGGTCAGACAGATCGTGCAAATAGGCGATGTTTCGGTCCTAAAGATCGCCTCAAGCCGACAACCTAGCTTATCAGTTTACCAAGCCGTGTGGCATCCAGTGTCAATGATAAGCGCTTGACGGGTATGAAATTGGGAGATATGTCTCATCTGCTTTAGAGCAAGTGGGAGAATGTTGTGGATAGATAAGATAAGGGTGTAGTGCTCTAAAAACAATCATTGCTTGTCTTTACGGGAAAGTGGTTGATTGTTAGATATAGTGTGCCCAAAAGACAATTGTTGCTTGTCCTTACGGGAAAGTGGGAGATTGTTGGAAGTAGCACCCGAATGACAATTTATGTAATTGGTTTTACAATTAATAAATGACAGATTTATTCTCATCTTATTATTTGCTTCGTGCTTATATTTAATACACTACTGAAAACCCCAACTCGTACCATATGTAGCCATATAACTTAGTGTGTGTCACACATGAGGATTAAGTTTATGGTGATACACTTGAAATGTTAGTCCGTGGTGAAGTTATTCAAAGTATGGGGTCTATTGATTAAACCACCATTGATGCGCCCAAAACACTTTATGGTGTGACCGTCCTATCAGGACCGTCGACATTGGTTGTCTAAGTGGGGCATTTATATATGATGAGAGTCATATAGGACGGGACCGATTTAATCTGCATTTCTCATATAATTCCATGATTGAGAAATATTATTAAATCACAAGATGATCATGTATGGATTAACCTTAATACTGAAGTGATTACAGACTCCTACTGGTTTTAGGATAGGGTTTGATGTGTTCGTTAAGGATCGCTAAGAGGCGCGGTCCGAATCACTTTCACGTTGGTACTATTCTGGAATGAGTGAGAAGTGTGTGTCTCACAGATATGGAATCCATTCCTTCCTGTAGGAAGTAGAAAGACAATCCCCTTATTTGTTAATCCTAGAAACTGATCAATCCCGGGAGTTCGTATTCGTTATGAACTAATTGATCACTAGTGGGTTAATGGTAAATGAGGATAAGATGTAGTGAAGAAGGTTTACGGAAATAATCCTACTTCAGTACGGATAGTCTATGGAGGGTTAGTTTATATGTAATGATTATATCAATGGACACTTATCGACTCGACTCGACATTTTGAGAAAAAGTTATATCTATAATCGATAGAGCTCAGTTTCGGATTTATGGTGGTGTAATTCTGAAATTAATAAGTTGAGTAGAAATATTCTGTTTGATGAATATTTTATTCATTTTATTGTAGCTATTGGTTATAGGTCAATGGTCCCGGGTTGACTCCTAACACGCAAGTGTTTTCTCGTTTTATGGAACCTAAAAAATAAATTAAATAGTTGATCTATTTAATGAATATGTCGTATTATTTATTTGGTAAATAATATGTAAAATAGAAAAGACATTTTCTATTAAAATAATGACATAAATGACGCCACTTTTATGGATAAGTTAGGAGAGGAAATTTTCCTAGATTATCTCATATGTGTGATTAATTAATTATCTATTTGTTGGATAATTAATGGAAAAAATTAAGAGATTGATATTTTGGAAATTATCTCTTATTTTGTAGCAAAAATATCTTTTCCTTATGGGAATAGGTTTTTGTGGTGTGAAAATGATAACTCTATTGACTAGTTATTTTCCTATATAAAGAGAGTTCCTCCTAGCACAAAAAACACACAAATTTGCGCCACACACCAAAATAAAAGGAAGAAAAATTAGTTTCTTGCCTTAGTCATTTAGAGAAGAAAAACCTAGGGTTTTTCTTGTGCATATTCGAGGAGGTTCTACGGCGAGGATAGACATTCACCAGTCGTCGCTAGGAGATACAATCCAGAAGACTACGGCTTCTCCCTTGGTCGATTTTATCATCTCTCTCCGATAAGGTAAATCTTTGACCTTCTCGTAGGAATAAGTAGTTAAGTTTCATATCGTAAATCGCATAAACTTCCGCTGTGCTAAGATCGAGTGTCTCGATCGGTGCTATTACTCCTAGCAATTTGCTCCACCGCAAAGATGATTCCACGGTGTCTCCGACAAGGTCGTCACCTCCTTCGATCCTCCGATCAATAAAACTTTGATCTCCTGGGATAATCCAGCCCATAAATCATCGTTTTTCCTCATTTCAACAACATACGCAGAGCAGGGATCACCAAATTCCGTGCAAACCGCCTCATCTTGAAGGAGCACCTGCAAACTCACACACGAGTCCATCTTTTATACCCAGGTTGGTTTACACGCTCTTAGTCAGTTTCAGATCTTCAAGTAATAAGGAAATTGAATACTTGACAAAACCACTTGGAAAATAACCCTTATAAACATCCCCTGCATTTTGATATTTTGAGTTGGAAAAAATATCTCGCCACTAGCCAAAATATCTCACCAAAATATCTTACTAAAATATCTCCGAAAGTTCTTAGTTAGAAATGGCGGGTTCAAAACACTTTAACCCCGTTACTCCGAACAAAGCGGGTAACCAGGGCAACTCACGCAGCGTGGGGAGATGAGCAGGAGAGTATTATCCGCAGGGGTTGATGCCGGTCAGGATATCACGCCCGATATGCGAGCATACATAAGAGAAAGGACCAGAGTCCGTGAGATACACGAGGCAGCAATCAGAAATAGCCGTGGGAAAGGCGTCGTTGGAGGCGTTCCTCCAAACAACGAACATGAGGCGGTCTCAGCAGGGGGGAGGGAACTCCGCAACAAAGAAGTTCTTATACCATAGCTCTACAATCACATATGGATTATGTAGAGGAGATGCGTGTCGGAAACATGCTACTTATCGCCGAGGGTCTGCCCCCTCTGCCTATCCGCAAGTTTATACCCCCTATACCAACGCCAACAGAGGTACATCACACTCTGCACCCGCAAAAAACAAATCTACCTCAGCAGACAGAGGTGCAGGAAAGTAGTCACGCCACTTCACAACCTAAAGTAGGCAGGAGATCAGCCTTGGTTCGTCTGGGGCCCATGGTCGATGATCGTGGTGAAGCCCCAGGGCGACCTCAAAATCCTCGGCAAGTCTGAACCCGCGTAGAAGGACAAGGATCTCAGGCCGAAGAAAGTTACACCCCGCTCCCACATATCCAGAAAATCGGGATGAGATGGGTATAATGAGAAAGTAAATAGAGGAGTTGCAAAAGGGTACAACTAGAGCAAAAGTTAACCCGACCTGGGGAACCAGTGTGCTACATCCGAGCATCTTAAAAGCAGCTCCGAGAGGGGGCACACACTACCCAAACTTCACCAACTATCATGGAGCTAAGGATCCTTTAGATTGGCTATCAGCTTTCCAAAGCAGGATCAGTTTGTGCACGCCTAGCAGTGAGGCATGGTGTATAGCTTTTGTGGGTTCAATGCAAGATAGGGCGGCATCATGGATCCGCAGTCTTCCTTCGGGTTCAATATTATCTTGGGACGATCTGATCAACAAATTCATATCGGAATTCAAATCAGTGGGAGGACCTAAAAAGACACATATCGACTTGCTTGAGGTCCGACAAGGTGAAAGTGAGGGTACTCGCAGCTACTATGAACGTTTTTATAAAGTGTATGAGCTGACAAGAGGCTTAGCAGACAACGTGGTGATGAGCAGCTTTGAAACGGGGCTGAATCTCGGTTATATGAAATCTTATTTTGCTCTGACTCCGTCATCGAACTTGCAGGAAATGTTGAGCTCAACAATAAAGTACATCGCGACTGTGGGTAACGAAGGAACGTCTTCGTCCAACAAGGGCAAGCAAAGGGCTGAGCATAGTCCGCCTATGGATAGCCATAGAAATCGTGACCGGGATGTCAAGAGGCCCAAGAGGTTTAAGGAGGAGCATGTCACTCCTATCAGAATATCTTATACTCAAATGCTTAACGAAGTAATGGACGAACTTCCTGAGCCTTACCCTATGGTTCCAGAAGCACGCCGCGACACTACCAAATATTGCGGGTATCATAGGGATAAGGGTCACACCCTAGATGAATGCATACAATTCAAGCAGGAAATTGAAAAGCTACTCGCCCGCGGTAATCACGATCAGTACAAAAGGGATGCTTGGGGACCGGACATGAAAAATCAACAAGCCCATCAGTTCTACAGGAACATCCAGATTATAACAGAGCCTCCACCCAGCAACAACCAGATCAAGAGCCGCATTGGCTCAATTAATAAACATGTGGAGAAGCCAGCTGTCCTGCGTGGGAACGAGAAATCTCTTGCTTTTACCCGAAGCGAGCTAGTGACTTCCGTAGACACAGAGGATATGTGTCTTTGCATTTCTGTGGTCGTCAATCGGGCATGCGTCAATCGGGTAATGATCGACACCGGAGCATGTCGGGATATCCTATATTACAACTGTTTCAAAGATCTTGGCTTTGGCAACTCCAATCTGAGGCCGCATAATGTCACCCTTGAGGGTTTCACCAATCACAAGATACAGGTCAAGGGGGCCATTGACCTGGATGTACAAATGGGAAATTAAGCACCCTTTCGAACAGAAAAGGTAACTTTCCTTATGGTCGATCTTCAGTCAAATTATAACATGATAATCGGAACTCCAGCTTTGAAGCAGTTTTAGATGGTTACGTCTATCCCGCATCAGCGGGCAAAATTTTACGTCAGGGACTGGATCGGAATGTCGATCAGTGAGCCCACCGCAGTCCTCACCTATATCCATGATATGAGAGCAGGAAGCAAGAGAGCTCGCATTGAGCAACCTAAGGACATGGAAAACAACAACATGGTGAAGATAGGCACTAAAGCCGTGGGTTACTTCCTGCACGATAAGATATTTTCTCATTTTGGTATCCCACGGGCAATGGTTTTAGATCACGGGCCGCAATTCAGAAAGGAATTATCAAATCTTTGCGAGGAATTCAAGGTCAAACACTGGCAATCATTCATGGCTTATCCTTAGGGAAAGGGCCAAGCTGAGGCTGTTTAGGGTGAATTTATAGTGTTTTTAACGATATGTTTTATATCAATTTCCCCCATATGTGGATGTTTTTCATAGAAATCGAGCTTTATAATTGAAATATTGAGCAAGTGGTGTTTTCAATAGTTAAATTGCAAAACGTAACGAATTATGTGCTTAAATTGTGATTTTATATTATTTTGGAGTTATGTTACGCTTTGGTATGTTTTATTTATCTTTTAGATACATGTTCTCGAGCTAAAGAGAGATTAGAAAGAGGTCGCATTCGGATTTTCTGATGAAGAGAAGAGATAGGGATGAGAAGGAAAGGATAAAGATGAAGAAATCAGCTTCCAGGCATGATGGACGTTCGTTCATGTCCCGTCCACTATGGACGGGCGTCCATTAAATCAACTGGCGTCCAGGAGAAGAAATCAGAACAGAGAGTTTGGACGTTGTATGGACGAAGGCGTGCCTGGCGTCAAAGCGGTTGGACGGGCGTCCTGTGTGTTTCGACGGGCGTCCGTCCGCCGACTTAGCCCTGGCCGACTTAAAACTCTATAAAAGCAGCTGCGCCCCAACCCTAAAAGATATCAAAAATTCTTCATACACCAAATACTACTCAGCGGGCCCACCTCTGGAGGTGCCAGGGCCGGTCACCCGAGCCTTGTGCTCGGGTGATCCGGGTTAGATTAGGATGTTTTATTTTCGCTTTGTTGATTCATGGAGATCATCCATTGTACCAAACTATGTGAGTTTATCTTTTAATTTATTCAATCCTTTGTTTATTTTCGTGATCTTTGATTTGTTTTGTATCTTTCTATGATTTATGATGCTATTGTGTGACTAGATCGAGAGATTGGTTGCTAATTGTTGTCTAACGTAGATGAGAATCGTCGTTAGGCTAGATCACCATAGAAAGATAGGATCTTTAATCGTTAATTCGTGACAAATTAATTGGTTAATTATCTAGGTTGCTAGATTCTAAAATACGAGAGTTAACTTGAATCTACACCTTCATTTTGTATGGAAATTGGTCTCAACATTCGAGAGAGGAGAGATCAATAATTGAATTCACTAAGAGATTAGGAGTTCATAGCTTGAGAAACGGATTCACTAAGAGATTAGGAGTTTTTATCTCGTGTAAAGGTGAAACCACAATATCGAATTAAAATCATGAGATGAACTTGGATTGAAATCACTTGGTTTGTATATTGGTTGATTCCATGTATCTTTCTTCTATGTTTTTCTTAGTTGTTATAGCTTAGATTTATTTTATCTGTTCTATGTGTTTATATGTTTGTTCTTTCGTTTATTTGTTTTCATAAGTAACAATTGAAAGGAATCAATAAAACTAGATTCAACAACCCAATTCCCTGTGGATCGACCCCTTACTTATCCCGCTTTACTAGCAATTACCCGGTATTCGGCTGGTTAGGAGTTAGTTTTGCATATAGGTTAGGGTGTATAAATTGTTTTTGTTTAATGATGCAAAACCATCCAAACAGAGGCCAGCAACAAACAGATAATCAAGATGCTTAAAAAGAGCATGGACGACAAGACAAAAGTAGGCGGTTGGGTCAACGAACTTCTCTCCAAATTATGGGCACTCCGCACAACAATAAAAACGCCTACCAGAGAAACACCTTTTGCTCTCACTTCTGGTACCATAAGGGTACAACTGATGTTGGTGTCATTTATGGAGGTGATACTCAAGGTCTAATCACAGGGTACTGTGATGCTAATTATGAAGGAGATATGGATCGCAAGAAATGAATGACTGGTTATGTTTTCACATTGGGGAACTCACTTGTCAGCTGGAAAGAAACTCTTTAGGATAAAGTGGTTTTGTCAACTACTGAGGCAGAATATATGGCTCTTACCAAAGCAGCCAATGAGGGTATCTAGTTGAAGGGACTAGTGAGTGATTTGGGGCTACATCAAGATCAAGATGAGATTTATTGTGACTGTTTAAGTTCAATTTGTCTAGTTAAGGATCAGGTTCATCATGAGAGAACCAAGCATTTGAGGTATCATTTTCTAAGAAATGAGAAGATCAGCACCGAGGATAACCTTGCTGATATGTTCACTAAACCGTTTCAATAGAGCAATTTTTAGATATTTATGGACTTGCTGAATATTCAAAGCTTATAATCTAGAAATCTGGAAGCTCAACTGAGGGCAGGTCAGCTGAGTGGATTCTGTGGAGTAATCCGGTACAACACATTTGGCATTGACGAATGCATCTAGTACAAGTACATCTATTTATGCAATCTGGTTGACTGTGAATGAGAGTTCAAGTCAAGGTGGAGATTTGTTAGCAAAGTGACTTAAAATCTACATCTGGTAGAACTAATCTGGTAGTCAGCTGAGTGATGGTCAGCTAAGAAGTGTATCCAAGTGTGTGAAAGTCACCGGTCGGAAGTCGAAGTTCTTTCAGTGTCGGCAGACCTCTTGAGGCCTCTTGGAGGTTTTGAATCTTGTTGAGTTCTACATCTGTGCAATGGTCAGCTGAGTTGGGTCAGCAGAGAGACCCAACATCTGGGGCATTTATGGCAATCCAACAAAGATTCTTGGCGGTTAGGGTTTAGGAATCTGTGTCTGTAATTAGCAACTGTGTTGATCATTGTAAAATGTGTAATCAATCTGTAATTCAGTGCATAGTAAATATCTCTTATATGTCCGTGGAGTAGTCGTCACAACACCGGAAACCACGTTAAATCTTGTATTCTTCTAGTTTCTGTTGATTATTACTCTTAGATTGCATATGTTAATTATCTATCTTGCATCTGGATTCCCTATCCAGTTATAACATATATGTTGTGTCATAATAAGATAATTGAATCTTTAGCTCCGATTGCCAAGTTCTTGGGCTTTTAGTTATAGGTTGTCGAGTCGAATCTGTCTTGGTTCAATTTTTTATTCTTTGCAAAAAAAAATGCTAACGTGGTGCTAACATGGAAATGGTTTTGTGACATGTCAATTTTTGGGTGACATGGCATTAACATTAGCCGGAAAATTAACCCAGTCAACATTTGCCGGTGTGTAGGACCAATTTTGCAATAAAAACTCACTTATAGGACTAACTATGTAACCGGAGAAAAAAACATGATTAAATGTAAAAACGTGTCTTTACAAGACCAAAATTTCAATTTTTCCATTGATGATCACTCTTGCACTTTAGGGGCGAGCAACAATTTTAAGGTTGCTACCCTTAAGAATATGTTAATAGAAACTGAAACCTTCGCTGGCATTAGCAATCCTAACGCTATCCCAACAAAGTGGACCAACCTGGTGCCATCGATAGTCAATGTGTTCTTTTGGAAAGCGTCTAATTGCAGATTATCTACAAAATCGAATCTAGTTAGGAGAGGCATCTCCCTTCCAAACGCAATGTGTCCTTTTTGTAATATTCTAGAGGAGAATTAGAAGCATTTGTTTGTCCTTTGTAGCTTTACAAGAAGTTTCTGGGAACGGATTTTTATATGGTTCAACGTTCCGGCCGGGCAACTTTCATTTGGATTGGAAATCATTTGCACTTATACCCCCACAACATTTAGCATTCACAATGTTTCTTGGCTATGGGAGAGTATTAGGAAATTGAGTATTTGGAGCTTGTGGATGTCTAGAAATAATACCCCTTTTCATGCTAAACCATTTGATGTTGATCCAAGTTTCACAGAATTTAAAGTGATCAGCTTTGCTTGGATTACGGGTTTTAGTTTTAATCTACATGGTGACTGGAATTTTTGGCTTTATGATCCGATGTGTGCTCTTAAAAATCTGATTGGCATATGCTTTGTTTGTATACCTTTAAGTGTTGTTGTTTCATTCTCAGCTTCGTATAGGCTTCTCTGTTTTTATTATGCTTATGTACTAATGCTATTTTTGTAATATCCCGATTTTTGAAAAAGGGCAATTCAGTCTTTTAGCAAAAATCAGAATATTATGTTATTTAATTAGAAGATTTAAGAAAAAGAAAAAGGGATAAACAAGGATTTTTATTTTTAAAGAAAATAATTAGATAATTGGGATTATAAAAGGAAAACTAATCCTAATTCTAACCTAGTTGTTTTTGACAAAAAAAAGAAGAGGGACGCAGAATAGGAGGGGGCGCAAGTTTTAAAAAAAAAAAGGAGAAGAAGCTCTCGCTTTTCGAGGCTAATCCGTTGCTCTTTTCGACAGACGTCTCAAGAGAGAAAGGATCACCGCGAGACGAGGATCGTTTTGATACCAACAATCCCTAGATCCGTTGACGTTGGAGGTTAAAGGTTTAACCTTTTTCAAAGCTTTGGTAGTTTGGATCGTTGTACCACGCAAATTAAGGTAACGTGGTTTTCTTATCGTATGATTAAGGTTTCGTAAAGTGGTAGAGCAATTTGTATGAATGTTTTTCATGGTTTTAATTTGTTTAAGTCGAGTTTGGGTTGAATTTGAGTAGAAAACGCAGAGTGCAGAAAACTGTCCTCTGTGGTGCAAGAGAGAGGCTCGGTCGACCGAGACTATCCATTCGGTCGACCGAGTGTTGGTTCATCCGTACGGATGAGTTGTGTATCCGTACGGCTATTTCTCAGTATCGGACAGCAAGTTTATCCGTCCGGACAGGGACTGTTCCAGTGCTGTTTTTCTTTTTATGTGTTTCAAGCTTTATAATAGCATATTTACTACTTAAACTTATGTGACAAAGCTCTGAATTAGCTTTTGATGCGTTTAGTTCCGGCACCACATGGATTCCCTAAAAAGATGAAGTGTGGGACCGTCGAAAGCTTTGGATTTGCCTTGTGCTTCGATAAGCTAGAGTTTATCGATGTCTGTGTAATTGCTAAGACTTGTCCGTGTCTAGTGGTCTAAGTAATGCAGAGTAGGAGATGTGAGAGCTTACTTGAAAACACTTAGGTGGCTAGTTAAACATCTAATCAAACGTATGTGTTAGTTTAAAATCTTAAACATCATGCAATGCTTGGTAAGGCATAGTACAATATCGCGATGTGTTCTTCTCGACCAGACAAAGTAGATCGCACTCCACGCCGGTCAATCGATTGGCTAGATAAAGCGTCCTGGTGCATTCTCGGTTATCACACTATCGGGACTCGATATTCCCGGGCTACTAGAGCGTGTCTCTAAGTAGGTTGCACCCATTGTCCTAGTACATCCTATTACTAGGCGTAGTGCCCTTGTTATTCATGATGTGACAAACTTGAGCTAAGCTAGATACCCTTTGGAACCTCATGTTATGCTATGAACATAATATGATAGTTAGCTAGGGTTAACAACGGAAATGAATTAAAAAAAAAGATGGCGTTGCTTTTATTTCTTTATGAGATCATAGTTATACGATCTTCTACGCGTTACTGAGTACTTTTGTACTTACCCCGTTACGTTGTGTTTGTCTTCCCCTTTCCCCAAAGAAGATGAACAGGTTGCTACGGTTGACGAGTTCTTTGATGACGAAGTTTGAGATGAAGCTTTTGAAGACTTAGTTCTTTTAGTTGTTTCTTTCTTAAAACAGTTGTTTCACGTTTGAACAATGTTGTCCTTTCTTTTGGTTTAACTCCGTTTAAGTTCTTTTGGGATGTTGGATGTTGGATGATTAGTTCTCTTTATTGGATTTAGTTTTTCACAGCATTGATTACCGTGTGTTCGATCTTTTGGTTTCCCCGAGTTGTTGAGTTGTTTTATCTTCCGTGTCGTTTGGTTCTGATGTATGACGTAAGGCTTACACATATTATTGAATTTATTTGATAAAATATGTGCCGAGCGCTCTTTCCGGATAAGGACTCGGTGTCCGGGAATGGGGCGTTACAGTTGGTATCAGAGAGAAAGGTTTTCCTTGCTGTGTAGGACTTGATTTCTTCTTTAAGATAAGTTTTAGAGCTTTAGTAACCCATCTCTTTTCTTGGTTACAGAATGGTTCTTACTAGAGGAGGAGCTAATACGAATAACACCGAGGCGGTTAACACCCAGATGGGTAGCACTGAGGCAGGATTTACCGAGGTTGTGATTCGGAGAAGGAGAAGAAGTGGACTAGCTACCCAGGGCCCTACAGTTTCCCAAGTTAACACCCCGTCTGTGAGCAACATCCTGCGTGGGGTGAATCAGGGACCAGACATTGTCATCAGAGGTAGAGTGGAACAAGAGGGTCCTTCACGGTTTAACACCCGCGTGCGTTACTACTTCACTCAAGGACCACGAGTTGGACCGGGTTGGGACTTTCTCATCCACCGCTAGTCGCTTTTTCGCTATCCACAGTGTATCGACGCGTTTCTTACGCACCGGCGAGTTTTGTTAGGTGAAGTGCCGAAAGACAATTTGTGTAATTGTTTTTAACAATGGATGATGATTTTATCTCACCTTATTACTTGCTTTGTGCTTGTAAATAATACATCACTTTGCAAACCCTAAGTATATCGAGATGTAACCGCTTAACTCGGTGTATGGCATGCACGTGAGGATTGAGTTAGTGGTGATATACTTAAAATGTTAGTCCGTGGTGAACTTAATCAGAGATTAGGGTCTCTTGATTAAAACACCAATAATGCGCCCAGAACACCTTAGGGTGTGATAGTCTTATCCGGACTGTCGGTAGAGGGTACCTACGTGGGGCATTTATATATGATGGCATTAATATAGGACTGGACCGATTTAATCTGAATTTCTCGGTATAATTCCGTAATCGAGGAATCTTATTAAATCATTAGATGATCATATATGGATCAACCTTAATCCCGAGGTGATCACGCAGGATGCCGCTTGTCCCGGGTAGTGTTTGATGTGTTAGTTACGGTTCACTTAAATATGTGTTCCAAGCCACTTCTCATTGGCACTATCTCCTGATGAGTGAGTAGTTCTGATTTTCACAGACATGGAATCCATTCCTTCCTGCGGGAAGTAGAGAGACGATCCCTTATTTGTTAGCCCTAAGAAAGTGATCGATCCCGGAGTTCGCATTTGACTAATTAGCTACTAGTCGATATGTGCACTAATTGATCATCGTGGGGTTGATGGTAAATAAGGATAAGATATTCGAGTCGGGTTCACGGAGACTTCCCACTCATAATGGACGATCTATGGAGGGTTAATCCGTATGTAGTGATTATATCAATGGACGCTTATTCACTCTATGGGTTGAGTATAAGTATACATCTATAATCGGTAGAGTTCGGGCCGGGTTTATGGTGGCGTAATCCCGGAATTAATAATTAATGTACTTATTCTTCGATGAATAATTAATTATTGAGCTACCAGGTTATAGGTCCATGGTCCCCGATGTGGCTTCGTAATTCGGACTAATAATCTTGTTACTTGGGCCTCAAAGATAATTAATTGGTGGGGCTAATTAATTGATATGCATGGATATTATTTAGTTGGGCTAAATAATATAATACACATAAAAGACATTTTATGTGGGCTAAAACCCTAGGTAGGTGGCGCCATATTGGTTCTCTTTTAGCACAAGAATTGATTTTCTTGTGTTATGGAAAATAAAAGATATTCTTGTTATGTGATTGGTTGGATGACATGTTATTTAGTTTCCTATTGGTCAATAATATGTCACAATTATTCATTAAGGAAAATATCTTTTATTTTGTTTAATTAATTATTTATTTAATTAATTAAAACTTGGAGACCAAGGATTTACTCTCTTATAAAAGGAGAGTTATTCCAAGTGTAAATCGCACTTGAAAATTTCGCCCTATATCACCAAAAAAGAGAGAAAAAATTAGTTTTCTTGTCTTGGGTTTAGAAGAAGAAAAACTATAAGTTTTTCTTAGTGTTGCATATCGAGGAGGTTCATGTATCAAGAAGGGTGTCCACCAACCGCCGTTTGGAGAACACATCGGAAGATCTTGGCATCTCTTCCTACTATTGGTAACTTGATCTTAACCCCCTTGTAGTAGTTTAAGTCTTTTAATTATGTATTGTGATATATGAATCGTGATCCATCCGCTGCGCGTAGATCTAAGAACGTGCATCCTTCATGTTTTACACCGCAACCGACGGTTCTACCTCCACCATCGCCTAGGTCGGATTCTTTCGTAGCACCTGCCTACACCCATCCCCAACATAACTATCAAGATGTCGAAATGCCCCACCAAAGGCAAAGCAGCGATCTCATCATCGGGCCGGGGTTATGGCAGACTGTGATGGATTGGTATGAGAAGATGAAGAAGCATAGGGTGCCAGAGTTCTTTGGCAATGTCGAACCAACAACGGCAGACTTATGGATTCGCGGGTTCGAGAAGGCGTGCGAAATATGAAAGCTCCGAGACTCGAGTGGGCTCATTTAGCCATATTCTTGTTGGCGGGGAATGCGAAAGTTGGATGGAAGCGTATGAGCGAGTTAACCCGAGGATCACGGATTGGGCGTGTTCAAAGATTTGTTCTACATGGAATACTTCCTGGGACAAACCACGGAATGCGAAAGCTAATGAGTTCTGAGTTTGAAACAAGGAGATATACTACAATAACTCAAGATTCTCCGAAGTTCCATGAGTTGGGCGATTCTACCCCGAGATCATGAAAAGTGAAGAGAAAAAGATTGATAAATTCATGGAAGGATTGTCACACGAGGTGGCGAAGGGCATGCTAGGAGATAGACCTCTTTGGCATGGCAAGCGTCATGGATAGAGCTTTGATTGCGAAGAGATTTGCCAAGAGGGCGAGGCGGTTGTAGTTGGAGATAAGAGGTCTTTCTCAAATTTTCAAGGAAGTAATAGAGAGCACCGCAGCAGAATATTAAGAGAACAGAAATCCGCTCACGAAGAGTTCGACAAGTGGAACGCCAATGTTTTGTGCTAAGTGTAACAAGACACACACAGAGAGAGTGCATGGCGGGTAGCGTGAGTTGTTTCCACTGTGTGGAAGTGGGACATTACTCGAGAGCGTGTCCTAAGAATCTCTCAAGGTAATCAGTAGGAGGACGAGGTAACCAAAGCAGGTAATCGTACCACGTTAGCGAACAGATTCGTGTCTTCGCAGCAGAGATCTGAGAACCGGAAGAGTTAGATGACCTTGTGGTGATGTGTACTTTTCAGTTGTTTGTGTTTATTATAGATATTTAATATGATATAGCGCGCATATGATATTACATATTTATACTTAAATTGATTCACTTGTTAGGTACCATAATCATAGATAATCTAGCAGTTTCAGCTTTGTTTGATACTGGAGCTTCAGGGACTTTTGTTTCCTCTAAGATAGCTAAGAAGTTAAACCTACCTCTTAAGGAATTGGAGAGACCTTTGAGTATAACCACACTTTTGGGCAGAGTCACTAGATGTGCTCAAGTCACACCCCAAGTTGATATTAGAGTTGGGACTTACAAGTGCCAACATGCTTTGACGGTGTTGGATTTCTCGGATTTCGATGTTATCCTGGGTATGGACTGGTTGTCCAAGAATTATGTCTACTTGGATTGTAGAGGTAAGAGGGTGATCTTTAAGGCCCCAGGGAAATCAGCTAAGACGTTTCAGGGTAACGTATACAAGCCTAGCAAGGTTCGTTATCCGATTATCTCAGCAGTTAAAGCCTTAAAAGCTTTGAAGAAGAGTTGCCAGGGTTTTGTGGTTTATGCATTAGATAAGGAAAAGCATAGGCCCGAGTTAGGAGAGACTGGTGTAGTTAAGGACTTTCCTGAAGTTTTCCCGGAAGATTTGCCAGGACATATGCCTGATAGGGCCATAGAGTTCGAGATCGAACTGATTGCGGAGCATCACCAAGTGGCTAAAGCACCTTATAGGATGGCACCAATGGAGTTGAAAGAGTTGAAAACTCGGCCAAGGAGATGCTAGAGAAAACATCATCCACCAAGAACATCACCATGGGGAGCACCACCGGTCTTGTTTGTGAAGAAGAAAGATGGGAGTATGCGTTTGTGCATCGACTACGAGAGTTGAATAAACGACAATCAAGAATAAGTATCCTTTACCAAGGATTGATGAACTGCTCAATCGGTTGCAAGGTAAGAAGGTGTTCTCTAAGATTGATCTTAGGTCCGGTTATCATCGATTGAAGATCAAGGTGTCGATATACCTAAGACAAATTTTCAAGATCGAGATATGGACATTATGAGTTTTTAGTCATGCCGCTTTCGACTCACTAATGCTCCTCAAAGTTCATGGACTTGATGCAGAGAGTTTTCATGCCTTATCTCGATAAGTTTGTGATAGTTTTCATAGACGATATCTTGGTATACTCTAAGGATGAGGAAGAGCATGAAGAACACCTAAGGATAGTTCTCTGAGACCTTAAAGGAGAACAAATTGTATGCCAAGTTTTCTAAGTGAGAGTTTTGGTTGGACCAAAGTTAGTTTTCTTGGGCATATAATTTATGGAGAAGGTATTAAGGTTGATCCAAATGAAGATAGAAGCCGTTTCTAAGTGGCCTGACCGACATCGATAACGGAGATAAGAAGTTTCTTGGGTTTAGTGGTACTACCGGAAGTTTGTAAAGGATTTCTCTAAGATAGATACACCCTCACGAGGCTCACTCAAAAGAACGTTAAGTATGAGTGGACCAAAGAATGTGAGGAAGCATTTCAGACTTTGAAATAAAAGTTGACCACAGCACCCGTGTTAGCATTACCGGAAGTTTTTGATAACTATGATGTATATACAGACGCATCGGGTCAAGGTTTGGGTTGTGTTTTGATGCAATCAAGAAAGGTAATTGCTTATGCATCTAGGCGATTGAAGGTGCATGAGAAGAATTACCGTATACACGACTTGAGTTAGCGGCGGTGGTATTTGCTCAAGCTTTGGAGACACTATTTGTATGGTGTCAAGGCAATGATCTTCACGGATCATAAGAGTCTTAAGTTTTTCTTTACTCGGAAAAATCAACATGAGACAAAGAAGATGGTTGGAGTTCGTGAAGGATTACGACTTGGACATTCAATACCATCCGGGTAAAGCGAATGTTGTAGCAGATGCACTTAGCCGGAGAGCGGTTAATGCTATCACTACCTTGCAAGAAGTCGTAGATCAGTTGGATAGGATGCAGATTCAAGTGATTGAAAGGAAGGGTGAAGATCCGACTTTGGCGCCATTGATGGCAAGGTCAGATTTGCTAGATGAGATTCGGGCTAAGAAGGATAGAGACCCGGTGTTGATTAATTTGAAGCGAGAGAAGCCTACAGTGGGTTATCAGTTGGACAAGAGTGGTCATCTTTGGTACGGAGACCGTTTGTGTGTGCCCGATGTGGATGGCCTAAGAGAGAAGGTTATGGATGAAGCTCATAAGATTGCTTTTGCGGTACATCCAGGAGCCACTAAGATGTATAGAGATCTCAAGGAGAGATATTGCCTAGTATGAAGTTAGGGATCGCAGAGTTTGTGGCAAGATGTGATACATGCCAGAGAGTGAAAGCGAATACGTAAGGCCAGGAGGTTTGTGTTGAAACCCTTGGAGGTACCGGAATGGAAATGGGAGAATATCACGATGGATTTCATCACCGGTTTGCCTAAGACTAAAGGCGGTCATGACATGATTTGGGTGATTATGGATAGACTTACAAAATCAGCCCATTTCTTGCCGTGTAAAGTGGACATGACTATAAAGAAGTTCGCTACTATGTATATCGAAAATATAGTGAAGCTTCATGGTGTGCCTATATCTATCGTATCCGACAGGGATAGCAGATTTATCAGTCGCTTCTGGAAGGGTTTGCAGAAAGCTTTTGGGACGAAGACTGATTTAAGTACAGCGTTTCATCCACAGACGGATGTGCAGTCAGAGAGAACAATTCAGACTCTCGAGGACATGCTTAGAGCTTGTGTTTTGGATGCCGGAGGATCATGGATAGATTACCTCAATTTGGCTGAGTTTGCTTACAACAATAGTTAACATGCAAGTTTGGGAATGCCACCTTTTGAGGCCTTGTACGGTGGGAAGTGTAGAACTCCACTTTACTGGGATGAAGTGGGAGAGAAACATATCACAGGGCCGGAGATGGTTCAAACAAGCCAATGAGAAAATCGAGTTGATAAGGAAAAATCTGAAAGTCGCTCAAGATCGTCGAAGAGTTGGGCCGATGTTAGAAGGAGACCGCTAGAGTTTGAGGTCGGGGATAGAGTTTACCTTCGAGCGTCTCCAATGAAGGGTATCAAGAGGTTCGGACAAAAGGAAAGCTAAGTCCAAGGTATGTAGGACCTTTTGTTGTCATCGAAAGAGTTGGGAAGTTGGCTTATAGACTTGGTTACCAGAGTCGATGTCTAGAGTCCACAATGTTTTCCATGTATCGATGCTTGTGAAGTGTCTATCTAAAGTGGACGTGGAATCGAGAATGACCCGAAGTGTTGCAAGATAATCTTTCCTACGTGGAGAAGCCGATAAGGATTCTGAATAGGAAAGAGAAGATGATAAAGAGACGAGTGATTCCGTTAGTATTAGTGCAATGGAGCAATCATGCACCGACGGAAGCCACTTGGGAAGTGGAAGCGGACATGTTCGACGAGTTCCCAGAGTTCCCTCATCTACCAGGTACGATCTAGTTTCGAGGACGAAACTCCTCTTAAGGGGGGAGGAATGTAATATCCCGATTTTTGAAAAAGGGCAATTCGGTCTTTTAGCAAAAATCAGAATATTATGTTATTTAATTAGAAGATTTAAGAAAAAGAAAAAGGGATAAACAAGGATTTTTCTTTTTAAAGAAAATAATTAGATAATTGGGATTATAAAAGGAAAACTAATCTTAATTTTAACCTAGTTTTTTTTGACAACCAAAAAAGAAGAAGAGGGACGCAGAATAGGAGGGGGCGCAAGTTTTAAAAAAAAAAGGAGAAGAAGCTCTCGCTTTTCGAGGCTAATCCGTTGCTCTTTTCGACAGACGTCTCAAGAGAGAAATGATCACCGCGAGACGAGGATCGTTTTGATACCAACAATCCCTAGATCCGTTGACGTTGGAGGTTAAAGGTTTAACCTTTTTCAAAGCTTTGGTAGTTTGGATCGTTGTACCATGCAAATTAAGGTAACGTGGTTTTCTTATCGTATGATTAAGGTTTCGTAAAGTGGTAGAGCAATTTGTATGATTATTTTTCATGGTTTTAATTTGTTTAAGTCGAGTTTGGGTTGAATTTGAGTAGAAAACGTAGAGTGCAGAAAACTGTCCTCTGTGGTGCAAGAAAAACGTGTAACAGGTGCAAGAGAGAGGCTCGGTCGACCGAGCCTATCCATTCGGTCGACCGAGTGTTGGTTCATCCGTACGGATGAGTTGTGTATCCGTACGGCTATTTCTCAGTATCGGACAACAAGTTTATCCGTCCGGACAGGGACTGTTCCAGTGTTGTTTTTCTTTTCATGTGTTTCAAGCTTTATAATAGCATATTTACTGCTTAACCTTATGTGACAAAGCTCTGAATTAGCTTTTGATGCGTTTAGTTCCGGCACCACATGGATTCCCTAAAAAGATGAAGTGTGGGACCGTCGAAAGCTTTGGATTTGCCTTATGCTTCGATAAGCTAAAGTTTATCGATGTCTGTGTAATTGCTAAGACTTGTTCGTGTCTAGTGGTCTAAGTACGAGAGTAGGAGATGTGAGGGAGATTACTTGAAAACACTTAGATGGCTAGTTAAACATCTAATCAAACGTATGTGTTAGTTTAAAATCTTAAACATCATGCAATGCTTGGTAAGGCATAGTACAATATCGCGATGTGTTCTCCGACTGCACAAAGTAGACCGTACTCCACGCCGGTCAATCGATTGGCTAGATAAAGCATCCGTGCATTCCGCCGGTTATCACACTATCGGGACTCGAGATATTCCCGGGCTACTAGAGCGTGTCTCTAAGTAGGTTGCACCCAGTTGTCCTAGTACATCCTATTACTAGGCGTAGTGCCCTTGTTATTCATGATGTGACAAACTTGAGCTAAGCTAGATACCCTTTGGAACCTCATGTTATGCTATGAACATAATATGATAGTTAGCTAGGGTTAACAACGGAAATGAATTAATAAAAGACGGCGTTGCTTTTATTTCTTTATGAGATCATAGTTATACGATCTTCTACGCGTACATCGAGTACTTTTGTACTTACCCGTTACGTTGTGTTTGTCTTCCCTTTTTCCCAAAGAAGATGAACAGGTTGCTACGGTTGACGAGTTCTTTGATGACGAAGTTTGAGATGAAGCTTTTGAAGACTTAGTTCTTTTAGTTGTTTCTTTCTTAAAACAGTTGTTTCACGTTTGAACAATGTTGTCCTTTCTTTTGGTTTAGCTCCGTTTAAGTTCTTTTGGGATTTGGATGTTGGATGATTAGTTCTCTTTATTGGATTTAGTTTTTCACAGCATTGATTACTGTGTGTTCGATCTTTTAGTTTCCCCGAGTTGTTGAGTTGTTTTATCTTCCGCGTTGTTTGGTTCTGATGTATGACGTAAGGCTTACATATATTATTGAATTTATTTGATAAAATATGTGCCAAGCGCTCTTTCCGGATAAGGACTCGGTGTCCGGAAATGGAGCGTTACAATTTTGGCCTTTTCAACTACTTGCTGAGGCCCTTGTTTTAATAAGAAGTTTCATTTTGCTGCAAAAAGTAAATAAATAAGTAGTTCTACATGAAAAACATTGAAAAAGATGGATAAACGCCAGAAATATTCATCATCCATAGTCTAGACATTTGTCCTTCCCATATCAGCATCTTTAGCCCAGAAGAATCACGGTGTTATCCAACCAGCCAATGGGAGAACAAGAACTGTAGCAATGGACACGAATGACGAACCTCTTTTGGCTTCAAGATTTAAAATTATAAAATTTAACTTCCAATTGTATAAAGATCTGAGAAGAAATAACGAGTAGAAGAAAAAACAAATGGAAAAAACCCATAAAGAACACATGATATGTCATGATCAACGATTGTTCTACAAACGAAAATAACCATATATATATATATATATATATATATATATAGATATATATATATATATAAAATATTTTTTGTAAATCATCCTTTGTGCACTCCATCCATTATACTCAGCCTTGGTATAGCACCATTTGCACGAGTTTTGCAACTAATTGACCGATCATCTAGCAACCAATATCTGGTTTGTTGACCAGATCGGTGGAGGCGGCCTTTTCCTGTATGCCTACATTTGGCCCAGGAATATTTTCACTATAAACATCAAGTGGATTTTGCATCTTATAAGGGCATCAAGTTGACATAACCTTTGGCCGATTCCATTCATTAGCCTCTTGTTCAGATCTGGTCACGTTATGTTGGTATGGGGCAAGAATTACTAGAGCTAGGTCTTACACGAAAATAAGGGAAGGACGGGAGTGAAGTTGTAGATCCACACATAATGATATGCCATGATCAACGATCGTTCTGTAATTGAATATAGTATGCGCAAACTCTCTATATATCTCGAATCTTCTTTGCAAATCATCCTTTGCAATCCATCCATTGTACTCCTTCAATTCCAAAATCTGCATAAGCATGCTTTATATGAACAAGTATGAAAATGTGACATAAACAAAAGAAACCTTTTAACCTTCGGCCAAAACCTAACAAACGGTGAGAAATTTCTAAATCAAACAAATTTAAATTTTATCAAAATATTCAATGTCCAAAATATCTACGTTCAAGTAAGTCGACTAACACTTGACTGCGTTGAAACATTATTAATAAAAAAATATAAAAAACAAACCATCAAACCTTCCTCACTCAACATTGCACACAAGCCATGATGCATATTTAGCCCGACATATATCATTCGTAGCAAGTCGGTGCTATTTTAACCAGATGTAAAACCATACCAAAAAAACAAAATATATAAGCGAATAAGAGCAGACTTAAACCAAATTTTTACTCTTTATAAACTACAACATTTCAAGTTCAATTAAGCTGAAGTCCTCAACCGGATATAATTAAAGAATTGCCTATTTTTATTGAATGAGATTTGAGATTCTGTACAAGCTTTTAATGTTAAGATATAAGGCTTTCAAATATAGCATTGAATCATGCCAATCAGAGAGATCACTCAATCTTGTCAAAGATAGCAATAAATCTTGTGAAAGCAACATGCATTCATGCAATAATAGTTGTGGGCCATTTTATGTTTTCAATTTGTATGAAGCAAGGTCACAGCAATGTCGAGTATATATATTCTATGACGAGTATCTAAAGAAAGGTTTTTGTTGTGCAGATTTCTGTGCAAATAAATAGAAAACAGATGTATCAAGTGAATAGCATACAGTAATCTGTCCGGTGACTCCAATTTCAATTTCCACGATTCTTTTCCGATCCTGTTGATTTTCCACATGCCGGAGATATAAAATTTCCATCCCGGTGCCGGAGATTCGAAATTTTCACCCGATGCCGGACCGAAGAAATTTTCACCCGATGTCGAAGAAAATGGTCTTGCTTGTGTAAAAAAGATTGTCGGAACCGAAAAAAAAAATCGACGATAGTCACTAAACACATCAGATTCATGGAACAGCTAACTCAAAAAAAACACGGAAAACAAAAACCAACAATGGCAACAACAACAAACAAACCACAACACACCTGCAAATTTGATAACTTGTTTTGTTTAGGCAACCCAGGCAACTATCAGTGTTCTTGCTTCATCCGCCGCCTTAAAGTGGTTTTTAACGGAGAAAGTGTGTTTATACGGAGAATGGGATACTTAAGGAGGAGCGCCATGGCTTAAATAGAGGGGGCGGATCACTCCAGTGTGTTACCCTAGACTAGAGCCGCCGCCACCACTTCAAACACAAAACATCTCAGCCGTTGATTTCTTTTGTGTCTTTTTTTTCAATAATACATTCTCAATAAAAAAGAAACAAATCACGGACGGACCTGGCTCATTAATATTTTTATATTTCAAATTTTCCTCCAACAGTTAAAAATCAAATTTTGTTAAATGCTCCATTTTTTCGGTCGCATATTTGAATTATTGTTTCCCTAATAGTTTTTTGGGTTAATTATTTAAAAGTATAATTTTTTATACTTATTAGCCCCATAAAGACATAAAGGAATTTGTTGGACTTATAAGGACATAATATATCTATATGTATCAAAATACCCCTAATCTAATTTATTCTTCAAGCTCATCGGACATGGAGTTTCCGGTGGAACAGAAACCGGCACAACAGAGCTTTTATTCAATACTTTAATACAATTAGTGGGAGAAGCATTACCAAAAGGGCAAGACGCAGAGATTCAAAGACTTGAAGAAGGAGATTCAATCGAACCCGAATTGCACCATTCATGGAGGTCTCATTGCTCAAAGATCTCCACCCCTTTAATCGACCCTTTCCTTAATCAAATCCGACCTAAATTGGAACAATTTCACCCAAATTCTTCGATTTTGTACCCGAACTCGCTTCCGCTTTTTCCTGGATTTTTGCCTCATTTAGGGACCAAAATGGTCGAAAAGAACAGAATAAATTCAGCGCAATTGATGCTATTTGTAAGAACAAAAGATTGTAATAAAGATTGCAAGAGCAAAAAAATAGAGTATATTACAAGTTTAATTCAATGCATTATGTTTCCATGAACACCATGTATTACAGAGTATATTATGCGTTGTTACAGAACAAAGACATGAAACCTGTTGGTTTTGCTCATGTTCTTTTGTTTCTTGGATTTCTTTGACTTCTTTGATAAAGATTGAATTTTGTTTTGATATTCATGGAGGGTAATTCGAAATTCGACTTTGTTATTTATCATTGATCTTTTGTTGCTGACAAAGACAATCTTGCAACCTGAGTTTTCTTATTTTGGGACCATCCATATATACCCATGGACTTGTAGTTACAAATTTAAATGTAATCAGCACTTCATTAATGGCTGATTGCTGCTTTTCAACAAATACCACTATGGCACACTAATCCCATATGAACATATAAACAAATAACACTTTCCAAGCTTCCAAGAACTTCAAAGAGGTTCTTGTTTGTTTTTTTCCAAACGTGGAACATTTGTTTATGATATTGTATTCCATTACCTTGTTTGGTAGGCAATGGAACTCATTGTAGGATTTATTTTTTCATTCCATTCCGACTATTCCATTGAATTTTGGATGGAATGAAAATCATCCATTTTCATTCCGTTGGAATGAAATCATATTCCATTCCTCCGTTGCCAAACAAGCCAAATTGATATAATGTAATGAAAAAAGTATTCCATTCCATTCCATTACCGCAATCCAAACATGCCATTAGAGTTTCTCCGTTGTCAAACAAGCCAAATTGATATAATTAATGAAGTGACATTGATGTCACTGCAGATGTCACTGTATACATTAGACAATTAATGAAGTGACATTGATGTCACTGTATACATTACACAACTAATGAAGTGACATTAAAGTAATACCGTAAGGCGTCACTGCATAAATCGCTATAACAATACGTCAATGCATAACTCAATATCATATGATGTCTCTGCATTGTCAAATGTTATAACATCGTGATGTCTCTGCAATACGGCGTCTCTGCATTGCGGTGTCACTTCATCGTGGTGTCTCTGCAATGCGGTGTCACTTCATCACGGTGTCTCTGTATCGCGGTGTCTCTGCATCGTCAAATGTTATAACATCATGATGTCTTTGCATCGGGGGTGGTCACTGCATCGCGGTGTCTCTTCATCTGGGTTGGTCACTGCATCGTGGTGTCTCTGCATCGAGGTGATCAATGGATCTAGCGTGGTCAATGCATCGTGGTGTTACTTCATTGAGGCGTCTCTGCATCGCGGGTGGTCACTACGTCGCTGTATCACTTCATCGAGGTGTCTCTGCAATACGGCATCTCTACATCACAGTGTCTCTGCATCGGGGGTGGTCACTGCATCACGGTGTCACTTCATTGCGGTGTCTCTGCATCACGGTGTCGCTTCATTGCCGTGTCTCTACATCGCGGTGTCACTTCATCGCGGTGTCTCTGCATCGCGATGGTGATCGCATCGGGCGTCGTGGTGGTCAATGCATCAGGATGGTCATTGCATCGAGGTGGTCAATGCGTCGCGGTGGTCATTGAATCGTGGTGGTCAATGTATCGGGGGTGGTCATTGTATTGCGATGGTCAATACATCGGTTCAAAAAAAAAAAAAAAAAAAAAAAGTAAAAAAGCCTGAAAAAAAAAAAAAAAAAAAAAAAAAAAAACAGATCTGTGATGATAACCATATTGAAGTACAAAAGATACATTGTATTGATATTTTCCCGCAATCGCATGATAAGGGAATGATAATATTTTTTTTATTAATATCTGAGAAGTGGTCCGGCCTCTTCACCCTTTTTTTTTTTTTTTTTTTTTTTTTTTCTTTCATTAAGTATTTTTGAGTCTATCTATCTAATTTGTGTCTTATAAGTCAAATGATTCTTTTTGTCTTATGTTCAATAAATCTGCTTTTATGTCTTTTTGCGCCTTTAATTTCTTGCAGTTTTTACACTTAATGACATTGTTTTTTTCTAAAGAATCAAAATCTATAAAGCATGTATAGGGACACATCACGTCGCTCGATATCACATGGATATGGTAACATGATTAATTTCTGAATTTATTGACACAACATATCTACAAACATGTTAAAAGTATGTATTACAAAAAGTTATATTACAAGGGATCCATAAAATTCAAAGAGATATGTACAAGTAAATTATAATGTTTGTAATTCAACTTTCTAAATACCGAAAATAGTTAATTATTCGACAACTATAAGTTACAAAACTATGTTTGGCCTTCAAAATTTCACCATTTATAGTTTGTCAACATTAAACGCATAAATTAAATAAGATATGGTATTATTCAAACTATAATTATGGTTGAAAATCATTTTTTATTGCAATTTGCATTCAACTTATCTCATCTTTGAACATTTCTTTACGAAAATTGAAATTCGAAAATAAGAAATCTCTTCTAAAAATAAAATTAAAAAAAAAAAAAAAAAAATATCCGTGTTAATGAGTGTCGGAAAATGTGAAAAATATAAATAGAGAGTTGGGAAAAAGGACACATTTCGAAATATTTTTAAGTCACATGACACCCAAATAATTTTTAAAGAGAGTGGAATAAATGACAGATAAGAGGAAAGAATAGGAATCAAGACAGTAGAAATACAAATTGGATGAACAGTAGAAATACAAATTGGATGATTAGGACAATTCCACTGTTCGTTACTCATTAGGACAATTCCACTGTTCGTTACTCCAAATCCTCAGTTTGGTACGATAGAATTTAACTCAAATCTACTGTTTCACGTCTCCACTGTTTCATTGTTTTTGACGACAATTACCTCGAAATGACTTCGAAAAAAATATCAAATGGGGTGTCTGAATAAAGAGAACGAAAAATGAAAAAATAAGTGAGAGAATTACGATTTTTTTTTACGTTTAGATCAAAAGATATATATTCATTTTTGTAATTAAATATGAGAGAAATCCAATTGTGGTAGAATAAACACTTGTCATTTTTACAAGATACAAAATTCCACCATCCTGTTTACATATCTCTAGTTTCATTTTGTCATTTTTAACAATAAAGCCTAATTTTTTTTTAGGAATAAGGACTTCTACTTCTACTAATATTTATAGCTAAAGGAAAAAAATTAATATGTGGTACATCTTCCTGCACTTTGATTGGTTTAGTAGCAAAACCGGAGAAAGTTGCTGATGGGTCGGTCAATTTGATGGTTTGGCACTGCAGTATCCCGGGTAAAACTGGGACAGACTGGGAGGGCAGCTACTACGTACCCTCTGACAATGCACTTAAGTTCCTAGCAAACCTCCGAAATGCAAGTTCCCTCCAGGATTCTTTCACCCCAATGTTTACAGTCTTCTGGAACAGTCTATTTATCTATACTCAAATTCTGGTAGGCATCCAGGATTTACTGGATACTCCAAATCCTGATGATCCTGCACAAACAGATGGTTGTGTAATGGACAGATGTCACAGATTGGTTGTTGCATGTGGCCCTACCTTAGGTCCGATATTGTGAAAGGAATTTGTATATGTATTTTTAGCTCCGTGTTTGGGTCCTAGTTCCGTTGCCATGGATACTTAATTTTCTTTCAGCTTTGTTTGTACGTGGAGTTTGTACCAGGTTCTTTTTAGAAAGGAAAAAAAAAAAAAAAAAAAAAAAAAAAAAAAAGTGATAATTATATTAGTTATTAAAATGTTAAACCAATCCCAAATCTCATTTGGTATCAATGGATAAGACTTTAAAAATAAAATAAAAAAAGAAATACTATAGCTCTTGTTGACAAATTTTATAATACAAACTGTTGTGAGAAGTGTTTGATGCAAGTGTGGCATACATTACAACCATTCATTTCTAACCTCTCGCATTACGATAAAAGTGTATTATGTGAAAGAGAGTAAAAATGAGAGGCTCTAATGTATGCCACTTGGTACAACATTCTTACAACCGTTGCACAATAAAGTCTCTCTTGTTTTGATAAGTGTCTTCTAAGTCTACTGATCAATGCTTATTATAAAATTTCCCCTCGAATTGTTAGATATGATACATGTAATTTATCATATACAGATAAATAATAAACATATATATATATTAAAAAATATAATTGTATGTCTCCACACTTAATATAATCAGCGCCACAAACCAAGCAACAATCATATATTAAATTTTTGATAATACTTAAATTAAAACTTCAATTTGTTTATTATGACACAACATATTACTTATTATATATACTAGTATATGTAATAAGTATATTGTCAGCAAAGTGACTTAAACTCTACATCTTGTTTCTTAAAGTAATAGAAACTGAATATAGTAGATAGATTTCATTCTCATTGCTTGTGTGAGCTTGGTACAGCAGCCTGGTATATACCATGGATACAATTACAGACTTGCACACATCTCCATACACACACCTATCGAACGGCTACATCCTTATAAGGAATATTACACATGTCAATTCTACATAGAGCCAAGTATTACACACATGCAATCTTATCATAGATAACTACTACTACTACTTATCCAATATTCTTATCATCCCCCCTCAAACGAAACTGGGTATCCACCAGATTGAGTTTGGACCGAGCAGCAGCAAAAGCAGTAGACTGATATACTACTTTTATATGATTAAATATACGTTATATTATTATGTTTTATCAACGAATTCTATATAAAATATATGAAATTATGGTATAAATGATATGAAATGTTAATATTTATAATTTAGAGTAGTTAGTAGTAATAATAGTAAAAAGTTGTAATTTTGTACCGATTTTAGTAAATCGGAGTGTCGTGTCAGATTTACGTGGGTATTTGTGGTATTTTATTGCAGATTTATGAACCGAGACCCCGAGAATCGACATGTTGAAGTGTAATTATATCTCTGGAAGGATTTAGAGAGTGTCACAAGCTTAAGTGGTCAAGTGGTCAATCAATTTGGTTAAGTGGTAATCGAGAAATGTCTTCGACAAACGAATGGCTCATTAAACCGACGTTATCTGAAGAAGAGTCCTTCACGAAAGTTGTAGATTTTCCCGAGAGCTTTCCGATGCCGCTTGAATCATGATTTTTGGAGATCCAGAACTCGAGATATGAATTTTAGAAGTTTAATAATTATATATAAATATATATATATATAATTATCACCGCACATGCTGATTGTAATTAAGAAGGTGGAGATCATCATTGCACCGGCCCGGTCCGGCCTACTACCGGCCCGGTCCGGCCAAGGAAGTTTCATCTATATAAAGAGCTCAATTGCAAACAGAAACGATGTACCAATATATATAAACCATATCATATATATATATCTTCTCCTCTTTGTTTTCTTTTTATTTCGTAGTTTGTAAATAGGCCTTAAGCCAAAAATAATAATCTCGTAGTATCGTTGTAATGCTCGGAAATTATCGAAGTTCGATGTTGTTGAAGTCGTTGTAATGTCCGGAAGAATACAACTCGATTCAAAGATTTGTAATCGGGTAACTTTTCTTAAGTATTTATGTTTGTTTTTATCTTTTTCGTTATTGTAATGTTTTTAGGCTAACTCTAATAACTAGCCAAATTTATGTAATCGCTTTATTTCGATCTTTTCGGTAAAGGAATGTTTGTCTAATTAAAATTGATTAAAATTGAGTTAATTGAATCTTTTTCTATTCTCAGAACGTATTGATAATATTCGGATTGACGTAATTAACCAAGATGAATCGCACCATATAACCTAACGATGAACCGACCGGAGAAGTTAGGATATGAGATAAAAGATAGAAAAACCGAGGGTAAAATTGGCCGCGTCTTGGCGTGACTACGAATCCTATTTCCTACCCGGGAAGATTTGTCTTGGGAAAGATTAATCTTATTAAAATTGTGCTCGAGATCATAATAATGTTAAAATCAACGGTTTAATTGAAACTAACACCGAAAGTTAAATCGATCCGCTGACAACCGGAGCCTTTTGAATAACATCGGTCGTCGACAAATGGAATAACCTCTTTTATCCGGGGTAGATTTGTACTCGCACTGCTCGAGACTAAACCGAGATTAGCATGGGCGCTTGTGGAGATTGAATCGATGACAATGACATATGACAATTTCATATGCTCGTGTGAGGAGGAATTGTTAACCTCAGGAGTGCACCGTTTCATTTACTCAATTGGACCTAAAATAAAAGGAAAGATCGAGCACATTCCGTTTACTGGAAAAGATCGTATAATTCAATTATATAAACTTTGGCTAGTTCTATAAACTTATCTGTCTAGTTCTAAAATATATTGGTATCTATATATTTATATCTATATATATACTTTGCAATTTATGTACATCTATATATATTTATATATCTATATATATTATATTAGAATAACTTTTAAATTACGCATTTATTTTATGTTGACTAGAATAGTAGTGATCTGTGTTATAAAATTGCGGTTTAGATCGAGTTAATAACAGCTCTTTGGTGTTTAACCACACTTAGAAGAATTACCAAGTTCCCTGAGGATTCGACACTCTGACTCACCATACTAGCACTACAGTTTGACCCGATACACTATCGGTTAAGGACTGGTTTAGCACTACGAAAGGCAGCTGTCAGATTTCTGGCGCCATTGCCGGGGAGCGTCGCTAATTTCTTTTTTTGTGTCTATGGTTACTACTTGTATTAGCTCAAAATTCTCGAGAATAAGTCAACACTCTTCTTATCCCATTTCTATTTTATTTTTCGTTGGTACTTACCTTATAGGTAAGTTACCAATTTTTTCTACTACTATCAATTTCGTGTTATTTTCTATTTTCGTTAGTTGATGACCAGAAGTGGTAAGGCCCCACTCACTCCTTATAAGCCTGACATAAACACTTACGAAAGGCAGTTAAGAGTAGAGAGTAAACGTGGTCATACTAGTCAGGGAAATCCTGACGAATCATCTTCAAACAGAAATACGAGAATGGCTGAAATCAGTGATGAAACACCTGAACAAGTTCGGAACATGCTCTGTGGCATGGACAAAACCCCGTTAACCCTAATAATAATAATAATAATAATAATAATAATAATATAAATAATCGAATCGGAACCGTAATAATCGTAATAACCCACCAAACCCGAGACCTATCTCGTGATCAAACCATAAGAAGAAACCGGACTAATAATCCCATACTTTTACCCAATGAAGTAGCAAATAATTTCAAATTAAATCTCATCTTTTGGTTTAATTGACGCAAAGAGGCCAATTCTAGGAGAGGATGATGAAGATCCACATCATCATCTCTCGCTTTTTTGAAGAATCTGTGCAATACAAACCCAAAAGTCAAGGTGCTCATAAGGAATTAACGAGGATGACTATGTTTCCTTTTTCTTTAAAAGGACGAGCACGAGATTGGTTTATGTCTCTTCCACATCATTCACTTACTAGTTGGGAGGAGATTCAAACTGAATTTCAAAACAATATTTCACTCCGGACTAAATTTGGAATTAAAAGTCGAGGTTGCTAACTTTAGACAAGGATCTGAAGAAACGCTTGGGAATGCCTGGGAAAGATTTAAAAAATTGTTAAGAGCCTGTCCCGATCATGGTTATTCCTTAGATATGCAAATTCAACTTTTCTGTCGTAAATTAAGAAAAGATTCACGTGCCGATGTAGATCATGCATGTGGTGGTTCTTTAATGATGAGTGAAGCTCAAATAGTTTACGATGCTATAGAAAAGATTTCCAAAAATAACGTAATCGCGGGAAACCGGTTCTAGCACCAGAAAAGTAGCTTTTGCAGGAGAATGTACATCTAATACGGAAGTTCTAGCACATTTAGAAAATTTGAGTAGGAAATTTGATGGCCTACAATCTAACAAAAACCAAAGTTCAGAAAATAGTACATCAACTGAATACTCGAATCAGGATAATATGCCATTAGGGATTGAAGAACCAATAGGATATTCAAGAGAGGAGGTGAGTTTTCTTCAGCAGCATAGGAATTTGAACAATGCATACTCAAACTCGTTTAATGATATAAGAAGAGATCACCCTACTTATCAATGGTCTGAAAACCCTAGTAAGCAAGGACAACCGCCATATCCAGTCCCATATAGGAATAATAATCAAGTTTATCAAGAAAACACATCTAATCAGAATTTACAATCATTACCTAGATCATATCCTCAACATACCACTCAAAGTATACCAAGAACTCAAAGTTCAACTCAACTGCGGAAGGAGTTGAAAAATGGGAAAAACTAATGGAAAATATGATGGGTGTAGTATCTACTCAAGCTAAGAATATGGAAATAATGATGACTTCTATTGGTGCAAATCCTTTAAAGATATGACTACAATGAAAACATCTATGAGCGGACATGATACCAGAATGAGAACAATAGAAGCCTCATTGAGGAATATGGAAGATCATTTGAGTAGGGAAGGTGAACGTAACAACAGTAGACCACCTGGAGTATTACCAAGAAATACTGAAAGAAACCCAAGAGAGGTAAATGTTGTAGTTACGAGAAGTAGAAAACTTTGTGGTAGTAATGGAGTATAAAACTTCGGGAATAATGAAGTAGAAAATGATTTAGATGGAAAAAATGATGAAACTAAAGATGAAATTGAATTCACTGATGAGGAAGAAGAAATTATAGAGAATTTCTTGAAAAGGAATAGATGTTTGGAACCTGAAAGAGATGGTGAAAAATGGGTAAAAATCCCTAGGATTTTGAAAGATCCCATGGATAAAGATTTAAGGAATTTATTCAAGGAACATGTTAGAGTAGAGGATAATGAAAACAAGGATGAAAAACAGAAGAATCAAGGAATGCTGAGTAGAGATTGATTCGGGAATGTCTTAACAGAAAAACTCAAGATCATGATACTTGCCGATCAAGTAATACTCAAAGGTTTAAGGAGAAAGGAAAAGAGAAAATGACTTTGGGATCAAAGGTTGTAGATTTAGAATCTTTACCTTACCCACCTAAAGATCAAATTAAAAAGATTAAAACTGATCAAAAGTATGCTCGTTTCCTTGATACTTTTCATCATATTCATGTTAATATCCCTGTTATCGAAGCTCTAATTAGTATGCCTGCTTATGGAAAGTTTCTGAAAGATATTCTCACAAACAAGAAAAAATTAGAGGAATATGAGAATATATGCCTAAATGAAGAATGTTCTGTAGCTTTTGCGGCATAAGTTACCGCTTAAACTGAAAGATCCTCGGAGTTTTACCATTCCATGTGAGATTGGAGGATTTACTGCTAAAAAGGTCTTATGTGATCTTGGAGCTAGTATAAATCTCATGTCTTATGAGGATTATAAGAAGCTAGGCATAGGAAATCTTACGGAGATCGAAATGACTCTTGCAAATGGCGAGATAGATCGATTAAATACCCTAAAGGAATTATTGAAGACGTATTGGTTAAAGTAGACAAGTTCTATTTTCCAAGAGACTTTGTAGTTATGGAAATGGAAGAAGGATATTCAGCGCCACTTATCTTAGGTCGACCATTTCTAGCTACTGAGGAAGAACTTTAATAGATGTCCGTAAAGGAAAATTAATTACGAGAGTCAATGAAGATGAAGTTACTTTCAATATTTTCAAAGCTATGAACCATCCATACAAATCACGAGAATCATGTTCTTTTATAGAAGATATTCATTACATCTATGATAATCAGTTAACAACTTTTGAAGACAGATTAGAAGAATGCTTAACTCTGTCTATCTATAAGGAAGATGAGAAAGACACCGAAATGAAAGAGATAATTCTTTCTCTAGATAAAGGAAGTTTTACTTTTAAACCATCATGGCATAAGTATTTGGAATTAGAACTAGAAGGACCAATTCTTAAACCATCACTGGAAGATCCACCTAAGAATCTGGAATTGAAACCGTTACCTTTAAATCTGAAATATGCTTTTCTTGAAACCAATAATCTATTACGGTTATTATTTCATCATCTTTAATCGAGCAACAAGAAGATCAATTACTTAGAATGTTGAAAAAGCATAAGAAAGCTTTTGGATGGACAGTTGCCGATATTCGAGGTATTAGCCCTGAGATTTGCGTTCATAATATAATTCTGAAGGAAGATGCTAAACCTTGTATTCAACCGCAACGCCGCCTCAACCCAAATTTGCAGTTAATTGTTAAGAAAGAGGTCATTAAGCTATTTGAAATGGGGATAATCTTTCCCATATCAGATAGTGAATGGGTAAGTCCAACTCAAGTGGTACCAAAGAAAGGAGGTTTCACAGTGAAAGAGAATGAAAAGAATGAATGGATTCCGACTAGAGAAATTACCGGTTATCGAATGTGCATTGATTTTAGAAAACTAAATGATCATACTAAGAAAGATCATCATCCACTTCCATTCATAGTTCAGATGTTGGAACGTTTAAGTGGACATAAGTATTACTGTTTCTTAGATGGTTATTCAGGATATTTACATATATTCATTGCAGCAGGAGATAGAGAAAAAACTACTTTCACTTGTCCTTATGGAACTTTTGCTTATAAAAGAATGCCGTTTGGTTTATGTAATGCACCAGCTACGTTTCAAAGGTGTGTGATGGCTATATTTGCTGATATGGTTGAGAAATTCCTAGAAATGTTTATGGATGACTTTAGTGTTTACGGAGATTCATTCGATATTTGTTTGTTACACTTAGAATGAGTGTTACAATGCTGTGAAGATACCAATTTAGTACTAAACTGGGAAAAATGTCACTTAATGGTATCGGAAGGATTGTTTTAGGTCACGTAATCTCTCAAGAAGGTATTGAAGTTGATAAAGCTAAAGTCAAGTAATTGAAAAATTACCTCCACCCGTTAATTTAAGAACCCTAAGAGGATTTCTCGGACATGCAGGTTTTTATAGAAGGTTCATTGCCGATTTTTCAAAAATAGCAAAGCCTTTAAGTCATTTACTTGAAAAGGAAGTGCCTTTTAACTTTGATAGTAAATGTATGGAAGCTTTTCAGACCTTAAAAGCGAGGTTGACTACTGCACCAGTGTTAGTAGCACCAGATTGGAGTTTGCCGTTTGAGATTATGTGTGATGCGAGTGATTTAGCTGTAGGAGCTGTCTTAGGTCAAAGATATAACAAAATTCTCAAAGCTATTTACTATGCATCTCACACATTAAACGGAGCTCAACTTAATTATGCAACTACAGAAAAAGAATTGTTGGCTGTGATTTTTGCCTTAGATAAGTTTCGATCATATATTGTTGGTTCTAAGGTAATAATTTATACAGACCATTCAGCCCTGAAGTATTTACTGAGTAAGAAAGATGCTAAACCTCGTCTTCTTAGATGGATTCTCTTACTTCAAGAATTCGATATTGAAATTAAAGATAAAAAAGGAAGTGAGAATGTAGTAGCAGATCATCTAAGTAGAATGGAAAATGATGAAGAAAAAGGAATTGAAATTAAAGATTCATTTCCTGATGAACAACTATTTAGAATAGATACTCCTTCAACCATGCAGTTATTAAAAAATAGAATTCCTTCTAAGGAAATTTCACCTTGGTTTGGAGATATCATTAATTACTTAACCTGTGATTATATTCCGTCTCATTGGACTTGGCAACAAAAAAAGAAGTTCTTTTATGACTTAAAATTTTATAACTGGGAGGAACTAGACCTTTTCCGTAAATGTTCGGATGGGATAATCAGAAAATGTGTGCATGATAATGAAATTTTAAGTGTTTTGTCATTTTGTCATGATCGTGAGGCAGGAGGTCATCATGGAGGTTGGAAAACTGCTTTTAAAGTTTTACAATGTGGTTTTTATTGGCCTACACTATATAGAGATGCTTATAAATATGTTAAATCTTGTGAGTCTTGTCAAAAATGGGGAAATGTATCTAAAAACATGAAATGCCTATGCAACCTATTTTAGAATGTGAGTTATTTGATGTTTGGGGTATAGATTTCATGGGACCTTTCCCTATATCTTTTGGAAAAAGATTTATTCTTGTAATGGTAGATTATGCTTCAAAATGGGTAGAAGCTGAAGCTCTTCCCACTATAGATACCAAGGTTGTCATACGATTCCTTAAAAAGAATATATTTACCAGATATGGCATTCCGAGGGCTATCATTAGTGATAGAGGTTCACATTTTTGTAATAGACCATTTACTAAGATAGTTGAAAAATATGGTGTAACGCATAATTTAGGAACGCCCTATCATCCGCAAACTAGTGGACAGGTAGAGGTATCAAATAGAGAAATCAAAAGAATCGTGGAAAAAACAGTTGATTCAAATAGTAAAAACTGGGCAGTAAAATTAGATGATGCATTATGGGCGTACAGAACAGCTTTTAAAACACCATTTGGTTGTTCTCCCTATAAGTTAGTCTTTGGTAAGTCTTGTCATCTCCCAGTTGAGTTAGAACACCGAGCCTTCTGGGCTATAAAATTTTTGAATTTCGATCCTAAGGTCAGTCGGTGATCATAGATTGCTTCAATTAACGTAAACTAGAAGAATTTAGCCTCGATTCTTATGAAAACGCCGAATCTACAAGAACGCATACGAAATCTTTCCATGATAAGAGAATCTTTAAACGTGAGTTCCATGTAGGTGATCGAGTGCTTTTGTACAATTCACGTTTAAAGTTGTTTCCGAGGTAAGCTTAAGTCAAGATGGACGAGTCCATTTAAGGTAACACGGGTTTACAAATCTGAGTCGTTGAACTAAGCGATGGAAATACAACTTTTATAGCCAATGGTCACGAGTAATGTTATTTGTGGAGGGAGAAGGAATCACATTGAAAGAAGAAATAATGCTACTGATTGATCCCCCGACAAATTCAAAAAGCAGAGAAACACAAAAGAACTGAAAAGCAGAGAAACTGGAATCAGCCGAATACCAGGTACTATCTATCTTTACTCTACTTTTCTCGTATTTTTAATTATGTTTAAACTCTTTTAAATCTTTTACCGGATAGACGTAAAAGAAGCTGAATGCCTTTTTTATAGAATAGGAGTTTTTATTTTACTTTTGAAATTAGGCCTAGATAAAGATGTTGCGTTTGCTATAGAAGCTTTAGTTTTTGAACAAAACAAGAAATTGTTGAGAGAGATCAGATTGAAAGAAGTTTGTAATGGAACATCAAGAAGTGCGATAAAAAGAAGGGCAATGTTTCTGATGAGATGCAGAATCTGTGGAAAAAGTGAACATGTTGGACGCTGTGGGAAAAACACAACCAAATCCCAGGATGAGTGTTTGAATATTGTTAGGAAGGGAACGATTAGGTGGTTATCCGAAAATCCCGATAGAATTCCGAGAGATAATTCAAATGCTTCATTTTTAGGAGTTAGGTTGATTGAGCGTTATATCAGAACTCTGGAAGATTTAGAAATCGAAGAATCAGGAACCCCTTAAGTTTCGAGTCTTTTTCTTATATTTTATTTTATAAAATTTTCGCATAACTTCTGAGAATTTTATAAAATTGGATCTTTATGAAATTTGAGAAGTTTTATAAAAGTTTTATGAAAGTTTTCTTTAGTTTTTATTTAGATGTTTTATAAGAGTTGATATAAATTTATTAAATTTTTATAAGCTTTTTAAGTGTTATAAAGATTTTATTAAGTTGTAAAATGTTATAAACTTATCTTTAAGAGTTTAATTAAGTTTTATTAAGGTTTTATATAAGTTTTTATCAAAAAAAATCATAAAAAAATGAAAAAAAAAAAAAAAAAAAAAAAAATCGAAAAAGTGAAAAAAATTGGGCACGGACCGATCCGGCCCTTAATCCGGACCGGTCCGGGGTCTAAAAACATAAGAAAGGACGGGGACCCCTTTTTTTCTTCTTCTTCTTCCCTAATTTTCTTCCAACAGCCGCACCCCACACACCAAACCCCACCACTCGAATTTTTTATCAATTCTTCCACAAAAATTCACCTCTCACACTACCACTACTTGATTTCTTCCCCTTTTCATCTCTTCTCTTCTACACAATTTTGAAAAAATCAAAAGGGAGCAAAAACAAGCTACATTTCATTCCGGCGACTTTTTCAACTTTTCCGGCCTACTTTTCAAAGTTTTCTTCATATTAAGGTATAATTTAGTTTATGTAGTTATCAATTTCGTATTTTTCATAATTTTTTAGCTTAATTTCAACTGTTTTGATTTTTGAGTGTGTTGTGACATTTTTATTTTTGTTGTTTTTGTTGTTGTTTTTGTTGTTGATTGGCATTACCAATATCATAGAATGGCTGAGTCGAGTAGGAAAGTCTCTAAAAAGCGTAAATCAAACATTCCTATATCAACTCCGGTCGTAGGCACAATACTTTTATCACCTGAAGAAGAGGCCGTAAGCTTTGATAAAACCGCATCACCTGAGGCTAAGAAAGCGTATGAGAAAATTTATAGTAATTGTGATGTCTTGGTTGAAAAAGGGTTAGATTTGGATGACTTAGGTGATGAAGTCAAAGATATCTTTAGAAAACGACAGTGGTTGGAACTAGCATCTAGAAGGGAAGGGGAGATTAACACGACTCTAGTAGCTGAGTTTTATTCAGTTTTATCTACACTTTCACCGGAGCAGCTTACTCAGTCGCAAACTGTACCCCTAAGAGCCAGAAATATTCCTTTTAACCCTGAAGTTATAAATGCAATTCTAGGAGTTGAAGTTTTTCCTGATGAGGAAGATTACAGGGTAGTTTTGAATTTAGATGATCCTGCGAGTTTTGAGCAGACTGCCCTGAGAGCTCAGAATGCTTTTGACCCAACCGCTGTGTGGGTAGAAAATAGATTTAATTATGGGAATTGTTTTAGAGGGTTGAGGGCAATTAAAAGATTTATTAGCCATAATCTCTACCCTTCACGTAAACATACTGCTTTTGGAAAGGAAGATGTTTGTATCGCTTGGGCGATGGTAAACGATGTCAGAGTGGATGTTGGTAAGGTCATGTTTAAAAGAATTTTCGAGAGTATTGTCATCGCCGCACTGTGGAGTCATCTGTACTTCCCTTGTTTTATCTCTGATTTATGTCGTAGGGTAGGCGTACCAGTCCTGCCTAATGACAAGCTATCTCTGGCGGATGCACCGCTGATTGGACCGAGTTTGACTAGTCTTCCAGATGGTAGTATTAGCTCTGTGATTAGAAGACGTCAAACTCAACCAACTCCACCAGTTTTCACATCTTCTTCTTTTCCATCTTTTTCTAGTCAGCCTCAACAAACTCCTTTCTCCAACACTATCACCTATGATATGTTTCAATCTTTAGTGTCGACGTTGTTGCGTGGTCAAGCCAACATGGCTTTATATGCCGAGAGTAATAAGCGTGGTGTGATGATATTCGTAGAGGTTTAAGGAGGAACGGCGATTGCTTCGTAATCCTACTTTTGATGATCCCGCCTATCCACCTTGTCGATCGAGATCCTTATACCTTACGAGTGGGTAACACCTATTCCACCACCTTCGAGCTTTCATCCATCGTCATATCCTTTTGGGAGCCAATCTAGTGGAACAGGTGTATTTTCGACAGGTGTTCAGAGACCAGCGATGTCTAGTTGGGGAGGATTCACTGAGTTTGCACATATCACGACGGGCATGAGTTCGATGGGTCTTGATAGTTCAGTCAGGACCACGACTACAGTTCAGCCAACAGCTTCTCAGTCGTTTCCGAGTTCAAGCTTTCATGTCGATCCTGAAGAAGGCTATGAAGAAGATTGAATTTAATAACTATGTTTGATTAAACATTTTTTTACTGCACATTTCATTTTATTCGACGTTTGTCATTTAGATATTGGTTTGTTTTCATTTTCGTTTAGTTTGATTTTATAGTCGTTTTATCGAAATTTGGTTTGCATTTTAAATCGTTTTAGTTTTTCTAAAAACTATAAAAAAAAAACCCAAAAATGATTTTTGTATAATTATTACGTTATTTTACAAAAATATAATGTGTCGTTTTATCCGTTCATATCAAGTTAGATTAATCATTATGAAGTATCTTCAAGGAATTAGGTAGTAATAGGCACGTGAAAAAAAAAACCAAAATACAATTTGACTTTCACCTCTGTCCTCAGTAAAAGCTGGATGAGGCCGGACCGGTCCGGCCTAGACTCGGCCCGAGCCGTGAAGGGAAATGGCATGAGTCATTTTTTGAGTCTGTCGAGTGCATCCACGTATGTATAATTTTCTATCTATTTAAAGGAGGCCAGGGAATGAGATCGATATCACTCAGATTGTTTCGGTAAGAGGAGTGGCTGTTCCCTTCTCTTCTTCTATTATCAACCAAATTTTTGCAATTCCACCGGTTTCAATGCAGCATTTTGAGATAACATGGGGCTTACAAAATCCACACAATCATTTGAACAGAGTCCATGAGTCTTTCCAATGTCTGTTTCCACTTTTCGACACAAATCACGAAATGTCTACACGTGCTTTACTTCCACACCTAAAGGCGTGGAAACATTTCATTAATTCTAGGGTGTATCCTACTTGGGATTTCGGGAGCCTTAGTGATAATGAAATGCTTCTACTTTTTGCTTTGGCATTTGGTGAATTTGTGGATTGGGGTATTTTGATTCAAAGGACGGTGTTGGAGTTTGCAATCACGAGAGGTAGTAGGGGGAAACCTATGCCTAATTCTTGGTTGATTTCGCGCCTGTGTACTTAGATGAGTGGAGTGGGAGAGCTGGAAACGGATGAGATTTTTCCGTCTAGAGATAATCGAGTTGGATTATTGCCGGTTGATACACCGGGTTGTTCGTCTACGATTTAGATGGTTGGTTGGTGGTTAGTTTATGATGTTTAAGTTTTAATAAGTTAAATTAAGTTAAGTTTGAAGTTTTTTTTTCTCTAGTTAGTTAAGTTTATGTTCTTTTAAGTTTGTATTAATCTATCTTGTTTAATATATATATATGTCTCAGTTTTTTAAGTTTGTTTGTTATTTAATGATATAATTAGTATACGCTAAAATTAAAATCGGAATAATAACGATAATAGATAATTTTAATTTTATTTTCCAACCTACTTATTTAATACTCATTGAACATCGGGACGATGCCACTTCGTAAGTGGGGAGTAGAGTTAGGTTAGAAAATTCATTAAAATTTTCGAAAATAGTTATAAATTATAAAATTATCAAAATTTTTATTACTTATTTTCAATTTTTTAGTAGTTAATATATATGAATAAGAAATGATATAATTTGGAAGAATAAGTTTTTAATTAAGTAAAGTATATTAGATATATTATAATCATATTTATGTCTAATTTAGATTTTAATAAGATTTTAAGTTTATATAATTGAGTAATTAATATTAGATATTGTTTTTATGAAATTATATAAGTATGTTGATAATTATAAGTAAAATTTTTAGAATAATTTTTTCAATATGAATTATGAGTTTGGAATTGGACTAGGGATGTCGATTTTTGGCACCAAAAAAATATAACTATAGCCAAATAGCCTACCTAAATTTCCAATTTTTGTTCTTATGTCAGCCTTGATTAGAGTGATCAAGACCTCACTCGAAATTGTCAATTGTGATTAAATAACCAACCTTTAGCTAATTTTGGTCTACATTTCCTTGTAATTCCGCAAGTTTGTACGTACTTATAAAAAGAGATGAAGACATAAAAGCTAAGTTTTGGTATATGCTGAGATTGGAAAAATTAGATAAGTATTAGTATATTCGATCTTACCTCATGACACTTGCAAGATAGTCGATTTTGGTAATTAGTTCGGATATATTCTGAATTAAGAACGAAGCACCATATTTACACGTAATTAATCAAATACAGTGTATCTTCCTTATCTCATGATCGACAACTTAAAAAAATATAAAAAGAACATGTACATATCGGTTGTAGCTACCAATGATTTGAGTGAGTAGGGTATTATCACGAAATGTCCTATATCACTATGAGGTCGAAAGCTCCCGATTGCCTGATGATAGTAGTCCAGCTAGGGTATTATCTCGAAATGTCCTATTGCTGGGAGTGAAGACACCGAATGAAAAAGAAAAAGTCGAATCATAAGATCTCAAGAATGATTACAAGTTTAAGGAAACCGGACTTGTAATTTTCGATCGAAAGAGTAGTACTCCGATCAATCTTGATGAAGCAATGCTTGTAAGTTTGATTTTCTACACACACTCACGCTTTTAGTTCTTAATCTGAAAAAAAAAAAAAAAAGAGAAAATCTGAAAAAAAGAAAAAAGAAAAAGAAGAGATGTTATTAATCGATGATTATTTTTTGATCAAGAATATGAAGATGTAGAATGCATTTACTTGCTTCTTCTCTTTTTTTGATTTCTTTTTTTTCCGATTAACCAACATCTTGAGCCTAAACTCTATAAGCCATTTTTGTCGACTACCTGACCGAGTTTCCGATTCCAGAATTTCATAATAGTTGCGATTAAAAATAATTCTGATATTTTATTTTATACTTATTAAGTATTATATGTACAATTTCATCTAAATAATATTTAATGTTTAAGTTATTTAAGTTATATACACTTTCTATCTTCTTACGATTTTAAATTAGAATAAGTAATATATTTATAATATTGACAATATAAATTACATTAAAAATTATAATCTGATCAATTATATTATCTTTTATTACAAATTATTTTTAACGAGGGATCGATCAAAAGCTTAAGTGGGAGTAGTTGATATACTACTTTTATATGATTAAATATACGTTATATTATTATGTTTTATCAACGAATTCTATATAAAATATATGAAATTATGGTATAAATGATATGAAATGTTAATCTTTATAATTTAGAGTAGTTAGTAGTAATAATAGTAAAAAGTTGTAATTTTGTACCGATTTTAGTAAATCGGAGTGTCGTGTCAGATTTACGTGGGTATTTGTGGTATTTTATTGCAGATTTATGAACCGAGACCCCGAGAATCGACATGTTTAAGTGTAATTATATCTCTGGAAGGATTTAGACAGTGTCACAAGCTTAAGTGGTCAAGTGGCCAATCAATTTGGTTAAGTGGTAATCGAGAAATGTCTTCGACAAACGAATGGCTCATTAAAACGACGTTATCTGAAGAAGAGTCCTTCACGAAAGTTGTAGATTTTCCTGAGAGCTTTCCGATGCCGCTTGAATCATGATTTTTGGAGATCCAGAACTCGAGATATGAATTTTAGAAGTTTAATAATTATATATAAATATATATATATAATTATCACCGCACATGCTGATTGTAATTAAGAAGGTGGAGATCATCATTGCACCGGCCCGGTCCGGCCTACTACCGGCCCGGTCCGGCCAAGGAAGTTTCATCTATATAAAGAGCTGAATTGCAAACAGAAACGATGTACCAATATATATAAACCATATCATATATATATATATATATATATATATATATATATCTTCTCCTCTTTGTTTTCTTTTTATTTAGTAGTTTGTAAATAGGCCTTAAGCCAAAAATAATAATCTCGTAGTATCGTTGTAATGCTCGGAAATTATCGAAGTTCGATGTTGTTGAAGTCGTTGTAATGTCCGGAAGAATACAACTCGATTCAAAGATTTGTAATCGGGTAACTTTTCTTAAGTATTTATGTTTGTTTTTATCTTTTTCGTTATTATAATGTTTTAAGGCTAACTCTAATAACTAGCCAAAGTTATGTAATCGTTTTATTTCGATCTTTTCGGTAAAGGAATGCTGTCTAATTAAAATTGAGTTAATTGAATCTTTTTCTATTCTAGCACGTATTGATAATATTCGGATTGACGTAATTAACCAAGATGAATCGCACCATATAACCTAACGATGAACCGACCGCAGAGAAGTTAGGATATGAGATAAAAGATAGAAAAACCGGAGGGTAAAATTGGCCGTCTTGAAAGTGTGACTACGGAATCCTATTTCCTACCGAAGCGATTTGTCTTGGGAAAGATTAATCTTATTAAAATTGTGCTCGAGATCATAATAATGTTAAAATCAACGGTTTAATTGAAACTAACACCGAAAGTTAAATCGATCCGCCGACAACCGGAGCCTTTTGAATAACATCGGTCGTCTGACAAATGGAATAACCTCTTTTATCCGGGGTAGATTTGTACTCGTACTGCTCGAGACTAACTGAGATTAGCATGGGGCAGTTGTGGAGATTGAACTGATGACAATGACATATGACAATTTCATACGCCGTGTGAGGAGGAATTGTTAACCTCGAAGAGTGCACCGTTTCATTTACTCAATTGGACCTAAAATAAAAGTTAAGATCGAGCACATTCCGTTTACTGGAAAAGATCGTATAATTCAATTATATAAACTTTGGCTAGTTCTATAAACTTATTTGTCTAGTTCTAAAATATATTGGTATCTATATATTTATATCTATATATATACTTTGCAATTTATGTACATCTATATATATTTATATATATATATATTATATTAGAATAACTTTTAAATTACGCATTTATTTTATGTTGACTAGAATAGTAGTGATCTGTGTTATAAAATTGCGGTTTAGATCGAGTTAATAACAGCTCTTTGGTGTTTAACCACACTTAGAAGAATTACCAAGTTCCCTGAGGATTCGACACTCTGACTCACCATACTAGCACTACAGTTTGACCCGATACACTGTCGGTTAAGGACTGGTTTAGCACTAGAAAAGGCCACGTCATAGACCCAAGGGGCTTAGTTAAGGTATCAGTCAGTTGTGAATCTGAAGGTACATATCTGACAGCCAATTGCTTAATTAGCAAGGACTTGATTGCGGACAGAATAAAAATCTACTTCGATGTGATTGGTTTTAGCATGAAACATAGGGTTATGAGCTAGGAAAGTAGCACTGGTGTTGTCACACCACAGAACATGAACTTTGGCCAGGGGAATACCCAATTCGGTAAGCAGAAACCTGAGCCAAGTAACTTTAGTAGCAGCTTGAGCTAGAGATCTGTACTCAGCCTCAGTACTAGATCTGTCTAACATGTTGTTTTTTGGAGGACCACCCAACTAATGAAGCACCTAAATAGATGCGGGAACCACTGACTGACTTTCTATCATGAGGAGAAGTTGCCCAGTCAGCATCTGAATAACCCTGGACAGCCAAGTCAACTGAAGCTTTAAACTGCAATCCCAGATGAAGGGTACTTTTGACATATCTGAGAAGCCTCTTCACTCCTTGCTAGTGTTTCTGTAGGAGAGGCCATAAATTGGCTAAGAGTATTAACACTGTAAGAGATATTAGGTCTTGTGAGAGTCAAGTACTGAAGGGCCCCAATGGTGCTTCTGTACATTGTTGGATTAGACATCACTGGTCCATCATTAGGAATTAAATGCTTGTGTGACACCATAGGAGTGGAGCAAGGCTTGATATTGTCCATACCAAGTTTATGCAGAAGTTGTGTGGCATAGTGAGCGTGTGTGAGATAGAGACCTGTCTTGTCCTTGTAGGCTTCCACCCCCAGAAAATGGCTAACAGACCCAATAGACTTTAGAGCAAATTTATGTTCCAATCTAGTAATAAAGGCGGCAATAGCAGAATTGGAGTTGCCTGTGACTGAAATATCATGAACATAGATATGCACATACAAAGTTACTTTAGCATCTTTAAAAATAAACAAGGAGGTGTCAGAAGCTGATTGCTTAAAGAACAGAGAAAGAAGATAACTTTTATGTGCCTCAAACCAGCACTGGGGCTTGTTTTAACCCATAGAGTGCCTTTTTCAGATGCTAACATGGTAGGGTTTAGCAGGATCCACAAAACCAGATGGATGGGGCGTAAATATGTTTTCCTGTAAACATCCATTTAAAAAAGTTTTGTTCACATCAATATGTTGCATATCCCAAGCAAAAAACACAGCAATAGATAAAATAGCCCTGATAGTAGAAGGCTTGATCACAGGGCTAAAGGTATCATGAAAGTCCACACCATAATTCTGACTGAAACCTTGAGCAACCAATCTAGCCTTGTATTTATTGACTGTCCAATCTGGATTCAACTTGAGTTTAAAAATCCATCTATTACCAATTAGTTTTTGCTGTGAAGTGGGAGGGACAAGGTCCCAAGTCTTGTTCTAGATTAGGGCTTTATACTCAGACTTCATAGTAGCCAACCACTGAGGTTGAGTCAAAGCTTCAGACACTGAAGTAGGTTCGGGTAGTGCTGAAGGAGATTTAGATGCATGGTAAGAGTACGTTTTAGGCTTAAAGATCTCACTCTTGGATCTGGTTTGCATAGGATGATTGGGGACATGAGGAACAAGAGGCGGAGGAGATAAGGAAGGAGAAGATTGATCATCTGCTCCAGCTGATGCACGGGAGTGATGTATAGATTCAGATGATGGGTTTGACTCAGTAGGAGATTCTGAAGAAGATATAGAATATTGACCAGTGTTATTGACAAGACTAGGTGAATGAGCAGGTAAAGATGGAGGTGATGTGGATGCATTTGGTGAAGGAATCTGATCACTAGACTGATTAGGACTTTGAAATTCAGACATAGCAAAACTGTCAAGAGAGAAGCCAGAGGCAAAATTGTGGGTAGGATTAGAAGACTGAGAAGTAGTAGATGGAGGAAACCCCAACATATAGGGAAATTCTTCCTCATTAAAACTAACATGCTTAGAGATATACACTCTACCAGTTGGATCTAAACACTTAAATCCTTTATGATGGTCGCTGAAACCAATGAAGACACATTTCCTAGTGTGAATATCAAACTTGTGTCTATTATATGGACTAAGGAAAGGGAAACAGGCACATGCAAAGACTTTTAGGTTTAAATATGGTGGTTTCATACCATAGATTTTCTCAAATGGTGAGATATTGTTTAAGACTGGAGTAGGTATGTAGTTTATAAGTAACACAACATGTTGAAAACTCTCCCACCAAAGGTGAAGTGGCATATTAGCCTGAGCTAGCAAGGTAAGACCTAGTTCAGTGATGTGTCTGTGCTTCCTCTCTGCCTTATCGTTTTGTTCATGCACATGTGGACAAGGATGACTAAAGTGAATCCCACTGTCTTTTAGATCTATACTCTCCTCCCCAATCTTAATGCATAGTCTTAATGGTTGAAGAAAACTGGTTTTCTAAAAGTTTTTTAAAGTGTAGAAAGGCATTTAAAGCATCTGATTTGTTTTTGAGAGGGTAAATCAAAGTGAACCTAGTAAAATCATCCAAAAAGTGTATATAATGGGTGAAGCCAGATACAGATTTAACAGGTGACGGACCCCACGAATTAGTGTGCACAAGTTCTAAAACATAGGTAGTAATAGAGTTAGAGTTAGAAAAAGGAAGAGCATGATTCTTTCCATACTGACGGGCATCACAAAAGACAGAATTCATAACTTTTACAGAAGGATGCCCTATCCTTCTATGCCACATGACATCATTTTTAGGTTTAACAATAATACTAACATAAGTACTAGGATTCCTTGACCCAATCTGATGCACTGAAGAAGACTTGATGCATGGATTTGAGAAGTTATTTCTGGATTGAAGGGAGATCTGAGGCTGATGGAGAGGAAGTTGATACAGACCATTGACCATTTTACCTTTGAGCAGGATTTGACCTATGATCTTGTCCTTGACAAGACAACCAATATTGTTAAACTCAACACAAACATTGTTATCACCAGTTAATCTAGAAATACTAAAAAGGTCTTTAGTGATCTTAGAAACATGAAGAATGTGGTTTAAGTGCAGAGTGGTATTGGAAACAGGAAAACAAGAAGAACAAGATTTGATATTTTAAGTTGAGAACCATTACCTACTCCCAAAGTGTCTGAACCATTGTACTCACTTCCCAGTCGCATTTCCTAAAATCTGAGGTAATGTGGTTTGTAGCACAACTATCTGCATACCAATTTGGATCACTTATATTGTCAGGACCAGTAAGATAGGCTGCAGGAGATTGCTGAGTATGGTTTTGATTTCCCTGATTGCCTAAAGGTGGATTGAAGTTAGTATCAAACCTATACCAACACTCAACAACTGTGTGCCCAGTCTTATTGCATAGCTGACATGTTGGTCTAGCATTATTGTTGTTGTTGTAGCCAGGCCTTCCTCTTTTGACCACCTCTACCTCTAGATTGTCCCTGATAGTTGTTGCTACCTCTGCCTCTATTTTGATAGCCTTCTGAACCACCATATTGGATAGCTACATTTGCAGAAGCCTGAGTGAGATCCAAATTGGCAAGAGGATTGAATCTAGCTATCAACCTCTCATGAGTGATCAATTGAGCCTACACTTCTGGCCATGACAAGGACCCAATCCTGGAAGTCAGATTTACAATAATTGATTCATACTCCTTGCTCAAACCACCTAGAGTTGCCAAAACCATTTCAGACCTTGTCAGGGCTGAGCAAAAAACCCAATGAACCCAATCCAACCCAAAACCCAAACCGAACCAACCCAAAAACCCAAACCAATTGAAACCCAAATATTTCGGGTTGGGTTTTGACCCGAACTAAAAACATTTCAGGTTGGTTTGGTTTTTGTAATTTTTTTTCCAGGTTGACCCAACCCAACCCGATATGTATGTATGCATGCATGCATGTATGTATGTATATATGTATGTATGCCGTCCAAAGTAAAATGGTGTTATCATATTGCTACTATCATTTCATTTCATTTCATTTTCATTTTCTGTCTACGATTCTTTGACCATTCTTCGGAAAAATGAATCCGTGTATGTTTTTTTATGTATGACTATTGGTCTTTAATTATTATCTATATGTGTTGTTTGACTCTTAATTATCAAATTTCAACGTTTTCCCTCCTAAAAAAGTGTTTTCTTTAACCATTGTTGTTATGAACATATGGTATGGAACTTGAATTTTGATATATACATGTGTGTGGATTTTATAGCATAAAAGTTTTATTATTGATGCATGTTTTATAGCTGAAAACCCAAAACCCAACCCAAACCAACCCGAAACCAACATGAACCAACCCATTGGGTTTTATAGTCATTTGGTTTGGTTTGGGTTAGTTTTTTCTTGAACCAACCCGACTTATACTATGTAAAAACCCAACCCAAGTTGACCCAAGCCAACCCAAGCTCAGCCCTACTTGTCATAGGATAACCGGCTGTAGTGAGTTTATCTAAAATGTTCTTCATCTGGCCAAGGTAATCAGCCATGCTTTTTGATCATTTTTCAGCCTTGGTAAGGGCATATTTATATTCCAAAATCTGAGCCTCACATTGATTATTGAACAATAACTCTAAGGTTTGCAAGATTTCAGGTTTGCAAGATTTCATGGGAAGTACTACATCCTATAACCTCCAATAAGGCTTGTTTAGTTATGGATGCTAATAGCCATCCAGTTAACAAAGAATCCTTATTTTTCCATTCTTCAAACGCCAGGTTAACAGCTGGGTAAAATTGAAGAAGTAGCATTTGGCATTCCTAAAAACTTATGAGGACATGGAAGAGTACCAAACAGAAATTGTTCCAACTTATGACCTATAACTACCGGAAGAACAATAAATTTTCATAGTAAATAGTTGGTTCTATCCAATTTAACTGAACAAACTTGATTCAAATTACCTCATAGAGTTTGGATAGGAGCTAGATTTGGTGGAGCAAAAGCAAGCCGTGTTTGCATCAATAAGGAGAACAGTGAGCTGGAATTTTCCATAAGACCAGCTGGGATCGAGCTCTGCATAAATCCAACCGGAAAAGTAAAGGTCCCAAACTGATGTAGACCATTGGGAGCTGTAGATGAGGTTTGAAAGACACCAGTCATGGTGGAAACTGGTGGTGAAATTATAGATACGGGAATACTATCCCCCGTATCTTGACTGGACGCCAAAGAAGCTGGTGGCGCTGCCATCTGCACAACCACACCGGCTCCGATACAATCTTAAAGAAATAGAAACTGAATATAGTAGATAGATTTCATTCTCATTTTGTGTGAGCTTGGTACAGTAGCCTGATATATACCATGGATACAATAACAGACTTGCACACATCTCCATACACACACCTATCCAACGGGTACTTTCTTATAAGGAAAAATACACATGTCAATTCTACATAGAGCCAAGTATTACACACATGGAATCTTATCATAGATAACTACTACTACTTATCCAATATTCTTATCATGGTTGAACTAATCTGGTAGTCAGCTGAGTGATGGTCAGCTGAGAAGTGTATCCAAGTCTGTGAAAGCCAGCTGGAAAGTCTGCTTAGTTTTTTCTGGTGTCAGTAGCCTGCTGAGGTTTCGGATGCAGCTGAGTTCTACATCTATTCAATGGTCAGCTGAGTTGGGTCGGTAGAGGGACCCAACACCTTGTGCATTTATGGAATCCGACAAAGATTCTTGGCGGTTAGGGTTTAGGGATCTGTGGCCTATAAATACCAAATATATTGATCATTGTAAAGTGTGTAATCCGTATGAAATTCAGTGCATAGTAGAATATCTCTTTTTTCTGTCTGTGGAGTAGTCGGCACAATGCCAGAAACCATGTTAAATCTTATGTTCTTCTTGTTTCTATTATTTTTATTATTATTACTATTAGATTGCATCTGTTAATTATCTATCTTGCATCTGGATGCTCTATCATGTTATAACAAATTGGTACCAGAGCGTAGATTCTGGGAATTATCTGTACAAATGAATTTTATTTTCACCAAGACCCTCACCGGTGCTAGGCTTCTGTGATAAACGTTTTGTTCTTTGGCAAGAAAGATGTATGCAGTTAACGTAAAAATCGATAAATTTATAGGAAAAAACAGTTTTAGTCTATGGCAAATCATGATGTGGGCCTTCTTAAAGCAACAAGGATTATGGACTCCTTTATCTGATAAAAGAGATGTCATTTCAACAGATTTTGCCAGTCTGGAAGAGAAAGCACATTCAACCATCATTATGTGCTTATCTGATGATGTTATCACTAAAGTTGCTGAGAAAGACATAGTTGCCAAGTTGTAGTCAGCAGCAGTGAGAAAGGATATGGACATCAGTCTGGGAAGAATAAATCCAAGAAGTCCAAAGGTCCTAAGTCCACAGATGTCTGTAATTATTGTAAAGAGCAAGGACATTAGAAGTCCAATTGTCCAAAGAACAAAAGGCAGCAGGAGGGAAATTCTGGCACAGCAGTTGTGGCTGTTGAGCATTCTGATGAGGATCTGATTCTAGTGGCTGGGGATTCAACACATCATGCTGATGTTTGGATCTTAGATTCTGGAGCATCCTATCATATTTGTCCACACAAAGAATGGTTTTCTACTTGCAAGTAGATAGATGGTGGTCATATTTCTATGGCAAACAACAAGATCTGCAAGATGGTGGGAATTGGCTCAGTTTAGTTGAGTGCAGAGGATGGTAGATTATGCACACTGAAAGATGTTAGACATGTTCCACAGATGACCAAGAATATTTTATCTATTAGTCTAATGGACATCAAAGGGTTCATTTTCAAAGGAGAAGGTGGAGAGCTGAATGTCTACAAAGATTCAGCTGCAGTCCTTAAAGGTATCAAGAAGGTAACATTGTATGTATTACAAGGCTCTACTATATCTGGCTCGGCTTCTGTGGCATCCTCAGAAGTTCATCAGTCACAGCAGAATCAATTGTGGCACATGAGACTTGGTCACATGGGTGAAAGAGGAATGCAATTCCTTTCTTCTGCAGGTTTTCTTGGGGGATATAAGGTCAAGACACTGGACTTTTGTGAGCACTGTGTGTTTGAGAAGCTACATAGAAGCAAGTTCTCAGCAGGAAAACAAAGTACATAGGCATCACTTGATTATATCCATTCTCATTGTTGGGGTCCATCAAAGGTGCAAGCATTGGGTGGTCACAGATATTTTGTGCCATTCACAGAAGACTATTCAAGAATGACTTGGGTTGTAATGATGAAACACAAGAGTGAGGCATTCAATAGTTTCAAGCAGTGGAAGGCTCTAGTGGAGAATCAGACAGGCATGAAAATCAAAAGGCTCTGAATAGATAATGGTATGGAATTCTAGTGGTCAGAGTTTGATATATTGTGTAAGGATGAGGGTATTGCCAGACATCATACAACCAGGGATACACCTCAGCAGAATGGCGCAGCTGAGAGGATGAATCAAACTCTTCTGTAGAGGGCAAGATGTATGCTCTCCAATGCTGGTTTATCAAGGGGATTTTAGGCAGAGGCTGTAACCACAAAATGCTACTTAGTCAACATGAGTCATCACACATGGATCAATCTCAAGACACCATTTGAGATATGGTCAGGCAAGCCTGTTGACTACTCAGTTCTATGGGTTTTTAGGAGCACAGTTTACTATCATGTGGGTGAAGAGAAGCTGGAACCTAGGGCCAAGAAGGGAGTGTTTGTAGGGTATGGAGCTGGGGTGAAAGGTTATAGAATTTGGTCATCCGCAGATAAAAACTCAGTAGAGATGTAGTCTTAGATGAAAATTCTACGATTAGCTCATTCGTGGGGAGGTATGCTGAATCTGAACCAGTGCTGAATCTGAGATGACTGAGAAACAGGTGGAGCTTCAAGTGGAGTCAGCTGAGATGCACACTCAGCTGATCCAAGTAAGCACTTATCTGATCTGGTTGCTGAACAAGAGTCTGATCTAAGCCAGTCAGTTGAACAAGAGTTAGCTGAGCATCCAATGTGGAACATTGGTCAGCAGAGTATACTTGTCAGCATAGCTAGAAGATCAAATGTTGAGGTACCTTCCAAGAGTCATGGGTTTGTTGGTATGGTTGGATATGCACTTCAAGTTGCAGAAGAAGTGGATGGTTTTGAACCTTCTACTTACAAGGAAAAAGTGACATGTTCTGAAGCATCTCAATGTCTTGCTGTCATGGGAGATGAAACGGAGTCATTATTGAAGAATCAGACTTGGGATCTAGTTAAACGTCCAGCTGATAGGAGATTTGTTACTTGCAAATGGATCTTCAAGAATAAGGAAGGAATGACTAAGGCAGAAGGGGTCAAGTATAAGGCACGTTTGGTTGCAAGAGGGTTCAGTCAGAAAGAAGGGGTAGACTTTGATGAGATATTCTCACGGTGGGTCGAGACACACTCAATCGTAATGTTACTAGCAATGGTGGCACATCAGGATCTTGAACTTGAGCAGTTAGATGGAAAGACAACTTTTCTACATGGCAAGGTAGATAAAGAGATATACATGACTCCGCCAGAGGGATTTCAAGTTCCTGTCAATGAAAACATTGTGTGCAATTTAAAGAGGTCCTTGTATGGACTGAAGCAGACTCCTAGGTAGTGGTATAAAAGGTTTGACAGTTACATGATCCAGTTGGGTTATAACAGAAGTCCATAGAACTGTTGTGTGTATCACAGCCAGCTGAGAGATGGATAAATATCTATCTTGTCTTGTATATGGATGATATGTTGATAGCTGCTGAAAGGAAGTCTGATGTTCAAAATCTAAAGAACCTTCTCAGTGCTGAGTTTGAATGAAAGATTTGGGTGCAGCCAAGAATATTTTGGGCATGGAGTTCTGGAGAGATAGAGGTCAGAAGAAACTGTTTTTATCTCAACAAGGTTATATATCGAAGATCACAGCCAGATTTGGCATGTCTGCTGCAAAGCCAATTGATACTTCTATGGCATCTAATATTCATTTGTCTGTTTATGCTTCACAATCAGCAGAAGAGAAGGAGTATATGTAAAAAATTCCTTATGCTAGTGTAGTTGGTAGTCTAATGTATGCCATGGTGTGCACTAGGCCTGATATGGCTCAGGCAGTCAGTGTTGTCAGCAGGTTCATGAATCAACCTGGAAAGGAACACTGGAAAGCTGTGAAAAGAATATGCAGGTACCATAAGGGTACAGCTGATGTTGGTGTCATTTATTGAGGTGATACTCAAGGTCTGATCACAGGGTACTGTGATGCTGATTATGCAGGAGATGCGGACAGTAGGAAATCAATGACTAGTTATGTTTTCACATTAGGAAACTCACTTGTCAGCTGGAAAGAAACTCCTTAGTATACAGTGGTTTTATCAACTACTGAGGCAGAATATATGGCTTTTACTGAAGCAGCCAATGATGGTATCTGGTTGAAAGGACTAGTGAGTGATTTGGGGCTCATCAAGATCAAGATGAGATTTATTGTGACAGTTTGAGTTCAATTTGTCTAGCTAAGGATCAGGTTCATCATGAGAGAACCAAGCATATTGATGTGAGGTATCATTTTCTGAGAAATGAGAAGAGGGTTGTAGTGAAGAAGATCAGCACCAAGGATAACACTGCTGATATGTTCACTAAACCGTTTCGGTAGAGCAAGTTTCAGTTATGTCTGGACTTTCTGAATATTCAAAGCTTAAAATCTGGAAATCTGGAAGCTTAACTGAGGGCAGGTCAGCTGAGAGGATTCTGTGGAGTAATCTGGTACAGTACATCTGGCATTGACGAATGCATCTAGTACAAGTACATCTGTTTATGCAATCTGGTTGACTGTGAATGAGAGTTCAAGTCACGGTGGAGATTTGTCAGCAAAATGACTTAAACTCTATATCTGGTAGAACTAATCTGGTAGTCTGCTGAGTGATGGTCAGCTAAGAAGTGTATCCAAGTCTATGAAAGTCAGCTAGGAAGTCTGCTGAGTTTCTTCTGGTGTCAGCGGCCTACTGAGGCCTGTTGAGGTTTTGGATGCAGCTGAGTTTTACATCTGGGCAATGGTCAGCTGAGTTGGGCCAGCAGAGGGACCCAACATCTGGGGCATTTATGGCAATCCGACAAATATTCTTAGCGGTTAGGGTTTAGGAATTTGTGCCTGTAAATACCAACTGTATTGATCATTGTAAAGTGTGTAATCAATCTGAAATTCAGTGCATAGTAAAATACCTCTTATTTGTCCGTGGAGTAGTCGGCACGATGCCGGAAACCACGTTAAATCTTGTGTTTTTCTTGTTTCTGTTATTTTTGTTGATTATTATTGTTAGATTGCATCTGTTAATTATCTATCTTGCATCTAGATTTCCTATCCTGTTATAACATATATGTTGTGTTATAATAAGTGAATTGAATCTTTAGCTCCGATTGCCATGTTCTTGGGCTTTTAGTTATAGGTTGTAGAATCGAATTTGTCTTGTTTCAATTTTTTATTCTTTGCAAAAAAAAATGCTAACGTGGTGCTAACATGGAAATGGTTTTGTGACATGTCAATTTTTGGGTCACATGGCATTAACATTATCCGGAAAATTAACCCAGTCAACATTTGCCGGTGTGTAGGACCAATTTTGCAATAAAAACCTACTTATAGAACTAACTATCTAACCAGAGAAAAAAAACATGATTAAATGTAAAAACGTGTCTAGTTACGTGACCAAATTTTCAATTTTTCCATTGATGATCACTCTTGAAATTTATGGGCGAGCAACAATTTTAAGGTTGCTACCCTTAAAAATATGTTAATGGAAACTGAAACCTTCGCTGGCATTAGCAATCCTAATGCTATCCCAACAAAGTGGACCAACCTGGTGCCATCGAAAGTCAATGTGTTCTTTTGGAAAGCGTCTAATTGCATATTACCTACAAAATCGAATCTAGTTAGGAGAGGCATCTCCCTTCCAAACGCAATGTGTCCTTTTTGTAATATTCTTGAGGAGAATTAGAAGAATTTGTTTGTCCTTTGTAGCTTTACAAGAAGTTTCTGGGAACGGATTTTTATATGGTTCGACGTTCCGGCCGGGCAACTTTCATTTGGATTGGAAATCATTTGCACTTATACCCCCACAACATTTAGCATTCACAATGTTTCTTGGCTATGGGAGAGTAATAGAAAATTGAGTATGTGGAGCTTGTGGATGTCCCGAAATAATACCCCTTTTCATGCTAAACCATTTGATGTTGATCCAAGTTTCAAAGAATTTAAAGTGATCGATCAGCTTTGCTTGGATTACGGGTTTTAGTTTTAATCTACGTGGTGACTGGAATTTTTGGCTTTATGATCCGATGTGTGCTCTTAAAAATCTGATTGGCATATGCTTTGTTTGTACACCTTTAAGTGTTGTTGTTTCATTTTCCGCTTCGGATAGGCTTCTCTGTTTTTATTATGCTTATGTACTAATGCTATTTTGGCCTTTTCAACTACTTGCCGAGGCCCTTGTTTTAATAAGAAGTTTCATTTTGCTGCAAAAAGTAAATAAATAAGTAGTACTACATGAAAAATATTGAAAAAGATGGATAAACGCCGGAAATATTCATCATCCATAGTCTAGACATTTGTCCTTCCCATATCAGCATCTTTAGCCCAGAAGAATCGACCACTCTGGGCTGAAAAGATCACGGTGTTATCCAACCAGCAAATGGGAGAACAAGAACTGTAGCAATGGACATGAATGACAAAGCTCTTTTGGCTTCAAGATTTAAAATTATAAAATTTAACTTCCAACTCTATAAAGATCTGAGAAGAAATAACAACGAGTAGAAGAAAAAAATGGAAAAAAAACCCATAAAGAACACAATGATATGTCATGATCAACGAATGTTCTACAAACGAAAAGAATATATATATATATATATATATATATATATATATATATATATATATATATATATTTTTTTTGTAAATCATCCTTTATGCACTCCATCCATTGTACTCAGCCTTGGTATAGCACCATTTGCACGAGTTTTGCAACTAATTCACCGATCCTCTAGCAACCAATATCTGGGTTGTTGACCAGATCAGCGGAGGCGGCCTTTTCCTGTATGCCTACATTTGGCCCAGGAATGGTTTCCTCAAAAGAAGTATTTTCACTAAAAACATCAAGTGGATTTTGCATCTTATAAGGGCATCAAGTTGACATAACCTTTGGCCGATTCCGTTCATTAGCCTCTTGTTCAGATCTGGTCACGTTATGTTGGTATGGGGCATTGTGGTCCATCACACAAGAATTACTAGAGCTAGGTCTTACACGGAAATAACTGAAGAACGGAAATTATCCTAGATTCTTCTTTGCAAACCATCAATTGTACACAACCTTTGCTTATAAGCCTTAACTTAGCCACAATTGAAAGGTTACTTTGTCCATCTTATATTTTGTAAGCACCATTTGCACGAGTATGCAACTAATTGACCAATCCTCTAGCTTTGTCCGTCCTAGATTTTGTAGCACCATTTGCACGAGTTTTGCAACTAATTGACCAATCCTCTTGCAACCAATCTGGTTTGTTGACCAGATCAGCGGAGGCGGCCCTTTCCTCTACACCTACATTTTGCCCGGGAAAGGTTTCCACAGAAGAATTATTTTGGCCGATTTCTAGTGTATCTCCTAGGTAATATTATGTTGTATTTTAAACAAGTTATTACACACTTATGTGAGTACTATTAAAGAAGAGTTATGATGGATGAGTTATTTTAGAGGTATTAAAAGTGAATGGATGTGATTAATCCATGTCACACCTATATACATCATCTATGTGTGAGAGAGTGTGTGAGATTTAATCACACCCCTCCATTTGGTATACCTCTCAAATCACCCCCACCATAATTCTTCTCGTACTACTATACCTTTTGGCCATTAAATTTCTCTTTAATTTGTCTATATTTTCAGGTGAAAACATCTTGAAAGCTTTTCATTTCAGTGATTTACGAGTTTCGAATGATTGAATAGACTAGGAATGGAAGGATATACCCCGCAAGCTAGATATTTTGTTATGTCCTCCATGCTCGCCTCTGCCGAAGCAAACCCTTGAATGACGACTGCTTAGGCTTGTGAATGACTTTTGTTGTTTCTTCCAATTGGCAGTTTTGGTAGATGTTTCATTTGGGACTGGGGAAGGGTATGGGGAGTGGAGTAATTGCGCATATCCACATAATATGATATGTCATGATCAACAATCGTTCTGGACATGAAAATAATATGATCACACTCTGTAAATCATCCTTTGCAATCTATCCATTGTTCTCTTTCAGTTCCACAATGTATAAAACCAAGCATAAAATGAACAATACTAGTAAAGTGACCTAAACAAGAGAAAAATTTCTAAATCAACCAAATCTAAATTGTATCAAAACATTGTATGTCCAAAAAATCTGCATCCAAGCAAGTGGACTTACACTTGTCTTTGTTACGAAAAAAATGACCACATTACACATAAACCATTATGCATATTTATCCTAACTTATATCATTTCTAGCAAGTCGTTGCTATTTGAACGAGAGGTAAAACCGTACCAACAACTGAAAACTTAAGCAAATAGCAGAGAATGAGAGTATCATTTAAAATGAAAATAGTTCACTCTTTAAGAAACTACAAAGTTGCAAATTAAATGAAGCGGAAGTCCTTAATTGGAAATAAGTGCCTATTTTATTCAATGAGATTTAAATAATATACTCGATCATGTAAAGATAGGAATGAATCTTGTCAAAGCAAGATGCATGAATGCGATAATAATTATGGGCCATTATTACAAAATCTCTATCGTTAACCATACAGATAAATTATTTTTCAACTTGAATGACAAGCAATGTCGAGTACATTCTATGTCATTTTATCTAATTAAAGGTTTTTGTAATGCAGATTCATGTGAAAAGAATTAGAAAACCAATCTTTATACCATGATTCCGGACACTCTTAAGTGCAAAGCCTCTAAAGTGAAGAGAGTACACTAATATGCCCAATGTCTCCAATTCCAATTCTCACGATTTTTTTCCGATTATGATTATTTTTCACACACCTGAGATTTAAAATATCCATCTCGGTGCCGGAGATTTGAAATTTTCACCCGGTGCCGGAGAAATGAAGTTTTCACCCGATGTCAGGAGAAAATGCTCTTGCCTATGTAAAAGATTATCGGATCTGGAAAAATCGATGGGAGTTACCGAAAACACATCAGATTCATAAAACATGTTTCTCAAATGAAAAATGCCAAAAAAAAAAAAAAAAAAAAAAAAAAAACACACACACACCGTCGCACAAACTACAAAAGCGGATAACCAGGTTCTCGCTTGGGCAATTGATAATTAGTTTTGCCAGTGCAGTACCAGTGTTCTTGCTTCATCCATTTGCCTAAAAATAGTTTTTAACGGAGAGCGTGTTTAAACTGAGAATGAGAAACATAAGGAGGGGTGACACGGCCTAAATAGAGGGTGCGGATCACTCTAGTGTGTTATCCTAGATTAGTGCCAACGCCGCCACTTCAAACCAAAACATCTCAGCCGTTGGTTTCTTTTGTGACAGTTTTTCCAATAATACATTCTCAATAAAAAAAACAAAATGAAAATCACACACGGACTCGGGGAATTAGTTTTTTTTTTTTGTAAGTCAATTTTTCCTTCAACAAATAAAAATCAAATTTTGTTAAATGCTCCATTTCTTCGGTGGCATTGTCGAATTATTGTTTCCCTAATAGTTTTTTTTACTACACTTAATAGTATACTTTTTTTTTTGTTTTTTTACAAGAATGAAAACATGTATACCACATCAAGTCGCACGATATCACATGGATACGGTAACACGATTAATTTCAAAATTTATGGATGCAAAACATATCAACAGAACATTTCTAACAAATATATATATATATATATATATATATATATATATATATATATATATATATATATATATATTATAAGGTATCCATAAAATTCAAAGAGATGAGTATAACTAAATTATAACGTATGCAATTCAACTATCTATATATCTAAAATAGTTAATTATTTGGCCCCTATAGGGTTACAAAACCTTGTCTGCACTTGACAATTTCACCGTTTATAGTTTTTCCACATTAAACATAAATTAAATAAGATATAGTATTATTCAAATTATAATTATGGTTGAAAATTATTTTTCATTACAATTTGCATTCAACTTATCTTGCATTTGAACATTTCTTTGTAAAAATTGAAATTCGAAAATAAAAAATCCGTGTTAACGAGTGTCAGAAAATGTTGGAGTGCAAAATATAAAAATATTTCTGGGAAATTAGGGATAAGGACACAATCTGGAATATTTTTAAGTAACATGACAGCTACTTATTTTTTATAGGCAGAAGGACAACTGCATAATTTTTATAGCGAGAAGAACAAGCAAATGAATCCGAAAATCAATGAATCGCCAAATGAATCCAAAAATCGGTAAATTTAATGATGAATTTTGATAGTGAATCCACGAAAATCGGTGAATTTCGACAATGAATTTTGAAAATTAGTGAATTTCGGGCAGGAATTTAAGCAGGTGAATTTGAACACAAGTGAGTTTATTGATGAATAAATAGTTTAGTCCTTTATGCAAAAGTTTCAAAAGACTGTCCTTCTACTCAATTGATGAAATATTTCTGTCCTTCTCCAAAAATAAATAGTTTTGTTATTCTCATCTTATTATTTGCTTCGTACTTATAAGTAATTCACAACTGAAAACCCCAAATCGTATCATATGTAGCCATATAACTTAGTGTGTCACACATGAGGATTAAGTTTATGGTGATACATTTGAAATGTTAGTCCGTGGTGAACTTAATCAAAGTATGGGGGCTATTGATTAAACCACCATTAATGCGCCCAGAACACTTTATGGTGTGACCGTCTTATCCGGACCATCGACATTGGTTTTCTAAGTGAGGCATTTATATATGATGTAGTCATATAGGACTGGACCGATTTAATCTGTGTTTTTCATATAATCCATGATTGAGAAATCTCATTAATTCACAAGATGATCATATATGGATTAACCTTAATCCTGAAGTGATTACAGACTCCTACTTGTTTTAGGATAGGGTTTGATGTGTTCGTTAAGGATTGCTAAGAGGCGCTGTCCGAATCACTTTCACATTGGCACTATTCTGGAATGAGTGAGGAGTGTGTGTCCTGGCCCTGTGGAGGTATCGGACCCCCATTCGGACTTCCACCGGCGCTACTCCATACTCCCTGATTTATGGGATGGAAGCAGGTCGCCATAGATATGAAATTCATTCCTTCTTGCGGGAAGTAGAAAGACAAACCCCTTTTTTGTTGATCCTAACTGATCGATCGGCCGAGTTCGTATTGGTTATGAACTAATTGATCACTAGTGGGTTAATGGTAAATAAGGACAAGATGTATTGAAGAAGGTTTACGGAAATATTCCCGCTTCCTTATGGATAGTCTATGGAGGGTTAGTGTGTATGTAATGATTATATCAATGGACACTTATCGACTCGACTCGACGTTTTGAGAATAAGTTATATCTATAATCGATAGAGTTCAGTTTCGAATTTATGGTGGCGTAATTATAGATAAGAACTATATCAATGGACTATATCAATTGAGAACAATAACTACATCAATGGACACGAATGACGAACCTCTTTTGGCTTCAAGATTTAAATTATAAATTTAACTTCCAATTCTATAAAGATCTGAGAAGAAATAACCACTAGTAGATGGAAAAAAATGGTAAAAACCCATAATGAACATTGTTCTACAAACAAAAATACCCATATATATATATATAGGGGGAATGAGGGAGAAGGACAAAAATATTTCATCAATTGAGTAGAAGGACAGTCTTTTGAAACTTTTGCATAAAGGACAAAACTATTTATTCACTTATCGAAATTCACTTGTGTTCAAATTCACTTTGCTTAAATTCAACACCGAAAATTCACTGCGCAATTCACTAATTTTCAAAATTCATTGTCGAAAATTCACTAATTTTCGGGATTCAACTGTCGAAATTCATTTGTCAAAATTCACCGATTTCGGGATTCACTGGGAGATTCACCGATTTTCGGATTCACTGTTTGTCCTTCTCGGTATAAAAATTATGCAGTTGTCCTTCTCCCTATAAAAAATATGTAGCTGTCCTGTTACTTAAAAATATTTCAGATTGTGTCCTTATCCCTAATTTTCCAATATATATATATGCGCACCCCATCCATTGTACTCAACGTACCTTGGTATAGCACCATTTGCACGAGTTTTGCAACTAATTGACCGATCCTCTAGCCACCAATATCTGGTTTGTTGACGAGATTGGCGGAGGCGGCCTTTTCCAGTATGCTTACATTTTGCCTGGAATGGTTTCCTCAAAAGAAGTATTTTCACTATAAACATCAAGTGGATTTTGCATCTTATAAGGGTACCAGAGAACCCAGCTAGGTTGACAAAACCTTTGCCCGATTCCGTTCAGGTCACGTTATGTTGGTATGGGGCATTGTGGTCCATCACACAAGAATTACTAGAGCTAGGTCTTACACGGAAATAAGGGAAGGATGGGAGTGGAGTTGTAGATCCACACATAATGATATGCCATGATCAACGATCGTTCTGTAATTGAATATAGTATGCGCAAACTCTCTATATATCTTGAATCTTCTTTACAAATCAACCTTTGCAATTCATCCATTGTGCTCCTTCAGTTCCAAAATCTGCATAAGCAAGCTTTATATGAACAAGTATGAAATTGTGACGTAAACAAAATCAAACTTTGAACCTTCGGCCAAACCAAACAAACGGTGAGAAATTTCTAAATCAAAATATTCAATGTCCAAAAAATCTACGTTCAAGCAAGTCGACTAACACTTGACTGCGTTGCAACTATATTAATAAAAAATATAGAAAACAATGAGAAATTAGGGAAAATGACACAATCTGGAATATTTTTAAGTAACATGACAACTACATATTTTTTATAGGGAGAAGGACAACTGCATAATTTTTATAGCGAGAAGGACAAACAGTGAATCCGAAAATCATTGAATCTCCACAAAGGACTCGAAATTAGTGAATTTTCGATGATGAATTTAGACAAGGAATCCCAAAAATCGGTGAATTTCGACAATGAATTTTGAAAATTAGTGAATTTCGACAGTGAATTTCGGCAGTGAATTTAAATAGTGAATTTCGACAGTGAATAAATAGTTTTGTCCTTTATGCAAAAGTTTCAAAAGACTGTCCTTCTACTCAATTGATGAAACATTTATGTCCTTCTCCTTCATTTTCCCAAAAAACAAACCATCAAACCTTCCTCACTCAACGTTGCACACAAACCATGATGCATATTTACCCCGACATATATCATTCGTAGCAAGTGGGTTCATTTCAACCGGATATAATTAAAGAATTGCCTATTATTATTCAATGAGATTTGAGATTCTGTACAAGCTTTTCATGTTAAGATATAAGGCTTTCAAATATAGCAATGAATCATGCCAAAGCAACATGCATTGATGCAATAATAGTTGTGGGCCATTCAAGCTTTCAATTTGTATGAAGCAAGGTCACAGCAATGTCGAGTATATATATTCTATGCCGAGTATCTAAAGAAAGGTTTTTGTTGTGCAGATTTCTGTGCAAATAAATAGAAAACAGATGTATCAAGTGAATAGCATACAGTAATCTGTCCGGTGACTCCAATTTCAATTTCCACGATTCTTTTCCGATCCTGTTGATTTTCCACATGCCGGAGATATAAAATTTCCATCCCGGTGCCGGAGATTCGAAATTTTCACCCGATGCCGGACCGAAGAAATTTTCACCCGATGTCGAAGAAAATGGTCTTGCTTGTGTAAAAAAGATTGTCGGAACCGAAAAAAAATCGACGATAGTCACTAAACACATCGATTCATGGAACAAATAACTCAAAAAAACACGGAAAACAAAACCAACAATGGCAACAACAACAAACAAACCACAACACACCTGCAAATTTGATAACTTGTTTTGTTTAGGCAACCCAGGCAACTATCGTGTTCTTGCTTCATCCGCCGCCTTAAAGTGGTTTTTAACGGAGAAAGTGTGTTTATACGGAGAATGGGATACTTAAGGAGGAGCGCCATGGCTTAAATAGAGGGGGCGGATCACTCCAGTGTGTTACCCTAGACTAGAGCCGCCGCCACCACTTCAAACACAAAACATCTCAGCCGTTGATTTCTTTTGTGTCTTTTTTTTCAATAATACATTCTCAATAAAAAGAAACAAATCACGGACGGACTGGCTCATTAATATTTTTATATTTCAAATTTTCCTCCAACAGTTAAAAATCAAATTTTGTTAAATGCTCCATTTTTTCGGTCGCATATTTGAATTATTGTTTCCCTAATAGTTTTTTGGGTTAATTATTTAAAAGTATAATTTTTTATACTTATTAGCCCCATAAAGACATAAAGGAATTTGTTGGACTTATAAGGACATAATATATCTATATGTATCAAAATACCCCTAATCTAATTTATTCTTCAAGCTCATCGGACATGGAGTTTCGGTGGAATGAAAACCGCACAACAGAGCTTTTATTCAATACTTTAATACAATTAGTGGGAGAAGCATTACCAAAAGGGCAAGACGCAGAGATTCAAAGACACTTGAAGAAGGAGATTCGTCGAACCCGAAATTGCACCATTCATGGAGGTCTCATTGCTCAAAGATCTCCAATTCCTTTAATCGACCCTTTCCTTAATCAAATCCGACCCAGAAATTGGAACAATTTCACCCAAATTCTTCAGTTTTGTACCCGAACCTGCTCCAGTTTTTTTCCTGGATTTTTGCCTCATTTAGGGACCAAAATGGTCGAAAAGAACAGAATAAATTCAGCGCAATTGATGCTATTTGTAAGAACAAAAGATTGTAATAAAGATTGCAAGAGCAAAAAAATAGAGTATATTACAAGTTTAATTCAATGCATTATGTTTCCATGAACACCATGTATTACAGAGTATATTGCGTTGCTACAGGAACAAAGACATGAAACCTGTTGGTTTTGCTCATGTTCTTTTGTTTCTTGGATTTCTTTGACTTCTTTGATAAAGATTGAATTTTGTTTTGATATTCATGGAGGGTAATTTTGTCTTACACGGAAATAAGGGAAGGATGGGAGTGGAGTTGTAGATCCACACATAATGATATGCCATGATCAACGATCGTTCTGTAATTGAATATAGTATGCGCAAACTCTCTATATATCTTGAATCTTCTTTACAAATCAACCTTTGCAATTCATCCATTGTGCTCCTTCAGTTCCAAAATCTGCATAAGCAAGCTTTATATGAACAAGTATGAAATTGTGACGTAAACAAAATCAAACTTTGAACCTTCGGTAATAGGTTTTGATGAATAGAATATTATGATTCCATTAAATGAGAAATAGCCACATACAACGTATATATAGGCCACAACATAAGGCCAGAACCGTAAAATAACAAAACAATAAAATACAATAAAATATGTTGATAGTTTCTCTGATATCTTCCCTCAAGCTGACGAAGCGGTGCGAAGTCCAAGCTTGACACACAAAAAGAGAAAAGGAAGCCGACCCGAGGCTTGGTCGAGCATCCGCAAGTTGGTCGGCACTCGCACACTCTGGCTGTTCGAATCAAACCTCTCTCCACACGCTCACGAATAAAATGATAATCAATGGCCACATGCTTCATGCGGGAGTGGAAAACTGGATTAGCACTGAGCCGCATGGCACCTAAATTATCACAAAATATAATCAAGCGCCGCTCCTGGTTTGAAACCAAGATCTTGTAACAAATAAACAACCCATGCAATTTACTGCTGCAGATATCCGCAGAATAGACCGATACTCCGCCTCGGAGGAACGCGAGACAGAGGATCGCTTTTGGAGCTCCAAGAGATAGCATTACGACCTAAGAAAACCAAGTAGGCCGACGTCGAAGTATATGGGTCATCAACATCATCCTTATTCCCCCCAATCCGAGTCCGAGTATGCATGTAGTGCTAATGGTGTGTCATTGAAAAACGGCCCCAAGCTTCGGAGTGCCGAATAAGTAACGAAGGATACGCTTAACAAGTGTCCAAAGGATAGTCCGTAGGAGCATGCATGAATTGGGACAACTTGTTAACCGCAAAAGCAATATCAGGTCTGGTAAACGTAAGATATTGTAAGGAACCCAACACCTGGCGATACTGAGAGGGGTCGGAGTAAGCAGGAGAGGATGAGGGTTGCGCAGAGAAAGCATCAGCAGGTAGGGGTGTGGAAACTGCCTGTGACGCCTCCATATGTACCCGGGACAGAAGATCATGTATATACTTAGACTGCGTGAGAAGCAAACCCGTAGCAGAATGAGTGACTTCAACACCCAAAAAGAAGGATAGCGGACCCAGATCCTTGACAGAAAACCGAGTCCCAATAGCATCAATCACATGTTGAACATGCTGCGTGGAGCTGCCGGTGACAATAATGTCATCAACATAAACCAGAATTAATGTTACACGATCTGCAAGATGCAGTGATGAACAGGACGAATCACCCACGAAATTCACAAAACCTAATGAAAGCACAAAATTTTTCAACTCATGGTACCAAGCACGTGGAGCCTGTTTGAGGCCATATATGGCTTTGCGTAGCTTACACACAAAGGTAGGTTTCAATGCATCCTCAAACCCCGGAGGTTGAACCATATATACGTCTTCCGTGAGTGAGCCTTGCAAGAACGCATTATTAACATCAAGTTGTCGCAAGGGCCATCCTTTGGTAACAAAGAATGCTAAGAACCACCCGAATTGTTGTTGGCTTAACAACGGGGCTAAACGTCTCAAAATAATCCAAGCCCGGGCGTTGATTAAACCCCTTGGCTACTAAACGAGCCTTATATTTTTCGATAGACCCATCAGGCTTGCGTTTAATACGAAACACCCATTTACACCCAACAACATTCATACCCGGAGACGGCGGAACTAAATCCCACGTGCTATTACGAAGCAACGCACTGTACTCGTCGGACATAGCAATACACCATTGCGAACACTGGAGGGCTTGTTTTAAGGTGGTAGGCTCGGTGTAAAGGTAACTGGAGGTGGCTTGAGCTTGAAGGTTTAAGATGTGGCGAGGCTTGTGAATGTCATTTTTTGATCGAGTAACCATTGGGTGGCGGGGGGGATTAGTGATAGGAGAGTGTGCCACGGGTGAGGGAGCCGTGGACGAGGAGGAAGAGGGCGGGGTTGCAGCCGAGACAGAGGAATGCGACTGAGTTGGTGAGAGATTGGGGTAAGCGGCAGAGTGTGTAGGGGAGGTTGGGGTATCATGTGGTGGGCTGGTAGGAGGGGTAATGGGGTCTGTCGAGTTGGTGGAGGGGCTGGAAGTGTTTGTTGAGGATAGGGGAGTGTGAGTGGCCGAGAGGGATGGAGAGGCCAAGGGTGACACAGGGTGGGTAGGCAGTAGTGGCGCAGAGGATATAAATGCAGGCTCTTGGGGAATAAATGAAGGAGTATAATAGGCGGGGGGTAGAAGAGTGGATAAAGACGGAAGAGATGGATCGGCGGGAACTGCCGCAACGGAAAAATATCTTCCACAAACCGAACATCACGGGCGTGTATAGGCGATTTTCAAAAAATCAAAGCAAAGGTAACCACTTTGTGTTAACGAATAGCCTAAGAACACACAGGACGGGATGTGAGGCCAATTTGTGTGGGTTGTGAGGTTTTAGCCAGGGTAACAAAGGCATCCAAAGATTCGTAGTTTGCCGTAGTTCGAACCTCACCGATTAATTTGAGATAGGAGATTGCATGTCAAGATGCTTGGAAGGCATGCGATTGATTAGATAAGTCGCGCAATCGACAAAGATAGACCAAAATTAATAGGCATCGAGGCATGCGAAAGAAGGGTAAGGGCCGTTTCAAAGAATGTGTAAATGTCGGCGCCGGAGATGCCATTGTGTTGAGGTGTGTGGGTGATGGACGTGTAATGGGCAATGCCATGCTCACTAGATAGGGACGCAAAGCGATATATTCGATGCCATTATCGAATAAAAGAATTTTAAGGGTGCTTTCGTATTGTTTCTCAACATATGGTTTGAATTTTTGAAGATGTTGGCAACTTGATTTTTGTTGCATAGGAATAACCAAAAAAAAGCGAGTAAAATGATCAACGAATATAACGTAGTACTTGAATCCATCAATAGAATAAACCGGTCTTGACCAAACGCGTCGAAAAACACCACATCCAATGGTTTTGAGCTAGTAATAGAGGAATGCGAAAAGTGAGTCGATGACTCTTATTACATAAGCAAGAATTACATGGAATAGAATGAAAGTAAGATAAATGCAAATAATTGTTTTTGGCTAAAGCTTGTATTATTGGAGAAGCGGGATGCCCACAGCGAGAGTGCCACGTGACAGCAGAAGCTTTAGCAGCAGAAAAAGCGAAAAGCGAGGACGGAGACAAGATGTACGCTCCATCTCTAACTTGACCTTGGTGGAGGCAATTGGTGGTCTTCAGGTCCTTCACCAAAAAAGAGTCGGGTAAAAATTCAATAGAGACAGAGTTATCTTTGCAAAATTGATGAACAGAAATAAGATTTTGTGACAGATTCGGTACACACAGAACATTATTTAACTTGAAAGAGGAGATAGTGGTGGAACCAATATGTGTGATGGCGAGAGAGCTGCCATCACCTATAATGATTCGTTCCGTACCTGGATATTGAGAGTGCAAGGAAAGCAAGTCGAGCTCTTGTGTCATGTGGTGAGAGGCACCACTGTCAAGCATCCAGTAAGCTGGAGATGGAGAGGAGGAAACAGTAGCAACATGAGCAGTAGGTGGAGGTGGTCTCGGCTGGGAAGGCTTTCTGGGCCTAGGGAGATTGTTATAGTGATTGTAGGTCGAGCAAGATGTAGCACCATGTCCTTGGACACCACACAACTGACAATGGCCAAGGAAGGGACGAGACGGACGGGCTTGGGAGGGATGGGAGCCACTCGGCCGAGAGGCAGGGGGTGTAGAATGCCTCGGGTAGTATTGGTGAGGAGGATATTGGTGAGGATATTGAGGGGCCTGGTGACGAGGATGCGAGTGAAAAGGTCGGGTAGGAGCAGTGGGAGCCGGGGGAGAGGGGTTATATGAGTGAGCGAACGCAGATATCGCCGTGTACTACTAGGGATCGACTTTGTAACAATTGTGCCTCATGATTCAATAACTTCTCATGCAACGCAGACAAGGAAATTGTGTCATCCCGAGCCTGAATGGCATTCACCAAATTCACATAATCCGAGCCCACATTTTTTAAGATCAAATCAACAACTTCATCATCATTAGGCTTAGCATCCAACGCAGCCAGATCATCCACAATATTTTTAACGGTAGTAAAAAATTTTGAGATGGGCATGTTACCTCTAGAGATCGAATTTAAGCGAATTCTGAGATTTTTTATTCTCCCTTTGGATTTTTTTCCATATGTATCCAATAACGTATCCCATGCCTGTTTGGACGTCTTTGTGTGTTGAATATCGGCCAAGATAGTCCTTTTCAACCGACCGAAGCGGTAAGGAAGTGGATGAGAGCATCCCGCTTAACCCAAAACGCAAAGTTGCCTTGGCTGAATTCGGGTCATCTGCGCAGAGACAAGCGGTAAAGCACGATCACCGTAATAAAACCATAGAGATCATACCCGGTGAGAAGAGTATGAATTTGCAGCTTCCAAGCCACGAAATTCGATTCCCCAAGCTTGATCGGCGCATGGATTGTGGGACTGAGGGCCACAATTGTGTCGAGAAATTCAAGAAGCAACCGCAGATGGAGATAGTTGATTCACCGACGGTGGATTGAGACATGCGCGGCGGCGGAAAAAAAAAACGGCAAGGGGGGAGGAGCCCTAATTGCGGCGGTGAAGAAGAAGAAAAAAGAGAGATCGTATCTCTGATACCATAATAGGTTTTGATGAATAGAATATTATGATTCCATTAAATGAGAAATAGCCACATACAACGTATATATAGGCCACAACATAAGGCCAGAACCGTAAAATAACAAAACAATAAAATACAATAAAATATGTTGATAGTTTCTCTGATATTCGGCCAAACCAAACAAACGGTGAGAAATTTCTAAATCAAAATATTCAATGTCCAAAAAATCTACGTTCAAGCAAGTCGACTAACACTTGACTGCGTTGCAACTATATTAATAAAAAATATAGAAAACAATGAGAAATTAGGAAAATGACACATCTCTGGAATATTTTTAAGAATATGACAACTACATATTTTTTATAGGGAGAAGGACAACTGCATAATTTTTATAGCGAGAAGGACAAACAGTGAATCCGAAAATCATTGAATCTCCACAGTGACTCCGGAAATTAGTGAATTTCGACAGTGAATTTAGACAGTGAATCCCAAAAATCAGTGAATTTCGACAATGAATTTTGAAAATTAGTGAATTTCGACAGTGAATTTCGGCAGTGAATTTAAATAGTGAATTTCGACAGTGAATAAATAGTTTTGTCCTTTATGCAAAAGTTTCAAAAGACTGTCCTTCTACTCAATTGATGAAACATTTATGTCCTTCTCCTTCATTTTCCCAAAAAACAAACCATCAAACCTTCCTCACTCAACGTTGCACACAAACCATGATGCATATTTACCCCGACATATATCATTCGTAGCAAGTGGGTTCATTTCAACCGGATATAATTAAAGAATTGCCTATTATTATTCAATGAGATTTGAGATTGTGTACAAGCTTTTCATGTTAAGATATAAGGCTTTCAAATATAGCAATGAATCTTGTCAAAGCAACATGCATTGATGCAATAATAGTTGTGGGCCATTCAAGCTTTCAATTTGTATGAAGCAAGGTCACAGCAATGTCGAGTATATATATTCTATGCCGAGTATCTAAAGAAAGGTTTTTGTGGTGCAGATTCCTGTGAAAATAAATAGAAAACAAAAGTATCATTATAAATTATATCATTAATCCTATCAAGTATATAGCATACACTAATATGTCCGGCGACTCCAATTACAATTCCCACGGTTTTTTTTTCCGATTCTATTCATTTTTCACGTGCCGGAGATATTAAATTTTCATCCTGTGCTGGAGATTTGAAATTTTCACCCGGTGTCGGAGAGAAGAAATTTTCACCGGATATCGGAGAAAATGGTCATGCTTATGTAAAAAAGATTTTCGAATCTGAAAAAATCGACGATAGTCCCTGAACACATCAGATTCATGGAACAGCTAACTATAAAAAAAAACGACCACGGCAACAACAACAAACAAACAACAACACACTTACTAATATGATAACTTGTTTTGCTGAGGCCCTTGTTATATAAGAAGTTTCATTTTGCTGCAAAAAGTAAATAAATAAATAGTACTACATTAAAAACATTGAAAAAGACGGATAAACGCCAGAAATATTCATTACCCTTCCCATACCAGCATCATTAGCCCAGAAGAATCGACCACTCTGGGCTGAAAAGAATCGGCCACTCTGGGCTGAAAAGAATCAGCCAATGGGAGAACAAGAACTATAGCAATGGACACGAATGACGAACCTCTTTTGGCTTCAAGATTTAAATTTATAAAATTTAACTTCCAATTCTATAAAGATCTGAGAAGAAATAACAACGAGTAGAAGAAAAAAATGGAAAAAAACCCAAAAGAACACAATGATATGTCATGATCAACGATTGTTCTACAAACATATATATATATATATATATATATATATATATATATATATATATATATAAAATATTTTTTGTAAATCATCCTTTGCGCACTCCATCCATTGTACTTAGCCTTGGTATAGCACCGTTTACACGAGTTTTGCAACTAATTGACCGATCCTCTAGCAACCAATATCTGGTTTGTTGACCAGATAGGCGGAGGCGGCTTTTTCCTGTATGCCTACATTTGGCCCAGGAATGGTTTCCTTAAAAGAAGTATTTTCACTAGAAACATCAAGTGGGTACCAGAGAACCCAGCTGGGTTGACATAACATTTGGCTGATTCCATTCATTAGCCTCTTGTCCAGATCTGGTCACGTTATGTTGGTATAGGGCATTGTGGTCCATCACACAAGAATTACTAGAGCTAGGTCTTACACGGGAATAAGGGAAGGATGGGAGTGGAGTTGTAGATCCACACAAGAATTACTAGAGCTATGTACATAATGATATGCCATGATCAACGATCGTTCTGTAATTGAATATAGTATGTGCAAACTCTCTATATATCTCGAATCTTCTTCGCAAATCATCCTTTGCAATCCATCCATTGTACTCCTTCAGTTCCACAATCTGCACAAGCAAGCTTTATATGAACAAGTATGAAAATGTGACGTAAACAAAAGCAAACTTTTAACCTTTGGCCAAACATAACAAACGGTGAGAAATTTCTAAATCAAACAAATTTAAATTTTATCAAAATATTAAATGTCCAAAAAATCTACGATCAAGCAAGTCGACTAACACTTGACTGCGTTGCAACTATATATATAAAAAGAAAACCAACAAACCTTCCTCATACAACATTGCACACAAACCATGATGCATATTTAGCCTGACAAATATCATTCGTAGCAAGTCGGTGCTATTTGAACGAGATGTAAAACCATACCAAAAAAACAGTATATATAAGCGAATAAGGGTATTCTTCAAAAATTAAAATAGAGTAGACTTAAACCAAAACTTTTCTCCTTATAAACTGAAGTCCACAACCGGATATAGTTGAAGAATTGCCTATTTTTTATCAATGAGATTTGAGATTCTGTACAACCGGATATAAGGCTTCCAAATATAGCAATGAATCATGCCAATCAGAGAGATCACTCAATCTTGTCAAAGATAGCAATGAATCTTGTCAAAGCAACATGCATTGATGCAATAATAGTTGTGGGCCATTTTATGTTTTCAATTTGTATGAAGCAAGGTCACAGCAATGTCGAGTATATATATTCTATGACGAGTATCTAAAGAAAGGTTTTTGTAGTGCAGATTTCTGTGAAAATAAATAGAAAACAAATGTATCATTATAAATTATATCATTAATCCTTTCAAGTGAATAGCATACACTAATCTCTCCGGTGACTCCAATTTCAATTCCCACGATTTGTTTTCCGATACTGTTGATTTTCATATGCCGGAGATATAAAATTTCCATCATGGTGCCGGAGATTTGAAATTTTCACCTGGTGCCGGAGAGATGAAATTTTCACTGGATGTCGGAGAAAATGGTCATGCTTACGTAAAAAAGATTGTCGGATTTGAAAAAATCGACGATTGTCCCCTGAACACTTCAGATTCATGAAACAACCAACTATTCAAAAAAACGACGAGGGCGACAACAACAAACAAACAACAACACACTTACAAATCTGATAATTTGATTTGTTTAGGAAACTGGTAACTAGTTTTACACCGGTAGCTACCAGGTGTTCTTGCTTCATCCTCCGCCTAAAAGTGATTTTTAACGGTGAGAGTGTGTTTATGCCGAGAATGGGATACAGAAGGACAAAGCCACGGCTTAAATAGAGGGGGATCATCACTATAGTGTGTTACCCTAGACTAGAGCCGCTGCAACCACTTCAAACACAAAAGATCTCAACTGTTGGTTTCTTTTGTGTCTTTTTTTTTTCAATAATACATTCTCAACTACAAAAAGAAACAAATCACGGGCGTACCCGGCTCATTAATTCTAATAAGTCAAATTTTCCTCCAAGAAATAAAACTAATTTTTTGTTAAATGCTCCATTCTTTCGGTCGCATTGTTTAATTATTTTTTCCCTAATAGTTTTTTTACTACACTTAATGACATTGTTTTCTTAAAACAGTCAAAATCTATAATGCATGTATACGGACATCATGTCACACGATATCAAATGAATACGGTAACATGATTAATTTCAAAATTTGTGGACACAACATAGCAACAAAACATGCTAAAAGTATATATAAAAAATTTTATATTACTAAGAGATATGTATAACTAAATTATAATGTTTGTAATTCAACTTTCTAAATACCGAAAATAGTTAATTATTCGACCAATATAAGGTTACAAAACTATGTTTGCCCTTCAAAATTTCACGATTTATATTTTATCAACATTAAACGCATAAATTAAATATGATATACTCCGTCCGTCCTATAATATAAGGCATTTTGGCCATTTCACATAGTTTATGAAAACCTTATAAATGAGGTACTTTTTAATAATTTTCAATACAAAGTATTTTATTGTTTTATGGAACTGTCTAATAATATTACATTTTTTAGTGTAAAAGAGAAAACAATGGATTTAATATTGTATCGTTTTGTGAGAAAGACTTTTATTTTGGGACACCACTAAAAAGCTAAAAGGCCTTATATTACGGAAGTAGTATTATTCAAATTATAATTATGGTTCAAAATCATTTTTAATTGCAATTTGCATTCAACTTATCTCATTCTTGAACATTTCTTTATAAAAATTGAAATTCGAAAATAAGAAACCCGTGTTAATGAGTGTCAGATAATGTGAAAAATATAAATAGAGAGTTACGAAAAAAGGATACATTTTGGAATATTTTTAAGTAAATGACACCCAAATAATTTTTTAAGGGAGTGGGAATAAATAACAAATAAGAGGAAAAATAGGAATCAGGACAGTAGAAATACAAATTGGGTGATAAGGACAATTCCACTGTTCGCTATCCCAAATCCACAGTTTGGTACAGAGGAATTTACCTCAAATCCACTGCTCCACTTTTCGTTCTTCTTGATGGAAATGACCTCGAAATGACTTTGAAAAAATATCAAATGAGATTTCTGAATAAAGAGAACGAAAAAAGAAAAAATATGGTGAAAAAATTACAAAAGATATATTCGTTTTTGTAATTAAATATGATAGAATTCAAATTGTAATAGAATAAGCACTTGTCCTTTTCACCCAAAAAAACATTTCACTGTTCTGTTTACATATTTCTAGTTTCAATATGTCCTTTTTAACAATAAAGCCTTTTTTTCAAAACCTATAGAAGGCAATAAATAACATTCCACTGTCATGTTTACATATTTCTAGTTTAAAATAAAAACATTTTTTTTTTCACCATTTTATGTTGCAGAGTTTTTAATAGTCATTTCACATCTCAAAATTAATACCAACACAATTTGGAAGATGTTTCAGATAGCACATATCAAGAAAAATAGTTTTACAGAAAGTTCACACATAAACATGTTGTTGTATCACATTAATTTCCGTTCAACATAAATTTTTTCTGTTTTAAATTTTTCCTAAAATAATTTCTGATTTATTTCAGAAACATCTAACCAGTATATATTTGAACGTGTTTTAGAATGCAAACTAAGTGTAAATAATGTTCTAGAAACAAATTATACATCTACACATTGCATAAACATGTTCATAGTTCTAACTAATAAAGTCTTAAGATTATTGGAAATATAGTGATTGTCTTATTCTTTCAAATTCACATGAGAGAATTGCACATTAGGAAAACATAAAGTTCTGAAGAAGAACTTAAATCGACAACATTTATAATCGTAAAACATACCGCACACATGGAACGGAAAAATGCAAAAAAATGAAAGTACAACAGAAACTTATTCGTTCGACAGAGGCGCATAGAACGTTGTCCTTAATTAAGACTTCACCGCCCCAATTAAATGCCCACGTTTATGGCAAGAAGTCTCCCAAGATACAACATTTTTTACCTTGTTTTGATTGCAGCACTTCAATACGAACAAGCGGTCGAACTGATTCAACATTGTTATCTCAGACTTAAGAATGCTGGAAAAAGCATGTGCAGAGGTTCCGTATGTAGAATAAAGATGGCTTCAGAATTTCGCAGAAGGGATGCTACCTTTCATAATTTTGGTTAGATTGCAGTTAAACTGTCAACCGATGCCTTTTCGAACTGGTATCTACGGAAAGATTCTTGAACCTGTCTGATGTTTGAACTGATGCATCATGCTTCTGTTCGGTTTTATTTGAACTAAACTTGATTCAATTTAGAAAATCCAATGTTGCGTTGGCCTAAAAATAATATATTGATCCAGCCCAGCACAAAGCAAAAGTAGTGATTTCACTTGAGTCTCTTTTCCAATTTGGGACAAATGAATACATATTATTCATTAATACTCCACACATTTTACTCAACATTTAGGTATTAATTTCTCATTCACCCGCTATCGGAATCGAGTGATTCAAAAACCTAACATCAACTATTGTTTTAGTAGTTTCCAAAACAATTTTTAGCTCCTGAAATACATTCAAAACTCATTCAAATCCTGGCCTGGTTGACTGCTCGCCACTTACATTTAAACTCATTTCAAAGCTAAAACACCATAAAGTTCTAACATGGTGTTGAAACATATAATAGATTGACTAAACAAAACGAGCATATGAATGGAGATATTTATGTGGAGGGGCAGTAAATGAAGTCAATCTTATGATAAGGAAAACCGAGAACAAACCTAGCTACCTTGCCTTCTGGTATTGTTATAAATGCTTTACTTTGAGAATGGATTTCACAACCACAGCCACTAGTGTTTCAATTTATGTGCAACAAAAGTAGTCGCTGCAAGGAATGAAATCATATACAATTTGCATTTTAATTATGACTAACGGACATCTCGAGCTATCTTATCTGCTTATAATAAATAAAAACTCGAACATGAGATCAAACAATCATTTATTCTTCTTTAATCACTTGTATCAATGAGTCACAACTTACCATATAGTTTGTCATGTATATTATGAATTGATTCAACAGTTAGACCTCATAAATTGATACTATAATTACTTGTAGGGAGAGTGGTTTAAAAGGACAAAAATAGGAAAAAAAAAAAAAAAGGAATCTGGATAGTGGAAATATAAATTGGGTGATAATGACAAATTCATTGTTCATAACCCCAAATCCATCGCTTTGATGCAAAGATAGAAATCGCCTCAAATCCAATGTTTCATTATTTCACTGTTTATATGTTTTTTTTTTTTTTTTTTTTTTACAAAAATGAACTCAAAAATAACGTAGAAAAAATATTAAATGAGATGTCTAAATAAAGAGGACGAAAAAAGGAAAAACGTGATGAAAGAATAGCCATCTTTCGACAATCAGATCAAAAGATATATTCGTTTGGGTAGTTGAATGCGAGAGAATTTAAATCACAGTGGAATAAAGACATATCATTTGTACCTGAAAAAAATTTCAAACTGTCTCCTTGCATATTTCTATGTTCAAATTGTATTTTTTAACAATAAACCCTTTCAAACAACATGATTTTTGTGTTAATATGATTCTACAAGTATGTTCTTAGAGTTTACTTGTAAGAATGATATGAATTTCAGTTGGAAAGTGTTGTGCATTAAACAATATAAAAATAGTCACAACTTTGTGAAAAAATTGCCTACATTGTGTTGTAGTCTAAATACTTAGTAATTATATGTTCGTTATAGAAAAGATAAAGAACGAAAATTGTTTATTTGGTGCTGTAGATTATAGAACTGTTCATATCATTTGTTTAAAGTGTTCTTCATTTTACAAAATCGCGATAAACTATTATCGGAAAAGTGTGTATTACAGAATCTGTTTTGCAACTTTGATTGTTGATCTTCTGTTTGTAGAAAATAACATAAATGGAAGGAACCTCTTTGTCAAGCGTTCTAAGACCAACGGTTGTACAACCTGTTGTTGCATCGATGCAAGGAAAAAATGTTGTTTTATTTAACAATTTTGTATCTGGCTCGTTGGCAGAATAAAAACCCTCATGGGATAAAAGAGGGAGGAATCGGAAGGCTTCTATGACAACATTAGATGCATGGAAACATTATGAGTTCTTATGCAAAAACTATATTTTGAATTGTCTTGAAAAGTCCTTGTATACTGTTTATTGTGTGTACAAAACTGCTAATTATTTGTGGCAGGCACTTGAGACGAACTACAAAACAGAAGATGCAGAGAAAAAGAAGTACATTTCGTTTTTCGCATTATTTCGTTCCATGTGTGCATTATATTTTTTATGAATATAAATGCTGCAAATTTAATTTCTTCTTCAGAACTTTATATTTTCTAATATACATTTCCTCATGTGAATTTGAAAGAATAAGCAAACCAGTACTATATCTCCCACAATTTTAAGACTTTATTCATTAAAACTGTGAACATTTTTATGGAATGTGTAGATGTATAATTTGTTTCTAAAACATAATACATTTAATTTGCATTCTGAAATGCATTCAAATATATATTGGTTTGATGTTTCTAAGTATAATCAGGAATTATTTTTAGGAAAATTCGAAGTAGAAAATATTTATGTTGAACGGAAATTCATGTGTTAATGTGATATGGAATGTCCTTAAACAACCAAAAATAAACACCTCCAACCTGTATAACGAGTATACCGGAAGTAGGGATCAATTCCTAAAGGAACAATTGATTATTTCTTTCAGAACAATAATAAAGAAATCCAAGTGGTTGTGAATTGACTACTATTACAATAATTAAAATAAAGGGTTCTAATAATCGAGACAAAAAACGATATGAAAATAACGATAAAATCAATAACAGTTAAAGTAGTTATTTTCCCCTCGATTTACTCGATTGATTATTGACGTAAGAATGACTCACTAATTTATAAATAAACTGGTTATAATCACCGACAACCGCCAAGTGACCAATCTCTCCTAAATTCGATAATCAAGACACAATCGTCAATTATTCTCTGACTGGAAGACACCCCTAGACACGATCATAAGAATTTGGAATCCCGGAAGAATTAAGATTTGAGAGACCCAATTAAAGGTACTAATCCAACCAGATTAATTTTAACCGAGATTATTCATTTTCATGATAGTATTTGACGGGCTACGAACCGGCAAAATCATATCACTTTCCACCTATCAAAAGCAATAAGCGTTGACGTATTTATCATTTTAATTGACAATCAACTAATTAATTGAATTAATTATCATGCAGAAACAACTAAATCAAATATATAGTCATCAATTTTATGTTCGGAAAACGAATAAATATCAAGATATCAATGATTAGGTCACACATTCGCATCAATCGAGATTTCAATAACACTTTAAGCGGAAATTAATGCAATTAAAAACTAATCATTATTGCAGACATAACAAAATAAATTATCAAAGAGATGATGTAGTGCTCGGTTATTTTGTTCGCACAAAAAGGATGGAAATAGAATTGGTTGCAGCCGTCTTCGTCCCTTCTGTCCGTGCCCTCAATGCCGTGATAGGTTCATCCTTCAGCAAATTCACGTACCGGGATTAAAGTACTCTAGTCCTAATTTGGGCCAAGCCCAATTATTATTATTTTTTCTTTTTCATTTTATATTAAAATAATCTAATAACCTAAAATTTAATAATAATCCTTAATAATAATCAAGTCTTAACCACTTTATTAATAATAGTTATTTGGCTCGAGATCGGTGATGGCGCTCGTAACACATAAGTGCAACAGTTCGATCACACCCCAAAATTCTTCATCGTTTCTTCTCCTTGAGCTTTCTCTAAAAATCTCAAAAAAAATCTCAAATATTTCCATTATAGCTCACGAGCTCCTAAAACCGGAAATTCATCCAAAACACACCCGAAAAATAGAATCTCCCGACAAAATATATATAAATAAGCACATGAAATGCCATCAAATATTTTACTATCATGATACAACAACATGTTTATGTGCGAACTTTATGTAAAACTATGTTACATGATATGTGCTATAGGAAACATCTTTCAAATTGTGTTGGAATTAATTCTGAAGATGTGAAATGACTATAAAAAAACTGCGACATGAAATTGTGAAAAAATATGATTTTTTTTATATGAAATTGCAAGGTGTTATCTTGTATACGTTTTGAAAAATTATGTTAACCATGATTGTTGTGTTAATATGATTCGACAAGTACGTATGTGCTTAGAGTTTACTTGTAAGAACGATATGAATTTTGGTTTGAAAGTGTTCTGCATTAAACAATATAAAAATAGTCACACCTTTCTGAAAAATTGCATACATTGTGTTGTAGTCCAAAATACTTTGTGATTACTCGTTCGTTTCTGAAAATTTGTAGAATGATTATTGTTTATTTGGTGCTGTAGATTACAAATATGTTCATCTCGTTTGTTTAAAGTGTTCGTGATTTCTTAAATTGCGATATACTATTATCAGAAAAGTGTGCATTACAGAGTCTGTTTTGCAACTTTGATTGTTGATCTCCTGTTTTAGAAAATAATAGGAATGGAAGGAACCTCTTTGTCAGGCGTTCTAACACCAACAATTGTGCAATATGTTGTTGCATCGGTGCAAGAAAGCAGTTCATCCTATCATGAAAAGCCAGCTAAGTTGAACATGTAGAACTTCAAATGGTGGCATCAAAATTTTTTTTATGTAACAACTTTGAATATGGTTTGTTGACTGAATGAAAACCCTCCTGAGATACAAGAGGGAGAGAATCGTAAGGCTTCTCTGACAGTATTATATGCATGGAAACATTCTAATTTCTTATGCAAAAATCATATTTTGGATTGTCTTGAAAATTCATTATATACTATTTAGTGTATGTACAAGACTGCTAATGACTTGTGGCAGGCACTTGAGATGAATTACAATTAAAACAGAAGATGCAAGGAAAAGGAAGTACATTGTGGACATGTTTATGGAATACAAGAATCCCAAACCATTGTCAGCCAAATGGAGGAATTGCATATTATTATCTTCGAATGTCACGAGAAAGGTTTGGTTATTAATGAACCATTAAAAGTTGTTGCAATAATTGGGAAACTTCTTCGTGGAGAGATTTCAAGAATTATTTGAAGCACAATAATAAGGAGACAATGATGAACAAGTTGGTGGTAAAGTTGCGTGTTGAAGAGAACAACCAACAACTTGATAGAGGAGGACATATAGGACAATCCAAGGCACATATGGTGGAGTCCAATTCGGGTGCAAAAGTGGCAAAGTCCATAAAGGGATGTTCAAGGATGAATGTTCTAAAGGCAATAAAGAGGCGAAGCAATTCAATGGTAAATGCTTTAATTGCGGGAAAAAGGACACCGTAGGAATGAATGCCAAAAGCCTCGAATGGTTGAGCAAGCAAACGTGGAAGAAATTGTCACTGAGACTATGGATGAATTGAATTTGTCCATGTAATGATTGCGAGAACTTCATGAATGAACTTCTTTTGATGAATTTGAATTTAAATTCATGGGTTGTAATAAACAATTTAATTATACATTATTATTGTGTGTAATATCCATATAAATTTGTATGTAGGTGCTTGAGTAAACACCATAATTTTTGTACCTGTTATGGTGCCATGTTATTATTATGAATATATGTACATATTTTGTTGTTATATTCATATTAATTATAGATTTTGTTTCGGTATTGTGATGTATTTCAAGATGTAAATATGAAGTTGTTTATTCGTTTGTTGATGCACTTAAATCGAAATAATAAGTAAATTAATCAATTCGGGGTGACCATGGTGGAAAAGTGTGACTCAAGGTTTAATGAATTTTGTTTGGTACAAACAACATTCATCAAATCGTTGAACTACACTTATCTTATCAATTAATTTTGCGAAATGATGATTAACTTGAGGTTTACCCAAAACTTGTGGGGGAAAATTATCTTCTTGACTAAAACTTCATTGAATTATTGGAAATGTGAGGGTGAATGAAATTTACATAAATAAAGTGATGTAACAAAAGCAAGAAATGAAAATGAAGTTGAATTGATTCAGAAATAATGGAAAAGATGTTGTGTGTGGCCCAAAATATATCACTGTTATTAGCAAGCAATAGTCGGTAAGTGATTGAACAAGAAAACTGTAATATGGAAAATTGTAAGTTACGGTTCATATATCGTAGACACGATACCATATAAGAATTGATCTCTAAAGGTTTGATTTCCTCGACTGTATTAAGTCGAATGAGAATCTTGCGGATCCGCTTATAAAGAAGGTTAAGCTAGAGACCGGGTATCAATGTTTTGAGCAACGGAATGGAATTGAAGCCTATTATGCATGTTCCATTTTAATGGAAACCCAACCATAGTAACCGGAGATCTTAAGATCATGGTTCAAAACTAAGTTATGAGGGACAGTTAGCACTTACCCATTCTGATAGAACAAAAGTGCTGTCTGCTGAAGGTTCAGGTTAAGCATAAAGTTTTTACTAATTCATATATCTTTGTTAAGCCAAGTGGGGTATTGCAGAGTACTCTTTATAGGCGGTCACCTATATAAGTGGAAGTGGAGCTGCGTCTATGAGAATTTGTGGGCTGAATTCGATAACACACTTTCTAAAATCAAGGTGATCCAGAGCCAAAATGGACACAACAATGAGAGCTACGAGAAAGCCATGTGGTATATTGTGTAGGTATTATTGTCTAGGCATGCACCAAAGCCTGAGCAGTCAAGACCTAGTTCACTACTTAGCCGAGTATGTCCGATGGTATTCTACTAGGGAAGGTTCAAGGAAGCAAAGCACATCGCCGATGCAATAGAGCTCTGTTTGTTATCTCTATAGAGTCTGCATAGCATATGAATTAATTTTCATTCATGTGGGGAATTGTTGGAACTTTATGGTGTTTTTACTCCGAAATGGGTTTAAGTGTAAGTGGCAAACAATCAACTTCAGGCCCAGATTTGAATGAGTTACGGAATGAATTTCAGGAGCTAAAAACAGTTTTGGAAACTACTAAGACAATAGTTGATGTTAGGTTTTTGAATCCGAAGATTCTTACATCGGGTGAAAGATAAATTAATGCCTAAAGGTAGATTAAATGTGTGGAGTATTAATGAATAATGTGTATTCATTTATCCCACATTTGAAAAGAGACTCAACTAAAATCACTGCTTAAGGAGTAGTGTAGCACTTAGAGTCAAGCCCCAAGGGGCAAGAGAATTTTGTGAATGAGGAAAGACGTAGATGTGTGTTTGTTCAAAAACCCATACACGCGCGCGCCGCAGCCGCCGTATAGCCGGCTCGTGCTTGGGGTTTGTAGCTTGTGGCTTCTGCTTTGGGCTGGGCTGGGTCAACATATTATTTTCGCACCAGCTCAACATTGGATTTTATTTTATTTTTGGGCTAACTCAACATTGGATTTTCTAAATCGAATCAAGTTCAATTTGAAGAAAACTGAAAAAAAAAATCATCATGCATCAGTTTGAACACTAGGCAGGTTCATGAATCTTTCTATAAACACCAGTACGAATAGGCATTGGTTGACAGTTTAATGGCTATCTAACCGAAATTCCGAAAGGTAGCATCCTTTCTGCGAAATTTTGAAGCCATCTTTATTCTACCTATATAATTCCAACGCATTGAATGAAAATACCCAAGTTTGTTTCTGCATTCATAAGTCTGTGATAGCAAGGCCGAATCAGTTCGACCGCTTGTTTGCATTGAAGTGCCACAATCAGAACAAGGTAAAGACTGATGTATCTTAAGAGTCTTATGGCCATAATCGTGGGCATTTAATAGGGGAAATAACGTTTTAAAGATAGCGTTCTACACGCCTCAGTCTTTCGAATATGTTTCTATTTTACTTTCGTTTTCTGCATTTTTTCGTTCCATGTGTGCAGTACATTTTTTATGAATATAAAAGCTGCAGATTTAATTTCTTCTTCAGAACCTTATGTTTTCCTAATGTGCAATTGCCTCATTTGAATTTGTAAAAATAAGCAAAGAAGTACTATATCTCCAACACACCATTTGCACGATCTTTAGCAGAAGTACCGGGTTCAAAGTTTTTTTTTTTAACAGCCAAATTTTTTTCATTAATCCGCAAGATGCTAAAAAGTTTACAAAAATTGTCTAAGGTGCAAAAATACAATCTCCCAATTACCAAAATTAAATGTGACCCAAAGCATAGCTACTGCAACAGACTTCCTGCCGAAGTGTGCATGTTACCTCCCAAAATCAACAAATTTCACTACCATTTCTTTTAACAAAGAGCAACCTAAGCCAACCTTTTATGATGCTGCCGACAACGGATTTGACTTCCATTCTTTCCACTCCATCTTCCTGAGTCCCTTGAAATTTGATAACCAAGAAAATGAAATCCTCTGAATATCTCTGAATATCATTTCCGGATTTAAAACATGGAACTGAAAAATGACTTTGTTCCTATGCAACCAAATTACCCAAGCCGTGACACCAACAATAGCTAACCATAAATAATATGCCAAATTCAAGAGACACTCCTAGGTCACACAAGAAAAAAATCACAAAATGAGTAAGCATCTAGCCCATAAATCTTACACCAACTTAGAATATGTGACCAAATCAACAAAGACACGCTCACAAGCATATAAGAGATGATTAATCGATTCTTCAAACTCATAACATAATGGACAAAAAGCATCATGAATTGCCACTCCACGACAAATTAGGTTCGGTTTGTGGGAATTCTTTTGAGGCTTGTTTTCCGCATAAAAAGATTCACTGTTGAAGGTAATATCTTATTCCACCTTGCAACTTGATCATTAATCGAAAAAGCATTTTTGAAAACACATAAGTCTTGTTTAACCGGGTTCTAAGTTTTAGCTATCGCTTTATCAACATGTTGTAAACACATAAGTCTTGTTTTGTCAATCTGTTATATGTTTCAACACCATTTGCACGCTTGTCTTGTTTTGCATGATCTTGAGCTTTAAAAAGTACCAAGCTCGATGTATTAGCTACCGCTTGCTTTAAACATCTTTGCACGTTTATCTCTACTACACTAAACTAGGTCCTATTTTTAAGCACACCTTATCATCACAAAGAACTACAACTTCAAGGTTTCCTTGAAATGACAGCCAGTTATTTTGCTGGTTATTGGCTTTGAGTCTTCTCTTCCTTCGATATATACGAACTCAGCCCTTCCATTCTTGCCCATTTGTATACAACACTAAGTTTTCCTTCTAAAGATTCAACCAATCCATTCCATAGAGGAAAATGAAGAATTTTGTATTAAATTCATGGTTTGGACATGAATTGCGGACTTCGCATTGGGAGTTTGAAAAAAATATCATTCTTATGTCAAGTTCTAGCGGCGAATGAATAACATTCATAGAGAATGACGATATAATAAACCATGCTACTAATTAGCAGCAGCAGAAGAATTCCACTAAAATAGAGAATTCTGGAAATAATATATTTCATTCAATATTAACATGTTGCAGGTTTAGTGTATTTATACATTTACAACTTCTGAATTTAAATCTATTGATAAGAACATATACACCCCAAATATCGTCATCCATAGTCCATAAGAACCAACGACTCAAGTCAGAAAAGAACCATAGCGACAATCACGAATGTAACGCCCCGCTCCCGGATACCGAGCCCTTATCCGGAAGAGAACGCTCGGCGCGTATAACATTAAATAACTCCAATATTATACGCCAGCCTCTACGTCGTCGTATCAAAATTAAAGCAACGGAAGCCCAAAAGGCTCGGGTAAAATCATAAATACCACTAGAATAGAATATAAACCGACTAAGGGTAGAAAAGAAAAGCTTACAACGTACGATGTTACAGAAGAAAGATACAACCATTTTCTTTCAAACTTGGAATAAACGTACAACATGCTATTTAAGAATCTACAACATACTATAGTACAACCTTTAAAAGAAAGTAAATGAAATCATCATCAGCACCAACGTCATCAAAACATCATCGAACTCCTCAACGAGCTCAAAGACAACCTGTTCGTCTTCTCACCCCAAAAACACACAAAACAACAAATGCTATTGAGGTAAGTACAAAGTACTTAGCAAGAAGAAGAAGCTAATGTAAAATTAATTCTTATCACGAATTGAAAGGTTCATTAATTATTATTAATTAAGTTATTTTTATGAGGCCGACTCAATTCTAGGGTTCACTTCATGCTCATCAACATGTCGTGACTAAATGTTTCTAACTTAACTTATCTTTGTCACATCGGCACTCAAGGGCACAACGCATGGTGCTACCCACCACGAGGTATCGTTTGCAACCTATCGCTGGATCACACCGATAGCCACGGGTTAAGACCCGATAGTGTACACGCTCGCGAAGTCCCCGCCATTTAGCCGCTTTATAGGCCAAAGAGTTATTCACTTTGTCCGACCGCCCACACATCGCGATATAGCTAGGTGCCTTACCAAGAATGTTACGATGTTTAGTCTTTTAACTACACACGCGCGCGCTTATTATTAATTGTTAACTAGCACCTAAGTATTTTCAATTAATCTTCCTCACCTCTATTACTCTCTCCTAGACCGCTAGACACGGACACGGCCTAGCACATACACGCACATTGATGAATACTAATTCATCAAAGCACAAGCCATTCAAACCCTTCCGACGGTCCCGAACTTCAACTCCCTTGAAGAGTACATTCGGTGCCGAACTAAACGCATCGTGCTTAATCGAGGCTTGTTCATGTTTAATTAATGTTATTAAATCATGCAACAACATTTAAGACTCATACCATAGCTTAAAACAACCTATTTATCAAAAGCGGGGTAATGTGCGCACATTCCAGGGGAATGTGTGCACATTGGGCAAAGTTTACATTCACCACGCAAGTGTGTGCACATTCTAGGGAATGTGCGCACACTCAACTACACATTCATTCACTTAAAAATGCGTGCACACAATAGTCAATGTGCGCACACTAAACGCACAAAACTCTCTAAACACGTTTTTCTTCACCCTTTTCGATTTCTAACCCAAACCAAACATGTTTAACATCAATCCCAAAGATCATAACAATGAGAAAATCTCTACTTTAACATCACATCTCATTAAGCAAAAGCATGACCACATTTAAACATGATTTCAACATCAAAACACCACAATTTATACCCAAAACACAACCTTAACAACATAAGATCTTAATTAAACAATATGAAGAGCCTCTTACCTTAAATCCAAAGCAAAAGCAAGCAAAAGCAAGCAAACAAAGAACAACTCTGAAACTTCCACCAAAAACCTAGACGATCAACAATTAATTCTAAATTAACTATGATCGTAGGTTTCTACTCAAACTAATCTACTTAATTGAACAACTTAAAAGCGACAAGAAAGGTTCGAAACTAAAGATTCTAAACTAGGGCTTTTCTATTACCTTTCCAAAGCTTCAACTTTCTTGTACCAAAACGATCACCTTCATCCATCGATTCCGAATCCATCCTCCGCTCAAAACCGTCAAGGATCGAGAAAGAAATTTGGAGAAGTCTCTTCTCCGTTACCCTTTGCTTTCAACGTTGAAGGAAAACGTTCTAAATTTCGATTTACTTTTTGGTATCTCCTTTGTTAATGGGATAGTTAAATCCAAAAATAAAACCTCCCATTAACTCCTAATAACTTTATTAATCCCAAATAAATTTACCAACAAAATTAAATCCCTTATATATATATATATATATATATATATATATATATATATATATATATATATATATATATATATATATATATATATATATATATATATATATATACTTCAAATCTTTTAATTAAAATAATGCAAAAATATGAATTTTTGTTAAAAGACTCTTTTGCCCTTTTCTCAAAAGTCGGGATGTTACATTATTCCCCTTTAAAGAAGTTTCACCCTCGAAACTTACTGTAACTAACTCCACTTTCATCTTAGATACCGCTAGCCTACTTCTAACTCACTTTCAAAAAAAAAAAAAAAACGTTATCTCCGATTGATTTGACCTTAGTATTTTCAACATCAAGCCTTCAATACGCCCAAATAAGAATCGATATTGTACTTCAAACCCAAGTACCACACTAGCTTATTCACACATTTCATCTACCTTATACTCAACTCTACTAACCTAACTCCTTAAACTCCTCCTATAACACTTAGTCCCGAAAGTCATAAGTCAATCCACTAATTAACAAGTAGTATTCTTCTAGGTTCTTCGTCCACTTTGTCACCCTTACAGCTGTTTCCATACTTATACAAGGGTTGCTTGACCTATACATCCGTCTTACCTTCAAGAAACTAGCTATTAACTTGAGGAACTTCAACTCCGCCTTGTTATCAATCCAAATTTCTAATCCATCTATAACACACCCAAACCATAGACATACTTCAATCTTTATTAGTCTTCAAAAAGGAAACCATATAAACATCTTCTACCAAACTTATAAGGCTTTTCCATAGACAAGAAACAACTCTTGACAGTGAGTTTATCAACAACAAAAATTTTGTAGTCCAAAAGAAGACTGGAGTTGTAAAAGAATTTATTTAAGCAAAACATATTCAAGAAACAATTGTTTAAACGTACCCTCTCCTTGATTTCAGAAGAAAGGTAAGAATGGTTATAGAAAGAAAAAAAATCTCTTGAGAACTGAAACTACTAAGGAAGATAGCATTGGGAAATCTTGAGACATATTCACAAAAATGAAAGACAGTTTGAATTTGGTTCTCATGCATATAGTACAAAATTTGTATAGTTAGCCCAAATGGCTGACACGTAAAATTTACCAATGTGAGGCTACTTGTGATAAAATCAATAAAACAAAAGTTCTCTGGCTGGGACATTTGTTGCAACCAAAAGATCATGCCATAACACCCAGATTGAAAACATTTTCCTTTCACTTGAAGTAATTGGTATGGTTGAATGCAAAAGAATAAATTTTCTTACTTCGCTATTAAAGAGTTCAACATAAAAGGTCTGAAAGGGAATAAGTTTCAAATCTTGTTCAAACATGTATGCATAAAATAACTTCGTTTTTTTTTTTGAAAACGGGGAACATCTTCTCCAAAGTTTCAATGATAAAGGTAAATCACAGAAGTGCTTCGTGAATAAATCATAAGTGACGACTGAGTAAATAAAACACAAGAGTTTCAAATAATGCATGTTTTCGTGTCGTTCAAGGACTAACACAAGAAGGTATATTGTGAAATTATCAAAATATTTACACCGAGGGTGAAAATGTTCAAAGGGATGAAGATAACCCTTTGTTGTTTAAAAAGAAAATCAGAAAGTCATTTCTTCCAATTTGAAAAAGAAAGATTTAAAATAAGACAAACAGCTTAACACTTGTAGCAAAAATTGGTCAAAGAATACTCTCAACCAAATAAGTTTCATGCTAAAATTCTTTATCAAAACATAACTTTAACAGGCATGCATAAGACGTGAAAGAGGTTCGACTACTCGCTTATTCAAAAAAAAAAATCGTAAGGGAGTAAAAGATGCAGTACTTTGAAAGTAATTATCGATTGAACTTTTGAACATATGTATATATATAATTTTCTAAAAGTAGTCTGGAGTAATTAAATGATACTTAGGTAATAGATGATTGTTCATGTATTCTTACCGGAAGACAAAAGGATATGTAATTAAAATGAATGTTTTGAGAAAGTTTGATCTTTCAACCGGTTTTCGAAATGGTATAAAATTCTAATAAAAGAGTTGAGTCTTTAAATAAAAAGTTTTCTGCACTAAAATATCGTGTAGGGGATGCATTGAAGGTAATCACTAGGATGCAAAAATTGACCCGAATTTGCTAAACATGATGCAATGAAAGGATATGCAGTTGCCAGTTCAAATAGTTCGAAGGATGAGAAACTTGTTTCCTTAAATCAAGCATTTGACACTATGAAAACATCTTCATAAAAAAAAAAAAAGACACATCAAAGTATGTGCACACTTGGAAAACAAAACTTCGCAATGAAAGGACTTTTACCGAGTTCAAAAAGTTTCAAATGGATTATTTAGCTTGGACATGGATTGCAAATAGTAATAATGGGGAAACATTTGAAATTTTAGGTAGCCAAGTATGAAACCGAGTGATTATAAAAGAGCACCTCGTTAAAGAAAACGTGGTATTGGAAAATCACCATATAATTGTTTCTCGTCACAGAAAGGTATTAAATCTACAACACATAATACCTACCTACTAAAATTCTTATTTTGGATAACAACTGAGTTAAAAGTCTTATGCTACAAAGCTTCCCAACACCTCTAACCCTACACCTAAACTTCAAAGGTGAAAGAATGTTGTCTAGACTTTCATGAACAAGTACTTAAATGGTTTTAAAAGTTTAGATGCATACATCAACCATGGAATGGTTGACTTGGACAGGACAAACGAAACTGATTTTGAACATGATGTAAACATAAAAGTTGTAGGTATGCAGGTTTTACATATGCTACTCAAAATTCAGAATTCTTGGAAAAGTATAAGTTGGTTAAAATAATTATTTTCATCGACTGCTGCAAGCTGTCAAAAATTTCATAAATTTATAATCTGCATCGTTTGCCAGATTGTACTCAAACCAGAAAGAATTTGCACTTGACTTCAAAACAAAATTTTCAGGGTAGAGAGTTTTCTACAACATATCAAAAGTTCAAGTCATTTTAAGGGGTTTAGCTCATTCAAAACAGATTCATAAGTAAGGGTACCGCTGCAGAATATTCTGAACAGAGTACTCCTCCTTGTTAAGCAATTTATGAACAATCCATACTGAAAACTAAGTTGATGCCAAAAGAGAAATTGTAGACAAGGCAATTTTCTAAGTGACTGAAAATTTACAGAATTTTTAGAACACCAGAAAGGGTATTACAAGACTTATAGAAACATGAATAAAATCGTTTACTCGTTTTGTATAACACCAATTTATAAAATAGGAGAAATGATTAGATCAAAATGTCACAATAAGGAAACTTTAAATCCTCAAAGAAAAGAGCAAAGAGAGAAACGTCTGAAAGGTCGAAAGAAGATAAGGAATCTATTAAGGATCCGAGAAGGAACAAACTTGAGGGCATCACAAAAAAGATGTGAGCTTAGAACTCAACCTAACCTTCGCCAAATGAGACTCTTCACTTGGTCCTAGTGCAACTTGACCACGGTAAAAGGATTCTTAGTTTTACGAGGATTTACTACCGAGATTAAGGGAGGTCGGAAAAATTTCTAAGGGATCTAAGATATCCTATCTTAGGAACAGAAGCTTAGGTTAGCAAGGAAATTTATACGGGTTTCCTGTCATTCTGAAAGATTAGGAAAGGATCAGAACGGTTCTAAGTGGTCTAAAGAGATCTTATCTTAAGGAAGGAAGCCTAGAAAAGCAAGGAACGCTTCTCTCTGATACCAACTGTAACGCCCCGCTCCCGGATACCGAGCCCTTATCCGGAAGAGAACGCTCGGCGCGTATAACATTAAATAACTCCAATATTATACGCCAGCCTCTACGTCGTCGTATCAAAATTAAAGCAACGGAAGCCCAAAAGGCTCGGGTAAAATCATAAATACCACTAGAATAGAATACAAACCGACTAAGGGTAGAAAAGAAAAGCTTACAACGTACGATGTTACAGAAGAAAGATACAACCATTGTCTTTCAAACTTGGAATAAACGTACAACATGCTATTTAAGAATCTACAACATACTATAATACAACCTTTAAAAGAAAGTAAAAGAAATCATCATCAGTACCAACGTCATCAAAACATCATCGAACTCCTCAACGAGCTCAAGGACAACCTGTTCGTCTTCTCACCCCAAAAGCACACAAAACAACATATGCAATTGAGGTAAGTACAAAGTACTTAGCAAGAAGAAGAAGCTAATGTAAAATTAAGTCTTATCACGAATTGAAAGGTTCATTAATTATTCTTAAGTTATCTTTATGAGGCCGACTCAATTCTAGGGTTCACTTCATGCTCATCAACATGTCGTGACTAAATGTTTCTAACTTAACTTATCTTTGTCACATCGGCACTCAAGGGCACAACGCATGGTGCTACCCACCACGAGGTATCGTTTGCAACTTATCAGTGGATCACACCGATAGCCACGGGTTAAGACCCGATAGTGTACACGTTAAGCGAAGTCCCCCTGCCATTTAGCCATTTATAGGCCAGCAGAGTTATTCACTTTATCGACCGCCCACACATCGCGATATAGCTAGGTGCCTTACCAAGAATGTTACGATGTTTAGTCTTTTAACTACACCACGACGCTTATTATTAATTGTTAACTAGCACCTAAGTATTTTCAATTAATCTCCTCACCTCTATTACTCTCTCTGAGACCGCTAGACACGGACAAGGCCTAGCACATACACACAGACATTGATGAATACTAATTCATCAAAGCACAAGCCATTCAAACCCTTCCGACGGTCCCGAACTTCAACTCCATTGAAGAGTACATTCGGTGCCGGAACTAAACGCATCAGAAGCTTAATCGAGGCTTGTTCATGTTTAATTAATGTTATTAAATCATGCAACAACATTTAAGACTGATCATCCTATAGCTTAAAACAACATATTTATCAAAAACAGGGGTAATGTGCGCACATTCCAGGTGAATGTGTGCACATTGGGCAAAAGTTTACATTCAGCCTTGCCAGTGTGTGCACATTCTAGGGAATGTGCGTACACTCTAAAAGCTACGCACATTCGGCCTTAAAAATGTGCGCACACACTAGTCAATGTCACGCACACTAAACGCACAAAAGTCTCTAAACACGTTTTTCTTCACCCTTTTCGATTTCTAACCCAAACCAAACATGTTTAACATCAATCCCAGCATCATAACAGCAGAAAATCTCTACTTTAACATCACATCTCATTAAGCAAAAGCATGACCACATTTAAACATGATTTCAACATCAAAACACCACAATTTATACCCAAAACACAACCTTAACAACATAAGATCTTAATTAAACAATATGAAGAGCCTCTTACCTTAAATCCAAAGCAAAAGCAAGCAAAAAGCAAGCAAACAGCAGCAACTCTGAAACTTCCACCAAAAACCTAGACGATCAACAATTAATTCTAAATTAACTATGATCGTAGGTTTCTACTCAAACTAATCTACGAATTGAACAACTTAAAACGACAAGAAAGGTTCAGAAACTAAAGATTCTAAACTAGGGCTTTTCTATTACCTTTCCAAAGCTTCAACTTTCTTGTACCAAAACGATCACCTTCATCCATCGATTTGAATCCATCCTCCGCTCGAAAACCGTCAAGGATCGAGAAAGAAATTTGGAGAAGTCTCTTCTCCTTTACCCTTTGCTTTCAACGTTGAAGGAAAACGTTCTAAATTCGATTTACTTTTGGTAACTCCTTTGTTAATGGGATAGTTAAATCCAAAAATAAAACCTCCCATTAACTCCTAATAACTTTATTAATCCCAAATAAATTTCCCAACAAAATTAAATCCCTTATATATATATATATATATATATATATGTATATATATATATATATATATATGTGTATATATATATATATATGTATATATATATATGTGTATATATATATATATATATATATATATATATATATATATATATATATATATATAAAATACTTCAAATCTTTTAATTAAAATAAGGCAAAAATATGAATTTTTGTTAAAAGACTCTTTTGCCCTTTTCTGAAAAGTCGGGATGTTACAACGAATGACAAACCTCTATGGGATTCAAAGATCAAAAATTGTAAAAAGTGATTTCCAACTATCCTATAAAGGTCTGAGAGGAAATAACAACTACTACAAAAATGGAAAATACCTATACAGAACAATATGATATGTCATGATCAACGATTGTTCTATAGTTGAAGATAATAGGTGGAAACATTGTATATACCTAGATTCTTCTTTGCAAACCATCAATTGTACACAACCTTTGCTTATAAGCCTTAACTTAGCCACAATTGAAAGGTTACTTTGTCCATCTTATATTTCGTAAGCACCATTTGCACGAGTATGCAACTAATTGACCAATCCTCTAGCTTTGTCCGTCCTAGATTTTGTAGCACCATTTGCACGAGTTTTGCAACTAATTGACCAATCCTCTTGCAACCAATCTGGTTTGTTGACCAGATCAGCGGAGGCGGCCCTTTCCTCTACACCTACATTTTGCCCGGGAAAGGTTTCCACAGAAGAATTATTTTGGCCGATTTCTAGTGTATCTCCTAGGTAATATTATGTTGTATTTTAAACAAGTTATTACACACTTATGTGAGTACTATTAAAGAAGAGTTATGATGGATGAGTTATTTTAGAGGTATTAAAAGTGAATGGATGTGATTAATCCATGTCACACCTATATACATCATTTATGTGTGAGAGAGTGTGTGAGATTTAATCACACCCCTCCATTTGGTGTACCTCTCAAATCACCCCACCATAATTCTTCTCGTACTACTATACCTTTTCGCCATTAAATTTCTCTTTAATTTGTCTATATTTTCAGGTGAAAACATCTTGAAAGCTTTTTATTTCAGTGATTTACGAGTTTCGAATGATTGAATAGAGTAGGAATGGAAGGATATACCCCGCAAGCTAGATATTTTGTTATGTCCTCCATGCTCGCCTCTGCCGAAGCAAACCCTTGAATGACGACTGCTTAGGCTTGTGAATGACTTTTGTTGTTTCTTCCAATTGGCAGTTTTGGTAGATGTTTCATTTGGGACTGGGGAAGGGTATGGGGAGTGGAGTTGCATATCCACATAATATGATATGTCATGATCAACGATCGTTCCGGACTTGAAAATAATATGATCACACTCTGTAAATCATCCTTTGCAATCAATCCATTGTTCTCTTTCAATTCCACAATGTATAAAACCAAGCATAAAATGAACAATACTAGAAAAGTGACGTAAACAAGAGAAAAATTTCTAAATCAACCAAATCTCAATTGTATCAAAACATTGTATGTCCAAAAAAATCTGCGTCCAAGCAAATGGACTTACACTTGTCTTTGTTACGTGTTGAGGATATTATCTCAGATTAATTTATTTTGTATTTATCGTTTATTATTTATTTAGAGTTAATCCTGTTATTGGTATAACCCTATAAATACCACACTGCATTTATGATTATTCTAATGAAAATACAACACTTTCGAAACATAACATGGTATCGAGGCCTCTCGATCTCTCTTTCTAAAAAAAAAAAAAAAAAAAAAAAAAAAAAAAAACAAAAAAAACAAAAGCGTAGCATAACAACTCTGCAACCCTAGCCGCCGCCCAATCTTCATCTTCTCCGGCGGACCGATGGCCAACGCAACACCTCTTTCTCCTCTCAGACATCACCTCATCAAATTGAACCGCAAAGAATTACCAATTGTGGAAGGCCCAACTTGTCCCATACCTCAAGGGACAAGGTCTCTTCGGCCATGTCGATGGAACAACACCGGCACCGGCCAAAACAACAGCAGGAACAGCCGGTGCAGCGGCAACGGAGAACCCCGATTATGTCAATTGGGTTAAAACAGACAATATTATCCTTAGCATCATCACCGGTTCCCTAACAGAGGACGTATTGATGCAAGTTTATACGGCAACCACCAGCGCCGCCATGTGGACAGCGCTTCAAACATGCTTTGCGTCACAGAGTCGGGCCAAACTCGTCCAGCTCCGGTCAGATCTTGCAGCCACCAAGAAGGACGAACTCACGGCAACCGAATACTACTGCCGTTTGAAGAAACTCACCGACGAACTCTCCTTGGCCGGAAATCCCCTCACCGATGACGAAATTATCTCCTACCTGCTTGCCGGTTTGGGTCCTGAATATGATTCCCTCGTGACCACCATCTCCGGCAAAACAGAAATAACCATGGATGAAGTCTACAGCATGCTCTTGACCACTGAATCCCGTCACCTCCATCACCGGCCGACGCAACTCAGCTCTCCCACCACCGCCCACCAGCAGCTCACCGCCTCTGCAAATTATGGCTCTCCTAACCCGCAACAACAACAGCCCTTTCGCCCCACCCAACAGCCGCATTCGCCCAATTACCGTGGGCAGTCTTACAACCGTGGCAGAGGACGTGGTCAATCTTCCGGCGGGAGAGGTAATGGTAGATCTAATCCTTATAATGGTGAGTCTCCTAAGTGCCAAATTTGTGCTAAATTTGGTCATGCTGCGAATGCTTGTTATTTTCGTTATATGCAATCTGCCAATTCTGTTCCACCTCAACGACCCCCACGTCCCCCACAAGCCTATAATATTCAAGCTCCCCCACCCTACTCATCCCAACCATATCCCTATTTCTCATACCCTTACCAACCGACCCCTCCCCCTTATCCCTACCCCCACCGCATAATGATTGGATCCCGATACTGGCGCCACCCACCATCTCACTAATGATCCTCGTAATCTTGACCGTCTCTTCTGAACCATATGATGGTCCCGACAGAGTTCACATAGGCGATGGCTCGTGTTTGAAAATCTCTCATTACGGTTCCTCCACTTTACATTGTCCTCCACACACATATCACTTATCCACCGTTATTGTCTCACCATCACTTACACGTAATCTCTTATCTGTCCAGCAATTTGCTAATGATAATTCTGTTTTCTTTGAATTTCACAATTCCTATTTTCTCGTGAAGGATTACTCGGGTCGCGTCCATCATAGAGGGTATGTCAAGGACGGTCTCTACCACTTCTCTCCGCCTTCCACACCCTCATCCGCTCAAGCCTTTGCTACCGGTCTTAGCTCCTTCTCTATGTGGCATAAACGTCTTGGGCATTGTTCTCCTGCAGTCCTCCGTCAAGCTCTCAAGCATTTATTTAGTTTTAATTCGAATAAGGCACTAGATGCTATTTGTGTTCCATGTCAATTGGCCAAGAGCCACCGTCGTCCTTTATATGTTTCTGAATTTACTTCCACCGCACCTTTGGATTTAATATACTCTGATGTTTGGGGTCCTACCGATTTTTCTATCCATGGCTCTCGTTATTATGTCAGTTTTCTTGATGATTATACCAAATATATCTGGTTCTTTCCTTTAAAACTCAAATCGGATGTTGAAACTATTTTTGGTCCGTTCCTAAAATTGATTGAACGCCAGTTTAACACTAAACTAAAATCAATCCAAACCGACTGGGGTGGTGAATACCGCCACTTATCTCAATTTTTCACCTCACTCGGTATTCAACATCGTCGCTCCTGTCCCCACACCCATGAACAAGCCGGCGCCATTGAAAGGCGTCACCGTCAAATTGTTGAAGTTGGGCTTGCCCTCCTTGCTCAATCTAATCTTCCTCACTCGTATTGGGAGGATGCCTTCTCTACTGCCACCTACCTCATCAACCGTCTACCCTCCACTGCCCTCAACAACAAAACACCCTTCGAAATGGTTCATCATCGTCTCCCCGACTACTCCTTTCTCAAAGTCTTTGGTTGTGCCTGTGGCCCTATCTCAAGCCCTTATAATAACCATAAAACCGACTATCGCTCCAAAACCGCTCTGTTCTTAGGTTACAAAGACTCGCATCATGGATACCGCCGCTTTGACCTCGCCCATCGTCGTATGTATATCTCTCGCCATGTTGTCTTTGACGAAAATGTCTTTCCCTACATTACCCCTTCTCCACCACCACCCATGCCCACCGACACTGTTTCCCTACCATCTCTTCAATATCCTCTACCTCCACCCGGCCCACACCCACCAAATAACCCCTCGGCCCCACCAAGTCCAGCCCCACCCGACCCCCCTCCAACCCCACCAACCCCCCCTCCGTCTCAAAACTCTTCCACCAATGCTAGTCCTCCCGCTTCCACCACCCACTCACCACCCTATGGTGACTCACTTTTCTTACTAATAACCTTAAACCTGTTACTATGCCTGACTTCATCCGGTACCCCTTATCTCAAGCTCTTTTATCCACCACTTGTGAACCCACCTCTTACACTGAAGCCTCTAAACACCAGATTTGGCGTGATGCTATGCATGACGAAATTAACGCACTATTACGCAACAATACTTGGGACCTTGTTCCATTTCACCCATCCATGAATCTTGTGGGCAACAAATGGGTCTACCGTACTAAACAACATGCTGATGGTTCCTTTGAGCGCCATAAGGCCCGCCTTGTTGCCAAGGGTTTTCATCAGGAATATGGCCTTGATTTTAATGAAACCTTTAGCCCGGTGGTTAAGCCGGTCACTATCCGTCTTTTCTGTCACTTGCTGTTTCTCAGGGTTGGCCTCTTCGTCAAGTCGATATTCAGAATGCATTTTTACACGGTAATTTGACTGAAACTGTTTACATGACGCAGCCTCAGGGGTTCCTTAATCCCGATCTTCCTCATCACGTCTGCAAGCTTAACCGCAGCCTCTATGGCCTTCGTCAGGCACCTCGAGAATGGTTCTCTCGCTTCTCAGCTGTCCTGACTCACATTGGCTTTGTTGCCTCCAAGGTGATACTTCACTTTTTATTTACACTCGTGGCAAGGACCGTGTCTATATTTTGATCTACGTTGATGATGTCATTATTACTGGTACTTCGTCAATCCTTGTTGAGCAGGTTATTCATCATCTTGGGACGCACTTTCCTGTCAAGGATCTGGGTACGCTCTCCTATTTTTTAGGTGTTGAAGTCCTCCCTACCTCCACGGGCATCTATCTCTGTCAGCGTAAATACATTCTGCAACTTCTCAAAAAGGCATCTATGGACAAGGCCAAACCCTGTACCACTCCTATGGCCACGGCTACAAACCTTTGTCAAGGTACTGCACCTCCCTTTGAGGATCCCTCCCTTTACCGTATGATTGTTGGGGGTCTGCAATACCTTAGCTTCACCCGCCCGGATATCGCCTTTGCTGTTCACAAGGTGAGTAAATTTATGCAGACTCCTACTATTGATCACTGGATGGCGGTTAAGCGTATTCTCCGGTACCTTAAGCACACCATCTCGGATGGCCTGTTTTTCTCCCATACGTCCTCAACCGCTTTGCATGCCTACTCGGACTCTGACTGGGCGGCCGACACCGACAACCGTCGCTCCGTGGGTGCTTACTGCATTTTTCTGGGGTCTCATTTGATTAGCTGGCGTACCAAGCAACATCTTACGGTGTCTAAGAGTAGCACCGGAGCTGAATACAAAACACTGAGTAATCACCGCTCTTTGAATTACAAAGCGGGCTCATGAGCCTCTTTCGTGAGATGGATGTTGCCCTTCCTGCCCCTCCGGTGTTATGGTGTGATAATATCGGCGCCACTTACCTTGCTCATAACCCAGTTTTCCATGCTCGCACCAAGCATATCGAGATTGACTTTCATCATGTCCGTGAACAAGTTGCGGCCAACCGTCTAACTGTCTCTTTCATCTCCACCAAGGAACAGTTAGCTGATCTTCTTACCAAGCCTCTTTCTGCTGCACGCTTCACGGCTATCAAGACCAATCTCCGTGTGCATCCTTTGCCCACGGGATTGCGGGGGCGTGTTGAGGATATTATCTCAGATTAATTTATTTTGTATTTATCGTTTATTATTTATTTAGAGTTAATCCTGTTATTGGTATAACCCTATAAATACCACACTCTGTACGATGATTATTCTAATGAAAATACAACACTTTCTGAAACATAACATTACGAAAAAAAAGACAACATTTCACATAAACCATTATGCATATTTATCCTAACTTATATCATTTCTAGCAAGTCGTTGCTATTTGAACGAGAGGTAAAACCATACCAACAACTGAAAACTTAAGCAAATAACAGAGAATGAGGGTATCATTTAAAATGAAAATAGTTCACTCTTTAAGAAACTACAATGTTGCAAATTAAATGAAGCTGAAGTCCTTAATTGGAAATAAGTGCCTATTTTATTCAATGAGATTTAAATAATATACTCGATCATGTAAAGATAGGAATGAATCTTGTCAAAGCAAGACGCATGAATGCGATAATAATTGTGGGCCATTATTACAAAATCTCTATCGTTAACCATACAGATCAATTATTTTTCAACTTGAATGACAAGCAATGCCGAGTACATTCTATGTCATTTTATCTAATTAAAGGTTTTTGTAATGCAGATTCATGTGAAAAGAATTAGAAAACCAATCTTTATACCATGATTCCGGACACTCTTAAGTGCAAAGCCTCTAAAGTGAAGAGAGTACACTAATATGCCCAATGTCTCCAATTCCAATTCTCACGATTTTTTTTCCGATTATGATTATTTTTCACACACCTGAGATTTAAAATATCCATCTCGGTGCCGGAGATTTGAAATTTTCACCCGGTGCCGGAGAAATGAAGTTTTCACCTGATGTCAGGAGAAAATGCTCTTGCCTATGTAAAAAAGATTATCGGATCTGGAAAAAATCGATGGGAGTTACCGAAAACACATCAGATTCATAAAACATGTTTCTCAAATGAAAAATGCCAACAACAAAAAAAAAAAAAAAAAAAAAAGACACACACACACACACGCGCAAACAACTACAAAACGGATAACTGGTTTTGCTTAGGCAATTGATAATTAGTTTTGCCCAGGCAGGTACCAGTGTTCTTGCTTCATCCGCTGCCTAAAAATAGTTTTTAACGGAGAGAGCGTGTTTAAACTGAGAATGAGAAACATAAGGAGGGGTGACACGGCCTAAATAGAGGGTGCGGATCACTCTAGTGTGTTATCCTAGATTAGAGCCGACGCCGCCACTTCAAACCAAAACATCTCAGCCGTTGGTTTCTTTTGTGACAGTTTTTCCAATAATACATTCTCAATAAAAAAACAAAATGAAAATCACACACGGACTCGGGGAATTAGTTTTTTTTTTTGTAAGTCAAATTTTCCTTCAACAAATAAAAATCAAATTTTGTTAAATGCTCCATTTCTTCGGTGGCATTGTCGAATTATTGTTTCCCTAATAGTTTTTTTTACTACACTTAATTAATAGTATACTTTTTTTTTGTTGTTGTTTTACAAGAATGAAAACATGTATACCACATCAAGTCGCACGATATCACATGGATACGGTAACACGATTAATTTCAAAATTTATGGATGCAAAACATATCAACAGAACATTTCTAAGAAATATATATATTATAAGGTATCCATAAAATTCAAAGAGATGAGTATAACTAAATTATAACGTATGCAATTCAACTATCTATATATCTAAAATAGTTAATTATTTGGCCGCGCCCCGTTTGGTTTCAGACTGGACTGGATCCATTTGAGTCATGAGAGAGAAAATAAAATAAAATAATATAAAGTAATGATTATAAGGTTGAAATGTTGTATTAAAATTTGTGTTGATGAAGAAATGATTGGTGAGAGAAATATTATATTGATAAAGTAATGGTTGAATAGTGTAGGTGGTGAATAAAATGAATTGATTAATATTATTTTGTTTGTTGATTGTGAAATGATTGGTGAGAGAAATATTAAAATAATAGTAAATAAGATAGTGGGTGAATAAAATATTAAGTTGGATCCAAATGGATCCAGTCCAGTCCGAAACCCTTGTCTGCCCTTGACAATTTCACCGTTTATAGTTTTTCCACATTAAACATAAATTAAATAAGATATAGTATTATTCAAATTATAATTATGGTTGAAAATTATTTTTCATTACAATTTGCATTCAACTTATCTTGCATTTGAACATTTCTTTGTAAAAATTGAAATTCGAAAATAAAAAATCCGTGTTAACGAGTGTCAGAAAATGTTGGAGTGCAAAATATAAAAATATTTTTGGGAAATTAGGGATAAGGACACAATCTGGAATATTTTTAAGTAACAGGACAGCTACTTATTTTTTATAGGCAGAAGGACAACTGCATAATTTTTATTGCGAGAAGAACAAACATTGAATCCCGAAAATCAGTGAATCTGCCCAGTGAATCCCAAAATCGGTAAATTTCGACAGTGAATTTTGATAGTGAATCCTGAAAATCAGTGAATTTCGACAATGAATTTTGAAAATTAGTGAATTTCGGCAGGGAATTTAAACAGTGAATTTCGAACATAAGTGAGTTTCGACAGTGAATAAATAGTTTAGTCCTTTATGCAAAAGTTTCAAAAGACTGTCATTCTACTCAATTGATAAAATATTTCTGTCCTTCTCCAAAAATAAATAGTTTTGTTATTCTCATCTTATTATTTGCTTCGTGCTTATAAGTAATTCACAACTGAAAACCCCAAATCGTATCATATGTAGCCATATAACTTAGTGTGTGTCACACATGAGGATTAAGTTTATGGTGATACATTTGAAATGTTAGTCCGTGGTGAACTTAATCAAAGTATGGGGGCTATTGATTAAACTACCATTAATGCGCCCAGAACACTTTATGGTGTGACCGTCTTATCCGGACCGTCGACATTGGTTTTCTAAGTAGGGCATTTATATATGATGTAGTCATATAGGACTGGACCGATTTAATCTGTGTTTTTCATATAATCCATGATTGAGAAATCTCATTAATTCATAAGATGATCATATATGGATTAACCTTAATTCTGAAGTGATTACAGACTCCTACTTGTTTCAGGATAGGGTTTGATGTGTTCGTTAAGGATTGCTAAGAGGCGCGGTCCGAATAACTTTCACATTGGCACTATTCTGGAATGAGTGAGGAGTGTGTATCTCATAGATATGAAATTCATTCCTTCTTGCGGGAAGTAGAAAGACAAACCCCTTTTTTGTTGATCCTAACTGATCGATTGGCCGAGTTCGTATTGGTTATGAACTAATTGATCACTAGTGGTTAATGGTAAATAAGGACAAGATGTATTGAAGAAGGTTTACGGAAATATTCCCGCTTCCTTACGGATAGTCTATGGAGGGTTAGTGTGTATGTAATGATTATATCAATGGACACTTATCGACTCGACTCGACGTTTTGAGAATAAGTTATATCTATAATCGATAGAGTTCAGTTTCGGATTTATGGTGGCGTAATTATAGACAAGAACTATATCAATGGACTATATCAATTGAGAACAAGAACTATATCAATGGACACGAATGACGAACCTCTTTTGGCTTCAAGATTTAAATTATAAATTTAACTTCCAATTCTATAAAGATCTGAGAAGAAATAACCGCTAGTAGATGAAAAAAATGGTAAAAACCCATAATGAACATTGTTCTACAAACATATATATATATATATATATATATATATATATATATATATATATATATATATATATATATATATACATATATACATATATATATATATTTACATATATATATATATATATATATATATATATATATATATATATATATATATATGTATATATATATATATATATATATATATATATATATATATATATATACTCCCCATCCATTGTACTCAACGTACCTTGGTATAGCACCATTTGCACGAGTTTTGCAACTAATTGACCGATCCTCTAGCCACCAATATCTGGTTTGTTGACAAGATTGGCGGAGGCGGCCTTTTCCAGTATGCTTACATTTTGCCAGGAATGGTTTCCTCAAAAGAAGTATTTTCACTATAAACATCAAGTGGATTTTGCATCTTATAAGGGTACCAGAGAACCCAGCTGGGTTGACATAACCTTTGGCCGATTCCGTTCAGGTCACGTTATGTTGGTATGGGGCATTGTGGTCCATCACACAAGAATTACTAGAGCTAGGTCTTACACGGAAATAAGGGAAGGATGGGAGTGGAGTTGTAGATCCACACATAATGATATGCCATGATCAACGATCGTTCTGTAATTGAATATAGTATGCGCAAATGTAATATCCCGATTTTTCGGAAAGGGCATTTCCGTCTTTTAACGAAAAGTCGGAATATTATATTTATCATTCTTTGGATTTAAAAGAAAAGGAAATAAAAGAATTTTTGAAATAAAGAATTAAGAAAATTAATGGGATTGGATTTAATTGGGAATTAACTCCCTTAATTCCCATTAATCAGTTTTCACAAAAAAGAGGAAACGGTTTCTTCATCAGAGTAGCACGCAGCATTGGGGAAGAAAGAGGGCTGGGAGAAGGTTTCAAAATTGAAGCTAATCCGTCGCTTTTCTGTACAGACTCCTCAAGGGAAAAACATTCTACGGAACGCAAGGATCGTGTGGATACCAATTTCGCCCTGTGAAGGTTAGTCATTTTGGAGTTATGGTTTACGTGTTTCGGACGAGTTTGAAGCTAAATTCGTTTTGCCTTGTAATCCGTCGAATTTCGACCCTTGATATCTCCCTCGTTTCTATTCCGTTTTCAGATCGTAGCATACCGTTAGAATCCTCGTGACGAGAGCTTTGCATCGGTACTAGGCACAGCAGCCATTTCTGAGCTTTAGGCAGAGAAAGGTAAGGAGAAACCCTTACGTTTCAGTTTTGAAATATGTGGTATTTGTGTTGATTTCTTGTTGTTTTGAGGTTTTTAAATTGCGTTAAATTGATGTCTATGATATGGTTGATGTTGGGTATGGTTGGTAGATTATTTAGATGGAGTTTGGTTAAAAAGATTGGGTTTTTGGATTGAAAACCGAAGGAAAACGATGAAGGATCGCGTTTCAGTTTTCTGGAAATTCCCAGGACGGACGGGCGTCCGGTTTTCTGGACGGGCGTCCAACCTTGGACGGGCGTCTGGGATCCTCGGACGGGCGTCTGAGGTGCAGTCTTTGATACAGGATTGAAAGGGGATGTCTGGACGGGCGTCCACTTTTTGGACGGGCGCCCGAGCCTTCGACGGGCGTCTGGTCCTTCGACGGCGTCCACCTGGAGCCGGGTCTCCCAGCTTGTTTAAATTGGCTTTCGACTATCGTTTAGGGTTGTTTAATCAACCTTAAACCTTTGTAAACGTATTATTATTTTATTATAACACCTTTAAACCTTACTTAGGCTAGAATTGGTCTTTTGATCATGATGAGTGGTGTCGGTAAGGGAGTGTTATCTAAATGAACTAGGAGGCCGCTTAATCACCTAATACTACACAACTTGCTAGATAAAAGATTAAACACCATGTGGTCTTGGGTAGATCCTCAAGATCTATAGCGTGATGTGTGAACAGACAAATAAAGTGAGTGTCCTATCGGCTCGCAGCCTATAGGCATCGCCGTATGTTCATACTATCTCGGAACCGGTTATTGTATCCTCAAGATTTCAAAGATGCGTTCGGGGTTATTGTATCCTGAAGATTTCAATATGTCACGCTCCACCTTGATAGCATGTTGTAACAAAGATAAGCTAAGTAGTTCTGATTTAGGCATATTGGGAGATGTAACCTTTATGCATAGAATCGAGTCTGTCTTGCCTTTTAATAGAAACTTGATAATAAATCTATTATATATTCTAAGCTTAAACGTACTTCTCTTCCTTACTGAGTATTATATACTTACCCCTTGTGCATGTTTTTGTTATATGTGCTTGGGGGTGAGAAGGCGAACAGGAGTACGAGTATTTCGAGGAGTATGTCCCTGAGGAGGATCTCTGAATTTGATATTTCATTCTTCGCACTTTTGTTTACATTTGAATTGTTGCACTATTTTTATATACTTTGTTCATAGCACTTTGGGATGACGTGTGATCATCTTTATTTCTTATTTCATAGTATTTCGTTTGGACTTTCGAGGGATTTCAGTTGTATTGTTTTGATACACTTTCGACTTTTAGTACCTTTTCGTATTCTAGTATCTTTATGGATATTCATTACCCGAGCATTAAATTCCATTACGCTTTGATTGTATTGATTGTAGGCTTACATATATAAATGAATTAAATTTTATTTATATATGTGCCGAACGTCGTATTTCCGGATAAGGGCTCGGTATCCGGGAACGGGGCGTTACAGTTGGTATCAGAGATACGTGTTCCTTAGGCTTCTATTCTTTGAGTTTAACTCAATCCTATCTTTAGATCTTTAGTAACACTCTGGTTCTCTTAGTTGTCGGGATGAGTAGAAACACAAGATCGAGGACTTTGGCTATTGGTAATCGACATCCGAGAGGTGAAACCTCTGTGGTCGCCGCAGCTTTGTCACCGCCGCCTCGCACAGCTACACCTTCACCTGAGCCGGAGCAGGATCAACATCAGACTCCACCACCACCTCCTCCACCTGTGGTTAACCATGCAGCGTCACTTTGGCCTTCTTCGTATCAACCCGGTCGAAGCGGTTTCGGCGAAGAGGGACGGTTGTTTATCCACCACCAGGTGACACGAGCAATGCAGCGAGCTATCCTCAAGATGGTTTTCAGCCCACGGTACCCTCCTCCGCCGTATCCTCCGCAGCACCAGGTGTATCCTCCTTATCAGCCGAGCATCAGCTCCGACTACTATCGGCCAGCGCCCACAGTACCCTTGGTTATCCCCTCGGTCTATCGGCCTTCAGGCCACGGTTCAAGAAAGAATAAGAGATACCTTATGGTTACCCTCCGGTTTACCCACCAGTTAGGCCGGTTGTTGAGTCAAGACCGCCATGGATTGGCACACTAGGTGAGGAGAAACCGTATGCAAGATTTTTATGGGAATGTGGAACATACCAAGGCCGAGGAATGGATCGAAGTTTTGAGAAGTCTTGCAGAATATATGGCGTTCCTGAGACAGAGATGGCCCAGTTAGGCGGTCGGTTTTCTTTTGGGCTCGGCCGAGGCTTGGATAGATGCGGTTCAGAGTAGCGGCGGTAAGGTAACAGATTGGGCGGCTTTTAAAGCCATGTTCTACAACGAGTACTTTCCAAAGAACGGTACAAGCGAAAAGGCTAGCCGCCTCGAAACTTGACAAGGTGATCAAATGACGGTCCCGAAGATACAAATCGGTTCAATGAGTTAGGGAGATTTTATCCGGAGTTGATGCAAGTGGAAGAACGAAAAATGGCCCGTTACAAGGACGGTTTGGCGCATGAGATTCAGGCAGGCATGCTAGGCTTTACAGCAAGGAACATGGCAGAACTGCTGAATAAAGCTTTAGAAGTCGAGACCTTTAGAAAGAAAGTTACAGTGGGTCAGAAACGCAGTTTCGGGACCGATCGAAGCGATGGCGAGGGGCTCCGCAGCAGCAGTTCAGGAGGTTTCCCACACAGACAGCAGTTAGACCACCGGTTGGTGCCCCATCAGCAGTCAGGCCACCGGCAGCTAGACCACCAGTTGGCGCTCCACCGGCAGCTAGGCCACCAGCTACCTCAGGTTGTTTCTTTTGTGGCGGCGAGTCATTACTCCGAGAGTTGTCCACGCAGGTAGCGGTGCTCAAGCGGTCGACCCTAGCAGAGCAGGTCCAAGTAAGCAAGTGCAGATGTTTGCTATGGATGCCAGAGAGTTTGAGCCAGAGGATGATGTGATCTCAGGTACCTTTTATGTTTGATTTTGTCCTTTTGAGTTATTTATAGCATGCTTGGAACATGTTGTAACTTTAGTTAATTGGACAAATGCATGATAGGTATGATAAGAGTAGGCAATCTAGTAGTCAGGGCCTTATTTGATACAGGAGCTTCAACCACCTTTGTGTCCTCTAGGATTGCTAAGAAACTAGATTTACCTATGGAGCATTTGAGAGATACTATGGAGATTGTTACACCCCTAGGCAAGGTAAATAAGGTGGTTAAGATGATACCACAAGTGGACGTTCAGGTTGGACCTTATCAGTGTAAGAGTGACTTCACGGTTATGGATTTCTCGGACTTTGATGCGATTCTTGGGATAGACCGGCTATCCAAGAATTATGTTCACTTAGATTGTAGGGCCAAGAGAGTTACTTTCGAGTCCCGGGAAAGCGAGATAAGACTTATCGAGGGAACGCGTCTACAGGCCAAGCAAGAAGAGACATCCTATCATTTCGCCCGGTCAAGGCCATCGGGGCATGTCGAGAAAGGATGTGAGGGCTACTTGTTGTAATGCAGTGGATGTGGAACAAGCAAAGCCTAAGTTGGAAGACACTAGAGTGGTCGAGATTATCCGAGAGGTTTTTCCGGATGAGTTGCCGGGGAACATGCAGGCAGGCCATTGAGTTTGAGATACAACTAGTCCCGTGGCGGCACTGGTTGCCAAGGCACCATACTGAGATGGCACCGGCTGAATTGAAGGAGTTGAAGGCTCAACTCAAGGAGATGTTGGAAAGGAACATCATTCAGCCCAAGATTTCACCTTGGGAGCACCGCTTTTGTTTGTGAAGAAGAAGGATGGCAGCATGCGGATGTGTATTGACTACAGGGCTTTGAACAATCTGACTATCAAGAATAAGTACCCACTACCGAGGATAGATGATCTGTTCAATCAATTGCAAGGTCGGAAAGTGTTTTCAAAGATTGATTTGCGGTCAGGCTACCATCCATTAAAAGTTAAAGTGGCAGATATTCAAGACAACATTCAAGATTACTAGATATGGACATTATGAGTTCCTTGTTATGCCTTTTGGACTCACTAATGCTCCATCTGCATTTATGGATTTGATGCAGCGGGTCTTCATGCCTTACCTAGATAAGTTTGTGATTGTCTTCATTGATGATATTTTGGTATACTCTAGGGATGAGGCGGAGCATGAGGAACATCTACGGATTGTTTTGGAAACATTGAAGAAGGAGCGATTGTATGCAAAGTTTTCCAAGTGTGACTTCACGGTTGGACCAAGTGAGCTTCTTGGGTCATGTCATTTCAGATGGCATTCGAGTTGATCCGGCCAAGATTGAGGCGATTAAGAGTTGGCCTACACCGACTGATTTGAGAGGTCGAGAGCTTTACGGGTTTGGTGGTTACTCTGAGAAAGTTTGTGAAGAATTTCGCAAGGATAGCTACTCCACTCACCAGACTTACACAGAAGAACACCAAGTTTGATTGGACACCCGAGTGTGAGTTAGCATTTGAGTTGTTAAAGGACAGGTTGACTACAAAGACCGGTTTTGGCGTGCACCGAGGTGTTCGATGATTATGATGTCTACACCGACGCCTGTGCAAGGGTGGTCTAGGTTGTGTGTTGATGCAGGGGAGGAAGGTCATTGCCTATGCATCTAGGCAATTGAAAGTACATGAGAAGAACTATCCCACACATGACTTAGAGTTGGCAGCAGTGGTTTTCGCATTGAAAATTTGGAGGCACTATCTGTATGGAGTCAAGGCTAGAATCTTCACCGACCACAAGAGTTTAAGGTATTTCTTCACCCAGGAGAGTTTGAATATGAGGCAGCGGAGATGGCTAGAGTTCGTGAAGGATTATGACCTAGACATTCAGTACCATCCGGGGAAGGCAAATGTAGTAGCAGATGCCTTGAGTAGGAAACCAGTGGTTTTGGAGCCCAGTGTTGAGGCTATCACAGCAGGGGTTGATGATTTGCAGTTTAGCAGATTTGATCAGATTGAGGACCGTCAGTTTGCAGCACCGTTGTTGGCTAGATCAGAGTTGATGGATGAGATCAGAGCAAAGCAGGACGAAGACGCAGTTTTGGTTGACTTGAAGAGGGTTGCAAGAGAGAAGCCTACAGTCGGCTATGTGTTGGATCAGAGTGGAAATCTGTGGTATTAGGATCGTCTCTGTGTGCCTAATGTTGGAGATTTGAGACAGAGAGTTATGGAAGAGGCACACAAGATTGCTTTTGCAAAGGCATCCGGTTCTACCAAGATGTCAGGGATTTGAAAGAAAGATTTTGGTGGCCCTCAATGAAGCTAGAGATTGCTAAGTTTGTTTTTCGAGTGTGACGTCTGTCGAGAGTGAAAGTTTGAACATAGGAAGCCAGGCGGGATGCTTAAGTCATTAGATATCCCGAATGGAAATGGGAAAAGATCACCATGGACTTTATTTCGAGTTTACCTAAGGCGAAGGGTGGACATGATTCTATTTGGGTGATCGTTGATAGATTAACCAAGTCGGCTCATTTCTTGCCTTTCAAGATGAATATGCCCTTGGCAAGGATGACGGAACTATATATGGACAATATAGTGAAGCTTCATGGAGTTCCAGTCTCCATTGTTTCGATCGATTCGAGGTTCGTCGGTCGGTTTTGGCGAGCTTACAGAGGCTTTTGGTACCCGGTTGGATTTGAGTCTGCGTTCCATCCTCGATGCAGATGGTCATCCGAGAGGACTATCCTGACACTTGAGGATATGCTTAGAGCATGTGTCTTGGAGGTAGGCGGATCTTGGGTAGATTATCTACCATTCTGAGTTTGCTTACAACAACAGTTATCACGCGAGCATAGGCATGCCACCGTTTGAAGCTTTGTATGGTAGAAGATGCAGGGGCGCCTTTGTTTTGGGGCGATGTTGGGAGAAACACCATCTTGCCAGAGTTAGTTGAGCAAGCCAAAGAGAGGGTTCGATTAGTGAAGAAAAATCTGCAGATAGCTCAAGACAGCGCGAAAAAGTTGGGCGGATGTCGACGGAGACCGCTTGAGTTTGAGGTTGGTGATCGTGTTTACTTGAAGGCATCACCAATGAGAGGAGTAAAGCGTTTTGGTCGAAAAGGAAAGTTGAGCCCGAGGTATGTTGGACCTTTGAAATTCGGAGAGGATTGGACCTTTAGCCTATAGACTTCAGTTGCCAGAGTCTATGTCCAGAGTTCACAACGTCTTCCATGTTTCGATGTTGAAGAAGTGTTTGACGAAGACAGAGGTTGAGTCTACAGTGGATCCAGAGATACTTCAGGACAACCTCGCTTATGATGAAAAGCCGATTAAGATTACGAGCGAGGAAAGAAAAGATGATTAAGAGGAAGATGGTTCAGTTGGTTCTTGTTCAGTGGAGCAATCATACACCTGAGGAAGCAACTTGGGAAGTTGAAGGTGATATGGTCAACGAATTTCCGGAGTTTTTGGATTTACCAGGTACGTTCAAGTTTCGAGGACGAAACTCCTCTTAAGGGGGGAGGAATGTAATATCCCGATTTTTCGGAAAGGGCATTTCCGTCTTTTAACGAAAAGTCGGAATATTATATTTATCATTCTTTGATTTAAAAGAAAAGGAAATAAAAGAATTTTTGAAATAAAGAATTAAGGAAATTAATGGGATTGATTTAATTGGGAATTAACTCCCTTAATTCCCATTAATCGCCACAAAAAAGAGGAAACGGTTTCTTCATCAGAGTAGCACGCAGCATTGGGGAAGAAAGAGGGCTGGGAGAAGGTTTCAAAATTGAAGCTAATCCGTCGCTTTTCTATACAGACTCCTCAAGGGAAAAACATTCTACGGAACGCAAGGATCGTGTGGATACCAATTTCGCCCTGTGAAGGTTAGTCGTTTTGGAGTTATGGTTTACGTGTTTGGACGAGTTTGAAGCTAAATTCGTTTTGCCTTGTAATCCGTCGAATTTCGACCCTTGATATCTCCCTCGTTTCTATTCCGTTTTCAGATCGTAGCATACCGTTAGAATCCTCGTGACGAGAGCTTTGCATCGGTACTAGGCACAGCAGCCATTTCTGAGCTTTAGGCGGAGAAAGGTAAGGAGAAACCATACGTTTCAGTTTTGAAATATGTGGTATTTGTGTTGATTTCTTGTTGTTTTGAGGTTTTAAATTGCGTTAAATTGATGTCTATGATATGGTTGATGTTGGGTATGGTTGGTAGATTATTTAGATGGAGTTTGGTTAAAAGATTGGGTTTTGGATTGAAAACCGAAGGAAAACGATGAAGGATCGCGTTTGATTTTAAAATTCCCGGGGACGGACGGGCGTCCGGTTTTACGGACGGGCGTCCAACCTTGGGCGGGCGTCTGGATCCTCGGACGGGCGTCTGAGAGTGCGATCTTTGATCTGAGATTGAAAGGGGATGTGCGGGCGGGCGTCCACTTTTTGGGCGGGCGTCCAGAGCCTTGAGACGGGCGTCTGGTCCTTCGAGACGGGCGTCCACACTGGAGCCGGTCTCCCACTTGTTTAAATTGGCTTTTCGACTATCGTTTAGGGTTGTTTAATCAACCTTAAACCTTTGTAAACGTATTATTATTTTATTATAACACCTTTAAACCTTACTTAGGCTAGAATTGGTCTTTTGATCATGATGAGTGGTGTCGGTAAGGAGTGTTATCTAAATGAACTAGGAGGGCCGATTAATCACCTAATACTACACAACTTGCTAGATAAAAGATTAAACACCATGTGGTCTTGGGTAGATCCTCGAAGATCTATAGCGTGATGTGTGAACAGACAGATCAAAGTGAGTGTCCTATCGGCTGCGAGCCTATAGGCATCGCCGTATGTTCATACTATCGGAACCGGTTATTGTATCCTCAAGATTTCAAGACGCGTTCCGGGTTATTGTATCTCAAGATTTCAATATGTCACGTTCCACCTTGATAGCATGTTGTAACAAAGATAAGCTAAGTAGTTCTGATTTAGGCATATTGGGAGATGTAACCTTTATCGTAGAATCGAGTCTGTCTTGCCTTTTAATAGAAACTTGATAATAAATCTATTATATATTCTAAGCTTAAACGTACTTCTCTTCCTTACTGAGTATTATATACTTACCCCTTGTGCATGTTTTTGTTATATGTGCTTGGGGGTGAGAAGGCGAACAGGAGTACGAGTATTTCGAGGAGTATGTCCCTGAGGAGGATCTCTGAATTTGATATTTCATTCTTCGCACTTTTGTTTACATTTGAATTGTTGCACTATTTTTATATACTTTGTTCATAGCACTTTGGGATGACGTGTGATCATCTTTATTTCTTATTTCATAGTATTTCGTTTGGACTTTCGAGGGATTTCAGTTGTATTGTTTTGATACACTTTCGACTTTTAGTACCTTTTCGTATTCTAGTATCTTTATGGATATTCATTACCCGAGCATTAAATTCTGCGCGCTTTGATTGTATTGATTGTAGGCTTACATATATAAATGAATTAAATTTTATTTATATATGTGCCGAACGTCGTATTTCCGGATAAGGGCTCGGTATCCGGGAACGGGGCGTTACAGCAAACTCTCTATATATCTTGAATCTTCTTTACAAATCAACCTTTGCAATTCGTCCATTGTGCTCCTTCAGTCTGCATAAGCAAGCTTTATATGAACAAGTATGAAATTGTGACGTAAACAAAATCAAACTTTGAACCTTCGGCCAAACCAAACAAACGGTGAGAATTTTCTAAATCAAAATATTCAATGTCCAAAAAATCTACGTTCAAGCAAGTCGACTAACACTTGACTGTGTTGCAACATTATTAATAAAAAATATAAAAAAAAACAATGAGAAATTAGGGAAAATGACACAATCTGGAATATTTTTAAGTAACATGACAGCTACATATTTTTTATAGGGAGAAGGACAACTACATAATTTTTATAGCGAGAAGGATAAACAGTGAATCCCGAAAATCATTGAATCTCCACAGTGACTCCCGAAATTAGTGAATTTCGACAGTGAATTTGGACAGTGAATCCCAAAAATTAGTGAATTTCGACAATAAATTTTGAAAATTAGTGAATTTCGACAGTGAATTTCGGCAGTGAATTTAAATAGTGAATTTCGAACATAAGTGAATTTCGACAGTGAATAAATAGTTTTGTCATTTATACAAAAGTTTCAAAAGACTGTCCTTCTACTCAATTGATGAAATATTTATGTCATTCTCCTTCATTTTCCCAAAAAACAAACCATCAAACCTTCCTCACTCAACGTTGCACACAAACCATGATGCATATTTACCCCGACATATATCATTCGTAGCAAGTGGGTTCTATTTTTACTCTTTATAAACTACAACATTTCAAGTTCATTTAAGCTGAAGTCCTCAACCGGATATAATTAAAGAATTGCCTATTATTATTCAATGAGATTTGAGATTCTGTACAAACTTTTCATGTTAAGATATAAGGCTTTCAAATATAGCAATGAATCATGCCAATTAGAGAGATCACTCAATCTTGTCAAAGATAGCAATTAATCTTGTCAAAGCAACATGCATTGATGCAATAATAGTTGTGGGCCATTCAAGCTTTCAATTTGTATGAAGCAAGGTCACAGCAATGTCGAGTATATATATTCTAGGGGGAATGAGGGAGAAGGACAAAAATATTTCATCAATTGAGTAGAAGGACAGTCTTTTGAAACTTTTGCATAAAGGACAAAACTATTTATTCATCACAAAATTCACTTGTGTTCGAAATTCACTGTTTAAATTCACACTGCATGAAATTCACTATCGAAATTCACTAATTTTCAAAATTCATTGTCGGGATTCACCGATTTTCGGGATTCATCATCAAAATTCACTATCGAAATTCACTTATTTCGGGATTCACTATGGAAATTCACCGATTTTCGGATTCAACTGTTTGTCCTTCTCGCTATAAAATTATGCAGATTGTCCTTCTCCTATAAAAAATATGTAGTTGTCCTGTTGCTTAATAATATTCCAGATTGTGTCCTTATCCCTAATTTCCCATATATTCTATGCCGAGTATCTAAAGAAAGGTTTTTGTGGTGCAGATTCCTGTGAAAATAAATAGAAAACAAAAGTATCATTATAAATTATATCATTAATCCTATCAAGTATATAGCATACACTAATATGTCCGGTGACTCCAATTACAATTCCCACGGTTTTTTTTTTCCGATTCTATTCATTTTTCACGTGCCGGAGATATTAAATTTCCATCCTGGTGCTGGAGATTTGAAATTTTCACCCGGTGTCGGAGAGAAGAAATTTTCACCGGATATCGGAGAAAATGGTCATGCTTATGTAAAAAAGATTTTCGAATCTGAAAAAATCGACGATAGTCCCTGAACACATCAGATTCATGGAACAGCTAACTATAAAAAAAAACGACCACGGCAACAACAACACACTTACTAATATGATAACTTGTTTTGCTGAGGCCCTTGTTTTCATAAGAAGTTTCATTTTGCTGCAAAAAGTAAATAAATAAATAGTACTACATGAAAAACATTGAAAAAGATGGATAAACGCCAGAAATATTCATCATCCATAGTCTAGACATTTATCCTTCCCATACCAGCATCATTAGCCCAGAAGAATCGACCACTCTGGGCTGAAAAGATCACGGTGTTCCAACCAGCCAATGGGAGAACAAGAACTATAGCAATGGACACTGTTAAAGGAACTAGCACCAATTGGTTTTAGTACAACGGTAAGCGCTTTGATCCTAATATGGTATCAGAGCGGGAGGTCATGTGATCAAACCCTGGCTCCCTCAATTATATTGTCCAAGTGTTGGGCCTCTTTGTCTTGTTGACCTAGTTTGGTCTTGTCTTTGTGTGCCTAGATGGCACAGCCTTGTTAGAGGCCCACACTTGAGGGGGGTGTTAAAGGAAATAAAGTTGCGCATTTACTAGAACCAATTGGTTTTAGTACAACGGTTTGCGCCTTTACTAGCACCAATTGGTTTTAGTACAACAGTAAGCACTTGATCCTAATAGACACGAATGACGAACCTCTTTTGGCTTCAAGATTTAAATTTATAAAATTTAGGGGGAATGAGGGAGAAGGACAAAAATATTTCATCAATTGAGTAGGACAGTCTTTTGAAACTTTTGCATAAAGGATAAAACTATTTATTCACAGTCGAAATTCACTTGTGTTCGGAATTCACTGTTCAAATTCACTGCCGAAATTCACTGTCGAAATTCACTGATTTTCAAAATTCATTGTCGAAATTCACTAATTTTCGGGATTCACTGTCGAAATTCACTGATTTTGGGATTCACTGGGGAGATTCACTGATTTTCAGGATTCACTGTTTGTCCTTCTCGCTATAAAAATTATATAGTTGTCCTTCTTCCAATAAAAAATATGTAGTTGTCCTGTTACTTAAAAATATTCCAGATTGTGTCCTTATCCCTAATTTCCCATAAAATTTAACTTCCAATTCTATAAAGATCTGAGAAGAAATAACGAGTAGAAGAAAAAAATGGAAAGAACCCATAAAGAACACATGATATGTCATGATCAACGATTGTTCTACAAACGAAAATACCCATATATATATATATATATATATATATATATATATATATATATATATATATATATATATATATATTTTTTGTAAATCATCCTTTGCACACTCCATCTAGTGTACTCACTGTAGTATAGCACCGTTTACACGAGTTTTGCAACTAATTGACCGATCCTCTAGCAACCAATATCCGGTTTGTTGACCGAGATAGGCGGAGGCGGCTTTTTCTGTATGCCTACATTTGGCCCGGTGGAATGGTTTCCTTAAAAGAAGTATTTTCACTAGAAACATCATGTGGATTTTGCATCTCATAAGGGTACCAGAGAACCCAATTTGAGTTGATATAACATTTGGTGATTCCATTCATTAGCCTCTTGTTCGAGATCTGGTCACGTTATGTTGGTACAGGGCATTGTGGTCCATCACACAAGAATTACTAGAGCTAGGTCTTACACGGGAATAAGGGAAGGATGGGAGTGGAGTTGTAGATCCACACAAGAATTACTAGAGCTATGTACATAATGATATGCCATGATCAACGATCGTTCTGTAATTGAATATAGTATGTGCAAACTCTCTATATATCTCGAATCTTCTTCGCAAATCATCCTTTGCAATCCATCCATTGTACTCCTTCAGTTCCACAATCTGCACAAGCAAGCTTTATATGAACAAGTATGAAAATGTGACATAAACAAAAGAAAACTTTTAACCTTTGGCCAAACCTAACAAAGGGTGAGAAATTTCTAAATCAAACAAATTTAAATTTTATCAAAATATTCAATGTCCAAAAAATCTACGTTCAAGTAAGTCGACTAACACTTGACTGCGTTGCAACATTATTAAAAAAAAATATAAAAAAACAAACAATCAAACCTTCCTCACACAACGTTGCACACAAACCATGATGCATATTTAGCCTGACATATATCATACGTAGCAAGTCGGTGCTATTTTAACGAGATGTAAAACCATACCAAAAAACAGAATATATAAGCGAATAAGGGTATTCTTCAAAATGAAAATAGAGCAGACTTAAACCAAATTTTTACTCTTTATAAACTACAATATTTCAAGTTCAATTAAGATGAAGTCCTCAACCGGATATAATTAAAGAATTGCCTATTTTCATGTTAAGATATAAGGCTTTCAAATATAGCAATGAATCATGCCAATCAGAGAGATCACTCAATCTTGTCAAAGATAGCAATAAATTTTGTGAAAGCAACATGCATTGATGCAATAATAGTTGTGGGCCATTTTATGTTTTCAATTTGTATGAAGCAAGGTCACAGCAATGTCGAGTATATATATTCTATGACGAGTATCTAAAGAAAGGTTTTTGTTGTGCAGATTTCTGTGCAAATAAATAGAAACAGATGTATCAAGTGAATAGCATACATGAATCTGTCCGGTGACTCAATTTCAATTTCCACGATTCTTTTCCGATCCTGTTGATTTTCCACATGCCGGAGATATAAAATTTCCATCCCGGTGCCAGAGATTCGAAATTTTCACCCCGTGCGATGTCGAAGAAAAATGGTCTTGCTTGTGTAAAAAAGATTGTCGGATCCGAAAAAAAAATTGGACGATAGTCACTAAACACATCAGATTCATGGAACGGCTAACTCAAAAAAAAAAAAAGGAAAACAAAAACCAACAATGGCAACAACAACAAACAAACAACAACACACCTGCAAATCTGATAACTTGTTTTGTATAGGCAACTGATAACTAGTTTTTCCTTGGCAGCTGCCGGTGTTCTTGCTTCATCCGCTGCCTTAAAGTGTTTATTTAACGGAGAGAGTGTGTTTATACGGAGAATGAGATACTTAAGGAGGGGCGCCACGGCTTAAATAGAGGGGGCGGATCACTCTAGTGTGTTACCCTAGACTAGAGCCGCCGCTACCACTTCAAACACAAAACATCTCAGCCGTTGATTTCTTTTGTGTCTTTTTTCAATAATACATTCTCAATAAAAAAGAAACAAATCACCGACGGACCCGGCTCATTAAATTTTTTATATATCAAATTTTTCTCCAACAAATAAAAATCAAATTTTGTTAAATTCTCCATTTTTTCGGTAGCATATTTGAATTATTGTTTCCCTAATAGTTTTTTTACTACACTTAATGGCAATGTTTTTTTTTTAATGAATCAAAATCTATAAAGCACGTATAGGGACACATCACGTCGCACGATATCACATGGGATATGGTAACATGATTAATTTCTGAATTTATGGACACAACGTATCAATAAACATGTGAAAAGTATGTATTACAAAAATTTATATTACAAGGGATCCATAAAATTCAATGAGATATGTACATGTAAATTATAATGTTTGTAATTCAACTTTCTAAATACCGAAAATTGTTAATTATTCGGCCAATATAAGGTTACAAAACTATGTTTGGCCTTCAAAATTTCACCATTTATAGTTTGTCAACATTAAACGCATAAATTAAATAAGACAAACCCTAATTATGGTTGAAAATCATTTTTTATTGCAATTTGCATTCAACTTATCTCACCTTTGAACATATCTTTACGAAAATTGAAATTCGAAAATAAGAAATCCGTGTTAATGAGTGTTGGAAAATGAGAAATATATATATACATAGTTGGGAAAAAGGACATATTTCGGAATATTTAAATTACATGACACCCAAATAATTTTTAGAGGGAGTGAGAATAAATGACAGAGAAGAGGAAAAAATAAGAATCAAAACAGTAGAGATACAAATTGGATGATCAGGACAATTCCACTGTTCGTTACTCTTTGGTACGATAGAATTTACCTCAAATCCACTATTCCACTGATCCATTGTTTCGCTGCTTTTGACGACAATTACCTCGAAATGATTTCGAAAAAAATATCAAATGGGGTGTATGAATAAAGAGAACGAAAAATGAAAAAATAAGGTGAAAGAATACGATTTTTTGACGTTTAGATCAAAAGATATATTTTCATTTTTGTAATTAAATATGAGATAATTCCAATCGTAGTAGAATAAACATATGTCATTTTTACCGAATAAAAATTCCACCGTCCTGTTTACATATTTTTAGTTTCAATTTGTCATTTCTAACAATAAAGCCTAATATTTTAGGAATTGTTATGAAATAATATTATTGATGGATTATCTATTATTCTGATTGATTTAAGTAGATTTGTGATTAATTTAGATTATTGTGTTCACATTGTAATATCTACTATAAATACCCTCTTATATCATTGGAATAATACACAAGCAATTTTCTTTTCTTTTTTTTTTTTGAAAGGAATTTTCCTTTTTTCTATACTTGTATTTCCTCTTGTTCTTCCTCCATTATTTTCATAGTTTTACGACACGTTATCAGCACGAGTCTCTAACCACGTCTCAAATCAACAAAATTGTTTTGATGAAGTTTGGCAACCTTCGAAAAGAAAAAAAAAACCCCACAAGAATCACCATTCATAGATTGCCAGAAGGACACAAATCGATCAATTGATATATTTTATATCTACACATCTCGATACTGAGTAAATATTCGGTAAAAATTTGATTTATTTAAATTATTTATCGTGATCATTTCTATATATATATATATATATATATATATATATATATATATATATATATATATATAATATTGATGCTAGTGGTATTGACATCATCAAATCATAATGGATCAAGTCAATACCACGTAAGAAAAAAGATATCGATAATACTCATCGGTGATACTGAAGCCTTGATGGCTATATTCCTTAGACAAAAGAGTTCGTCTTTGTGCAAATTGAAAAGGAGGTATGATCATGAATGAAGTTGATCAATGTTTGAAACGAGCATATAATGGATCAGAAATCCATATGAAAATAGAAAGCTCGTAAAAGTGAATATAAAATTCACATAAGTCGGCATGTCAAAAACCGATGAAAGTGAATATTAAATTCACATAGATGAGTTTCAGACGTGTCAAAAATTAATGAAAGTGAATTTGAAACTCATAGAGAAAAAAAGTACAGACATGTCATTCATATAAATAAAAATTAGGACCCGATGTCCATAGAGAAAGACATGTGCCACGAGTGATCTGAAATTCAGAGATAAGAAATCTACTGAATATATCATGAGATTTCATGATCACAATTGAAAAAAAATTAAATCACTTTTTATCATGATGATATGCTCCTGAAGCAACAATATCGATCCAAGTAATTTATGATGTATATGAAATTGATTATTATTTCGTATCATGAATGAAAAATAATAATCCACTGGATGTGGAATTATGAAAATAAATAATGAGTCCCGACCAAATTATAAGAGTTCATACTTTATAAAGAACGTGACTCAATTTATAAATATTTGGTTATGGTCGGGGAGGAGGACATTATTGATACAGTCCTAACAAAATTGTTTTATATGATTAAAACAATAATCATGACAAGAAACAAAGTAATCTTTTAGAAGATTACGCCACATGTCAGAGTTAGTGGCGATTTACAGAAATTGTTTATACGATGCATTTAAACTAAACATCGTTTATTAATAAATAAATTGTTTTTCTTGTCTTGGCCTTATTTTGATACGGCTAAATTATTTTGTGATATATATAGTAGCTTTGGAATTTTATTTTATCGATTGTGTATAATTGATACGTGTGATTAGTTTTCTTCAAAAAGAAAAAAGGAAAATAATTGTATCATCATGTATTTTTGGTAAGTAAATCTTGTTATTTGACCACAATAATAATATATGATTCTCAATCGCTGGATTAATCAACGTGTATATTACTTTTGCAATCATATTCATATTAATTAAAGTCATTTTAAATAGTTAAAATAAAATAGATTATATTCCACATGATTGTGTACGTAGTTGTGTTAATCACATACGTTGTGCGCATATATGATCTTTATTTGATACGACGTGAGAATGTTTTATACGTTGCTTTATAATTTAGCAATATATTTCTCACTATAAAGTTGCTATGATATGAAAAATAAGAACATGATATTGTCATATCATTTAGCTAATTTGATTTATATTACCCATAACCTTACAATAATTTCATGATCATTGAGGCAATTAATGCATTCATTGAATTTTTTGGCAAAAGTGCTTGCATTGATTTTAAGAAATAAAATCATATTTGGTTATTCATGAAAAGATTTTATTTTGCATGATTGTTGTAAGAGTAGTGATAATCATTAATGTGATTATTTATACTTATCTTTATTACAAAATAAAATATTCAACCTGCGGTTTTTAAAAAAAAAATGAATACCATGTATATGGTCTTTGATTGTAAGGCGCATTTGCTCTATGTTATTATCATATTCAAAATTTATTGTCTAGTTGTGATAAGAATTAATATGACAACATAATATAGTGCTTTATTGTGAGTGAAATTATTCATAATGATTGATTCACGAATTGTAATACTGGATAATTGTCTCTCGGATCCACTAGCATTTACAATATCAATTTGATTTACTTGAACTGATACATAATATAATTTTCTATTTAAAATAATTAATCATTGAAATTCATTTATATTATGTGACAATTGTTATATTTTGAAAAAATTAATTGCTCATTTCGTTCTAAGGAAGAAATGGAGTCGGGACATGAGAGCAATTAAGTTGCCTCATCGATAGTGCGACACGCACGTTATATTGAGAAACAAGTTCTCAAAAGAATTAATGAGAGATGAAAATGATAATACAATATGCAAGTGCTATATTGAAACAAATTTTTTTGAAATAAAGCACTATGCTCTCTCAAGTCTCGATTTTTTTGAGTAATATGGGTGTTATATCGAGATTGAAATATTTGCTTTATATAGTATTTCCCGATGAAATGTGTATAAACAATGTGTTTGAAAATAATGAGATATGTTTATTCCACGAAGAGAATGTGACTGATACTACATGCATCATTTAAAACAATGATATTCGTATCATATTATATGGGATGCATCACTATCATTCTGTGAAATGAATGCGACAAAATTAAATATTTAAGATGCATATAGTGATTCTGAATATTTTTTATTATTGTGGTTATAACCATTCTTTATATGAGAATCACACTAGAATTGGGATGCATGGTGATTCAAGAAAATTGGTATAACTCGATATATTGTATCCATAATTGTGAGAACGGATATAATATCTCTACATGTGACAAAACTTCTCCACAAATCGAAAAATATAGATGAAATTTGTTGATACCCGCATAAGAGGATCTCAAATTAAAATGCTGAATCCGTCACTGGTTATTGCAAAATTTTGACATATCGATTATGAAAAAATGTTGTCCGAGAATGAGGGGAGGAAAACTCAATATGAATTATATCTCGTGACAAACTTCGACATAAATGAACTATGAGTTCACATATCATTCATTGATATCAAACCCATGAAGGGTAGATTTTATGCACATTTTGCATACATCAAATATTTTCTGAGAAAAATGGAGAAATGAACCAAAAGTTCAATGTCTCGTTCAAGTGATTTCTCTACATATGGTGTATAATTTGAACGATTCTTGAAGAATTTGAAATCATATAGTGGTATATAAAGCACAAGAGAGATAATGTTTTCAAAAATCTCATGAAACGAGATATTTAATGAAATCACTATGTTTTAAATGTGTAAATCGCTTGAAGCGAATAAAAGAGCATCAATGTATAGCTCGGTGCAACATGTTTGATGAAGATCGATTCTCAGCATTAGGGGGAGATAAAGAAAACCCCATGTTAGAATAAAAGAATGCCGATAAACTTTAACAACATAAACGATCTTCCACGCATCAGTTTAACTGAACTGTGAAAATAATTTTACTTGTAATATTTAGCAAGTAATTTTGCCAGATGCCTTAATTGAATAATAAGAGTGATCATTTATAAATGCACCAAAAGTATTATTGATAATATTTCTCTACGGCTGAAGCGTAGAAAACCGATCGGTGTAAAAGATAAAAATCCGCGGAAAATGAATTCACATTCAGTCACTCATGAAATCTCTTAAAGAGATCCGTCTTCAAGGCGAAAACCCCAAAATAAAATTGCACATGCGACAGCTGATTAAATATTGGGGTTGCGGAACAACCAATTCATACATTGATAAGGAATTGGTTTATGCTAATATTGAATTAGCAATGAAATTTACGGGAGAAATTTATAATAAAACATCATAGTCGTCGATGACATATTTGCCTCTTTAATTGCTATTATTATATCCGGATCTAGTACCTAAGTCATCAGCAGAGTGTCATAAATACTCAGACTAGGTAAAAATGAAATAAGCAATTGAGGTTTAGTTTGAATTGGAAATATTTGTTTGTTAATGGTCAAATCTATTCTCCCATTATAGATAATATAATGTTCCACTAACTAATATATCTGGCAGTAACTTTATGTCATGACGGTATATTTACGGGTCGTTAGACATTAATATTGATATGAAAATCCTTGGTGGATTTCAGAAATGAATTAATATGACAATCTCAACATGCATATGGTTAAGGTCGTTAACATTCATGTTGAATGTAGTATGACCAGTTGAGTAGATTCCTATTGAGAAAGGAATATGTAAGTAATGCATGGTTAATGTCATAAAGTTTAAGGAATTACAATGCATGATAGTGGAAATATATGCATGCAAATTTCGATTATATTACTTCCCCCATTATTTAGCTGATTACAGTGTTGATTGTGTTGTATGTGTCGCACAAGTGAGTAGTGGGAATGACACATATTAGCCCCTACATTCGACTATCCAATAAACTCTAAAAGAGAGTGATATGAAAAAGTACGCTCTAGTGACAATCTCATAGATTTGTTTACTAAGATTATTCCTACATTGGTTTTGGATAATAAGTTTTTATAATAATGGAATGCGTACATTTGAAAGATTTTTGTCGTCAGGAAGAGCGTCAACTTCAAAACTTTTGTGTGGATTTGGTCTTAAAACCAATGATTGTACCCTTTTTCCCTTTAACCAAGCTTTTCCCAAAGGGTTTTCTTAGTTAAAGGTTTTTAATGAGGCAGTCAGTGCAACACATAGAAAAGCATATGATATGAACTATTTACCTTGTCTAGTTTTTTTCCCACTGAGTTTTTCTAGCAAAGTTAATAGTACATGACATATACGTTATGCAACTACGATCGAAGCAATCAATTCTACCATTTATTCATTGAGATATTGTCTAGATGAGAATGAAAACCATTTAACTACACTATATGAAGACAATACATCTTGCATATCTCAATTGAAGCGAGGTTATATTAATGGGGATTAACAAAACATATTTCACCGAAGTTATTCTTTACTCATGAATTGCAAAAGAATGAGGAGATTGATGTGCAACAGATCCGGTCAACCGATAACTATTTATCAAGACATTGTCGACTGCAACATTTGAAAGACCAGTGAAGAGCATTGGGTTGCAGCAATTCAAAGATCTAAATTGACGCTTGGTTCAGGGGGAGTAAATCAAACAGATAAATATGTACTCTTTTTCCTTAACTAAGATTTTTTTCCACTGGGTCTTCTCTTAGTAAGGTTTTAATGAGGCATATCATATCAGTTGTATTCTTAATAATAGATATCCAAGGGGGAGTGTTGTGAAATAATATCATTAATGAATTATCTATTATTCTGATTGATTTAAGTAGATTTGTGATTAATTCAGATTATTGTGGTCACATTGTTATCTCTACTATAAATACCCTCCTATATCATTGGAATAATACACAAGCAATTTTCCCATTCTTCTATACTTGTATTTCCTCTTGTTCTTCCTCCATTATTTTCATAGTTTTACGACAGGAATAAGGTCTTCTACTAATATTTATAGCTTAAAGGAAAAAAATTAATATGTGGTACATCTTCCTGCAATTTGATTGGTTTTGTAGCAAAACCGGAGACAGTTGCTGATGGGTCGGTCAATTTGATGGTTTGGCACTGCAGTATCCCTGGTAAAACTGGGACAGACTAGGAGGGCGGCTAGAGTATCCCAGCAATTACATTGAAACAAATTCTGGAAGGCATCCAGGATTTACTGGATACACCAAATCCTGATGACCAGCACAAACAGATGGATAGATTCGTTGTTGTGCCCTACCTTAGGTCCGATATTGTGACTATGTGAAAGGAATTTGTATTTTTAGCTTCCTTAAAAGGAATCTTGCGTGTTTGGGTCCTAGTTTCATTGCCATGGATACATAATTTTCTTCCAGCTTTGTTTGTGGAGTTTGTACCAGGTTCTTTTTAGAAAGGAAAAAAAAGAAATTGATAATTATATTAGTTAATAAAATGTTAAACCAATCCCAAATCTCATTTGGTATCAATGGATAAGACTTTTTAAAATAAAATAAAGGGGGAATGAGGGAGAAGGACAGAAATATTTCATCAATTGAGTAGAAGGACAGTTTTTTGAAACTTTTGCATAAAGGACAAAACTATTTATTCACTGTCGAAATTCACTTGTGTTCGAAATTCACTGTTTAAATTCATTGACGAAATTCACTAATTTTCAAAATTCATCGTCGAAATTCACTAATTTTCGGGATTCACTTTGTCGAATTCACCATCGAAATTCACCGATTTCGGGATTCACCGGAAGATTCACCGATTTTCGGGATTCACTGTTTGTCCTTCTCGCTATAAAAATTATGCGCATTGTCCTTCTCCCTATAAAAAATATGTAGCTGTCCTGTTACTTAAAAATATTTCAGATTGTGTCCTTATCCCTAATTTTCCATAAAATAAAATACTATAGCTCTTGTTTTGATAAGTGTCTTCTAAGTCTATTGATCAATGCTTATTATAAAATTTCCCGTCGAATTGTTAGGTATGATACATGTAATTTATCTTATATATATATATATATATATATATATATATATATATATATATATATATATATATATATATATATATATATATATATATATATATTAAAATATAAGGGATAATTATTGAAAATGACACATTTGGGACTTAATTAGGCAAAAATGAGACTCAAAACAAACACTTAGTTATAAGGACAAAAAATTTACAAATGGACAAAATTACCCCAGGAAAACCGCTACAGTTATTATGCATTACACATTAAACATGAAACGCATAGACACGACCTCTCGGAAGAAAAACGGAAAGAAAAGATCATTGATTCGGAGGAGATAAAGTGCAAAATCCGAAGCCAAATCGGACGAAAAATCAAGCAGAAAGCAGCGAAATTAGAAGAAAAGCGGAACAATATCACAAAAAAGAAGTCTCGATTCATGCAGTGACGGAACAATGGCAAGGAGGAAGCAAGTAATTTCAGCAGAAAAGAGAAGAGCAGCAGCACAAAAATTGAAGAAAGGAGCAAAAAAGAAGAAGAAAGCTGGGTAAGTATCTATTCAAACTGAACATGCAACAAAAAATACGATTTTATGTACTGCATGGCAATTTTATGGCATAAATATAGACATTGGGTGAAATTGTACTTGAAATCATAGTAGAGAGTGTTTTCTATACTGCATTATAATGTTACGTAAAGATGAAGTGACCGGATTGTGATACAAATAAGTTCTCTGTTTACAAACTTGGAACTAAATTGCAGTAAGTAATAGAGAAGTATAATGTCACTGCATAAGGAATCAAGCCAAACCTGTAAATTAGAAATCTGTGTTTTTTTCGAATGAAAACTCTGATGTCACTACATAATAAGGATGAAAACATCATGTCATTGCATTCAAAAGAAGTAGAATGTCATGTCAATGAATAAGGAGTCCACTTTATACTGCATTATAATGTTATGTATAGATGAAGTGACTGGATTGTGATACAAATAAGTTTTGTGTGTGCAAGCTTGGAACTAAACTGTAGTAAGTAATAGAGAAATATAACGTCACTGCATAAGGAATCAAGCTAGACCTATAAATTAGAAGCCTGTGTTTTTATTCGAATGAAAACTCTGATGTCACTGTAGAATAAGGTTGAAAAGATCATGTCATTGTATTCAAAAGAAGTAGAATGTCATATCAATGAATAATGAGGCCACTTTATACTTCATTATAATGTTATGTAACGATGAAGTCATTGCATTGTGATAAAAATAAGTTTTGTGTGTAAATCATTGCAACTAAATTGCAGCAAATACTAGCGAAGTATAATGTCACTGCATAAGAAATCAAGCCAGACCTGTAAATTACATGACTGTGTTTTTATTCGAATGAGAACTCTGATGTCACTTCATAATAAGGTTGAAAAAAATCATGTCATTGCATTCAAAAGAAGTAGAATGTCATGTCAATGAATAATGAGTACACTATGAAAAGTTGGTGAAGTACAAACATGATGACACTGAAAAAATTATGGCAGAGGTGTAGACATTAGACAAAATTTTAGTTCACTATATCATAATACTAATATTGTATTCACAAGAAAGAGAACGACAAGTTTAAAGTTGTGAAAGTGAGAAATTTCATGTCACTTCATTATAACTTTGAGAATATCATATAAGTAGGTACACAACTTTTTGGAATGAAAACTCTAATGTCACTGTATAAGGAATAAAGGCAGAGGGTTAAATTACATGGCTGTGTTTTTATTCGAATGAAAACTCTGATGTCACTGCATAAAGAATCAAGGCAGAGGTGTAAATTACATGTCTGTGTTTTTATTAGAATGAAAAATATGATGTAACTGAATAAGGAATTGTGGTGGATTTTTTTGTAAACGAAACAAAAAGACAAGTATTAAAAATCCGGTTAGTCGCTCCAAGTGCAAAGCTTGTAGTAAAGCGGTTATGCCGGGTCGATCCCACGAGGAACGTGAGGTTGAATGCGTTTTTAAGTTTAGGCTAAAAGTGTCACAAAACTAATAATTTTAGGTTTATCAAATAATGGGGAGAAAAGCGGGACGAACAAGGATCCACAATTCAAGATAACCACAAAGGCTCTAATTTCCTACGCATGCAAATCAACTAAGGCCAAGATTAACTTATACTAAGCGCAAATTACTAATATCTTAGATAATTTGTTTATCAACTTTATCAAAGATTGATTCTTCAAGCGCGATAGGCATAAATTCTTTCGAACCTATTATCTAGGTTAACAATTTGATAACTTTCGTTTCTAGACAAATTGATTAATCGATTACTATTATCTTGTGATCTAGGTATCATTCAACTATCATCAAGCGAACATCACAGGCTTTATCTATCGATGTCAAGCACAAAATAAGCGCAATATAAATCTAACCTTTGTCGAAATAAAAACGAAAAAAATAAGAAAAACGAACGCCTCTTGAATTGCTTCACCCGTTCGTCCAACCCAAGAGTTTAGCTACTCATATTAACCTTTGAAATCAAAAGATTGTTTTGATTGCATTCAAAACCAAAGAGAAAGACAAATGCTTTATTGCTGTTTATTTATGAAAGTCGATCAGTAGGTCGTCGATGATGATTTTAGGGTTTAATACAAGCTGCTATATATAGAGGAACTAAGGCGGCTAGGTCAAAACTAAATCGGTTGTGCTTCAGTCGGCGGTCGGACGCCCGTCTGGTCTTCCTGGACGCTCGTCCGCTCTACAATGAACTTCGAATCGGTGAGCTTTCCTCAAACGCCCGTCGGCCAGCGTCAAACAGCGTCAAACTTCACGAATGTCAAATTTCCTCCTGGGCGCCCGTCCCATTGCTTTAAACGCTCGTCCATCCGGACGCCAGTCTAGACGCCAGTTCAGCTGTGATCGAATTTGGGTTTCTTCAACTTTATCTTCAATCTTTCCATCTTTATCTCTTCGTCATCAATTAGCTCGAACTTTATCAACTTTTGATCATCTTTTGAACCTCAAACATGTACCTATAGCACATAAAAACATCGCAAAAATGTAATATCATCCAGATAATCATAAAATCAAGATTAAAACACCAAAATAAACCAATTTTGCGAATAACTCATTAAAACCTTACTCGCTCAATAAATCCATTTAAACGCTCATTTTCTATGCAAATTATCCAGATATGGGGGAAAATTGACATAAAATATATACTTATAAAACGTGTAAATTCACCCTTAACAACTCCCCCACACTTAGCTTTTGCTCGTCCCGAGCAAAACAAAACAAGATAAAGGCTCGGAAAGAGTATAGACACCTCAACACATATACCACATAGTCAATAAATTAGAAGTTCACCATCGTGTGTGTGCATAGCCATAGAAAACTTCCACTAAATCCAAACTTGAGGAACTCAAAGCAAAACTAGCTAATACCCCCTCGTAGACTAGCAATAAATGACACTCATAAGGTGCACCCTACAAACGTGACATAACCCGAAAAATATGATCGAATGAATCTAGGGCCTTTCTGAAATACTCAGAGGATAATCCCTACATCATATCTATCAGTTTATACTGGGGATAAGATTAACGAAAACTAAGCCTTATATACATTTCATAACACTTCATTAGTTGATTTAACTCTTTCACTTCAAACACACATTAAGATAAGCTTTTGCCCTCATAGCAGAATAGGACATTTCGAGATAATACCCTACCTTACTCCAATCATAAGGCAGCTTTTCCTAACTCGTAAGTGAGCTTTTAGTCATCATAGTGGTATAGGACTTACGTGGTAAACCCTACCGCACTTAAATCATTGACTAGCTTTCGACACACCCTTAGATTCATTTAACTTTTTCAACTTCTCGTTAACAACATTAGTTACGTGTTACTTATCACATTCAAACTTCTAGATATTCACAGTATCTCATACTTCGGAACTAAATACAAACTACCATAAATCTCAAGGTACGTACGTAGCACTAAGCACATGACTTATAAGAAAATCAAAAACTACTAGTCCAAAACGGGGTATAGCTTTATGAAACAGCTCATCATTCACTATGGCACGTGAAAAGTAGTGTCAGGTGAAACAACTAACTTACGGAACATATGAAATATCGCATAGATGACTATCGAAAACAAAGAACATTAACATGTATTGCCTACTCGGGACAAAACAAAAACAAGGGTGTCGGAAAATTTTGAAAAATTTACGCTCATTTCGCATAAAACCACAATCTAACGTACTAAAACAACGTGTACACATAATTTATTCAAATCGAACTATCCCCCTCCCCCACACTTAAAAATGCAACATGTCCGCATGTTGTGCAGAAAGTAAAAGGATAAGAAACTTAGCTGTACGCGCGTAGAAAATCGAGATGTCGGTCAGGCCGGAGCATGAAAGAAACAACACTCGCAAAAGCGTCGGAAGAGAAAAAAAAAACGTCCAAACCGAACTCAACCAAGACTAGATCTGCACTACTCGACAAAACAACAGAATCTCGGGGGAAAACGGGGTACAATAACGTAATAATGTGAAAGGAATGAATGCAAGAGATAGAACAACAAGTGTCAACCAAAAATGATCATAATACCAACGAAATCGCAATCCAAGGACGTGGTGCTAGGCGACACATTATTTAATAAAACACACCCCTACGATAGTCAACGATGAGCGAGAAAAATAGAAAGTACAAAAATCATAGAAGCATCCAAAAGGAAAGTAGTAATAGTCATCGTACAACCAGATCGAAGTCGGAGAAAAGAAAGAAATACATCAAACAGAGAATGCATAAAAATCTCAACATCACTCAGGCGGAATCGGAGCATCAACCGGAGAAGGATCATGGAAGGGACACCACCGTAGATCTTTGTCTGTAGTAGGCTCAGTGCGCGTAGTAGATGCGATGGCGCGGGTCTCACTGGAGGCTCATCCTCCTCATCGTCAGACGACTCGGGCTTCTCCTCCATCTTGACCACCTCAGCTATCACCCGCTCTATCTGCTCGGAGAAGACATAATCCATATTACTTGCATTGAAAACCCCGCCCGATCTCTCGGTTCTTTGTCCATCAACGATACACTCCAAAACCGACAAAATATTATCTTGGCCATCCCGGATGTCACTCAACATCGCCCTCAAACTATGAGCCATACTATGCCGAGTAATCTCGGAAGAAGATAATCCAGAAAGAACTGAGGCTCGAGGTGGTGTCGAAGTGGAACCAGGCTCAGTAACGGGAATAGCCTCAGTCTCAACCGTAGACGGAGCTTTCTCTCTCTGAATACCTCTCGGGTTCTTAGGCCTATGATCCTGCGTATACTCCGGCACTCCGGCATCCTTGCATATCTGATGAATCAAATGCGGGACAATCAAACTCCGCTTGTAGTTCTTCTGACTGAACACCAACTCATCATAAATTGCTTGGCCAACATCGACATTCAACTTGAAAACCAAAGCATACATCATCCCGAGATCGCCTATGTGAAAGTGTGTCAAATTATTCTTCGGCAATAAACGACTCTGGATGAAACGGCAATAGACTCTCCAATCTTCAGACCACGCCGTAGTAACAATCTCCTTACGATCACCACCCGGTCTGAGCGTCCAAGCCACATCGGGACAAACTGTCAATCTCAATTCCTCCAAGGGATCCTGTCCCGAATCCTGCCTTCTCTTAATTTCCTCCTTATAATCCAACCCTTCAAACGCTGCCAACCCATACTTTGCATTAAAAACTTGTGGGGAAATGGGAACCTTAACACCTCGAACCAACACAACCCCCGTTTTCAAGTCGGTTTCCGAAAAATTAGCGTAAAACTCCCTAACCAACGAATCATTCACCGGGGTAGTCGGGATCTTCATCAATTCCCCCCATTTCCTATCTTCCAACACTTTTACAAAAGAGGGGGCCACTTGCGTTTTCAACACCGCTCGCTCAACCAACATGTTTCTCGCAAAGTAATGTTTGGTATAGGCCTCATGTGCTTGAGAGTTGACAAACCGACGAGGCATAGGAATAGGCACAGCTGGTCTCACTTTCTTTCGAGGCGGTTCAGCCCTCGGTTCGGTCTCGGCCTCGTCTGGTACAGTTGTCTCCACCGTATGTTCAGCCCTAGAAGATGCTGCACCGGGAGGTACCCTAGTCGTCCAAATCAAAGGTTCATCGTCATTAGTTTCGGATCCGGAAGTAGTCTCGTCCCTCAAATCAGTCCTAACTCGCTGTGAAGCCCTAGAGGATGGCTCTCGAATCACGACGCCTCTATTTGGATCAACTATGGGAGGGTCCAACTCTTTACGCTTTTTACCACTCTCCCTAGCCACGCCTTTACCAAAACGTTTCTGTACCTCCTTTAACCTCACCATGGTTTAAACCTTAAAGTCCGCAAACACTAAACCATCCCAAGGCACAACAAAGGGTACCCGTTTATCATCCAAATCGGGATTTCAAGCAAACCGTCCAAACCACCCACAACACAAACACACCACCACCATCAGCACACCATCACAGCAGAGAGAATGAGAAAAGAATCAACAAAAACGAAAGAAAATCAACAATAGTCGATAATTCAAGAAAATGAGCCGACTCGAAGATCGAACTCACAGAAACGTGAATTAAAGCGAGAAAAGTTGTTAAAAACTTACGATTGATAGAGAGCAGATGAGGATGATGCCTTGGAGAAGCCCAAACAACACAAATTCGACCCCAAAAATCCGATTTTTCCTTGAAAAAGTCGGCCTGGACAAGTGACCGATTCTCCAAATATATGGAATGTTGGGGGATCTGGCTTTGAAAATCGATGAGAGGGTATCAGGGGCGTCCTATAGCACTTGAAATCGCCCAATTTGGTGTTGAATCAAAGGATTTAGGTTGTGAGGAGGGAAAAAGTCGGGTGAGGCGGTTTGAAATTCGAAGGAATGAGGGTTCATGGCATGAGGGGGTATATATAGACAGGTGGTGGACGCTCGTCCAACGAGGCGGACGGGCGTCTGTCTGGAAATGTGATGAACCGGACGGGCGTCCAAAATTCCAGACGCTCGTCCTAGGGCTTGATTTGAATACTGGATTGGAGGGAATTATCCGGACGGGCGTCTGTATTGTTAGACGAACGTCTAGTCAAGAAGTCTAATACAGGATTGAAAAACTCGTTTCCAGACGGGCGTCCCATATCTTGGACGGGCGTCCAGGAAAAACGAGGGCCGGACTGGCGTCCAGTACCACTAGACGGGCGTCCAGTCAAGAAGAATGCAAAATTGTCCCCTTTTTTTTTTTTTTTTTTTTTTGGAAGAAAACTTATCATATAAAACAACTAAACGCGAAACCTTTATTACTGATAATTAAAATTCAAAATTACAAAATGGGAAATCATGAGAGAATTTGAAAATAAAACAGACAAAAATAAAACAGTGGTTTGCCTCCCACCAAGCGCTTCCATTTTACGTCGGGGCTCGACGAAAACTAAACTAACTAAGGAAACACTAATCTGCGTAGATCTCGTCCCAATCCACTAAGCGAATGAGACGTCGAAGCATGTCGATAACGGAGGGAAATCGTACTCATCCTGCGCAGACACCAATCCTCACCACTACCTCAAAGCACCTCTACGAAATGCTCGATCCATGACACGATGCCAAATCCGTCAGCATAGGATCATTAAGTATCGTGTAAGGACGTCCTATGGCTTCCTGCAACTCCTCAGTCGTGAAATCGCTGCCTCCCGAACAAGGTGGAACAATGATAACGTACGTGATGGTCTTAACCTGAGTACTAATATCAAAATCTACATGAAGAATTATAGTGCCTCCTGGTCCATCATCTACTGTGATCAGCGGTATCCGACTAATGAGTGGAAACTCCTCAGGGCGAACTCCGTAACGATCCATAACTAGAAAGCAACTACTGACAGATAGAAACATAAAAGCTTAGTAAAACTAACTAAAATAACATACGAAAGCAAAAAGAACTAAGAAAAACTAAAACAAGATTGGATATCTAGGATGCCTCCTAGTGGCGCTTTTGGTTTATGTCGTTAGCTCGACATTCAATTCAGGTCTAACCCGGGTCGGGCCACTTTGGCTTTTTGCCGGTCATCTCAGCAACAGAATTCTTAACAAAATTAGGTCTACAAAAACAGCAGTGCAGACTCGGGATTCGTCCCAACCATTTTTTCCAGGCCTGCCTGATCTTCTGTCTGACTGGGGATCTCTTCCGTACTTTATGCTTCTTCAAATCCACTTCCTTCCAATATTGTTCCATGTCCCACTTCCGCAAAAACTTGGTGGTGATTGATCTTATCATCGAGAGAATAGGTGCTGGAGAACTCATCGCAGTCATCGACTCCTGAAGCGATACAACTTAACAAATCAAGGAATTTAACTACCTCGGGTGATTCCTTCGGTTGGCCAATGTAGTGTTTGCATCGTTGACCATTGACCTTGAAAGGCTGATCACCAATCCCCTTAAGTTCCAAAACGCCGCTAGGAAAGACAGACAGACCTCAAATGGACCGGACCAACGCGTCCTTAGCTTTCCCGGAAAAGATGCGACTGGAATTGTATAACAATACCACTCGCTGCGCATGAAACTCCCTTTTCTTGATCTTTTATCATGAAGGAATTTCATCCTTTCCTTGCTTATCCGTGAACTCTCATAAGCTTGGAGCTGAACTCGTCTAATTCATGTATCTGCTGGAACCTCGTTCTCCATAAGCTTGGGAGTCGAAGTTTAGGAACTTAGTTGCCCAATAAGCTCTATGCTCTAATTCTACCGGCAAATGACGGGCTTTCCATAAACCATTTGGTATGGTGATGTACCCATAGGGTTTTTGTATGCGGTCCTGTAAGCCCACAGTACATCATCCAGCTTCAGACTCCAATCCTTTCGATGGGAGTTGACCGTTTTCTCGAGGATTTTCTTTATACTCTGATTACTACGCTCAACTTGCCCACTGGTCATAGGGTGATATGGTGTGCCACTCTTATGCTTAACACCATACTTAGCTAACAGGCTATCCAGGGGTTTATTAATGAAGTGCGAACCTTCATCGTTGATCAGAGCTCTAGGGCAGCCAAACCTCGTGAAAATGTTCCTCTTCAGAAATTTCATTACCGTTTTATGATCATTTAGTGGAGTCGCGACAGCTTCTACCCATTTAGATACGTAGTCTACACAGACTAGAATGTATTTATTTCCGCATGAAGATGGAAATGGTCCCATAAAGTCTATGCCCCATACGTCAAACACTTCACATTCCAATATGGGTTGAAGCGGCATATCATACCGCTGGTCAAAGTACGGTTCTCTCGGCACCTATCGCGACTTTTGCGAAAGGCTTCCGTATCTTTAAAAATTCAGGCGATAAAAACCACATTGAAAAATTTTGGCAACGGTTTTCCACGGATTGAAATGGCCACCAGGTGGGACCAACGTGACATTGCTCAATAATATCCCGTTGCTCGGATTCGAGGACACACCGCGGCGAAGCAACCCATCTTTGCAGATCTTGAATGAGATATGGTTCCTCCCGGACATAGTACTTTAGATCAGAGAAGAACTTCTTCTTCTCCTGGTAAGAGGATTCAGGGTTCAGATAGCCAGAGTGAAGATAATTAACAATCGAAGCATACCAGGGAGGATCGGGAGTGTGGACATCCATGTTCATAACGCTCTCGAAGGGGTAATAAAGATCAATGTCCTGGGAGTCTTCCTCAGCTACTGGCAAAACTCTCGAAATATGGTCCGCTACGGTGTTTTCACTACCCCGTATGTCCTTGATGTGAACATCGAATTCTTGTAGTGTAAGAATCCATCTCAACAGTCTCGGTTTAGCATCCTTCTTGTTCATCAAGTAACGCAGAGCCGCATGATCAGTCCATACAATCACCTTGGCACCAAGCAAATAGGCTGCGAACTTATCCATGGAAAACACAAGCGCTAACGATTCCTTTTCCGTAGTGGTGTAATTTGCTTGGGCTGGATTCAAGGTATGACTTGCGTAGGAAATAGGTTGGAACTTACCATTAATCCTTTGCCCCAATCAAAGACCCCACAGCGTAGTTGGAGGCATCACACATTAGTTCAAATGGCATGTTCCAATCCGGAGAGATCGAGGATAGAGGCGGAGGGTCAAACGTTGTTTAAGCTCTTTGAAGGCAACTTGATAAATGTCATTATCGAAATTGAAGGTGACGTCATCTTTCAATAAAGTTGATAAAGGTTTCGATATTTTTGAAAAATCTTTTATAAATCTCCCTTAGAAACCCACATGACCAAGGAAACTTCTTACTTCCTTCGTGTTTAAGGGTAATTCATCTTTTCAATAGTTTCTACCTTAGCTTTATCAACCTCTATGCCTTTAGCGGAGATCTTGTGACCTAAAACAATCCTTCCAGGTTACCATAGATGGCACTTCTCCCAATTGAGAATCAAGTTCTTCTCCACACACCTTTGCAAAGGTGCTTTGTCTAGATTTTCAAGGCAGTCCGTGAACGATGTGCCAAACACCGAGAAGTCGTCCATGAATACCTCCATGCATTTCTCTATAAGTCCATCAAAGATAGCCAACATACATCTTTGAAATGTAGTGGTGCATTACAAAGTCAAAGGGCATTCGCTATAAGCGAAAGTACCATAGGGGCGGTGAAGGTTGTTTTCTCTTGATCTACTTTGGGTCAATAGGGATTTGGAAATAACCTGAATAACCGTCCCGAAAACATGAAAGCATGCCCGCGCCAAACGTTCCAACATTTGGTCTATGAAGGGAGAGGAAATGGTCTTTTAAGGTCACCTCGTTCACTTCCTATAGTCTATCTGGACTCTGTACCCGATGACTAATCTGACGACTACCTCTTCACCTTTGTCATTCTTTTCAATGGTAATACCTCCCTTTTAGGTACTACCCGAGTGGGGACACCCAATCGCTATCGGCTATCGCATAAATGATCCCCATATCCAACGAATTAATGATCTCTTTCTTCACCACTTCCTGCATGTGTGGGTTTAAACGTCTCTGCGGTTGTCTTATACTCTTTGCACCTTCTTCGGTTCTAATCTTATGCATACAGGCGTCTGGAGATATTCCTCTTATATCACCTACCGCTTGGCCGAAGGCTTTCGCATTTTCTTTAGAACGTCAATTAACTCGGCTTCTTCGTCTGCGACGCGATTGTAGAGGAGATAATCGAGGTAAGTCTTGACCTTCTCTCAAGAAGATATACTTTAGATCTTTGAGGTAGAGGTTTTAGAACAAGGTCCTCGGGAGGTTCCTCTAAACTGTTTTGGCTTCTCCTCGTTTTAGATCTTCCTCACCGATAGGTCAAAAACTCTTGCCTCAAGCAAATCGACTTCTTCTACGAGGGGGAAAGAGTTCGTCATGAGCACCGTGTCCTCTTCAACAAGCTCTTCTCCATAAGCACCTCTAGCTCGTCCAGAGTGTAGTCAGTGAAATCGTCGACGTCTCAATCACAAAACCTGAGGATTTTCGAAAGGTGCTCTGAGAGCTTTAACTACACTCAGATAGCGTACTTCCTCGTCTCCAACACGTAAGGTGACAAATCTGCATCACAATCTATAGTGGCTCTGGCAGAGATAGGAAAGGTCGTCCCCAGGAGGAGGGGTATCTTCTTCTTTAGTGTCCAAGACGTACCAATCCACAGAAATGTAAATTTGTCTACTTGGACCGAGAGGGTCTCTAAGCACTCCTTCGGCTCTCTTGTAAGATCTATCTGCAAGTTGGATACTTATGGGGTAGGCTCCAATAGTCTGGTCAAGGTGTAGTCTCTTGCAGACGAAAAGAGACATCAAACGATGGATGCTCCTAAATCACACAGAGAATTTGGAAAGCTTAAATCCTTGATTTTCGAGTTAAGACAAATTTTCCGGGATCATTTGCGCTTTTAGAATTCCTCCGTCGGCAATAGCGGAGCATTCCTCTCCCAATTTTTCTCCATTTCACCCAACTTCTTCTTTGAAGAAAGAACATCCTTCACAAACTTGGCGTGCTTAGGCATTTCAACCAATACCTCGGATAAAGGCAAATTTACTTGGGTGTTTCTTAATAGGTTGAGTACCTTCTCGTACTTTTGTCTTGAGATAAGGAAATGTTTTGCTTTCTTGGCGGAAATGGGAGCTTATTCGATTCTCTTCGGAGAATACTTTCTGGCGAGGAAGCTCTTATAGCTTTGTCCTCAAGATCCTTCCACCTCACTATCTTTTACTGTCTTTTTTACTCGCGTGGGATCACCCGCTGAGTGACTTTCTCCGGTTCATCATCTTGGTTTTCAATCACCTGAGATCTCTTTCCTGCTTCAATCTCATTTTCATCTTTCTCTTTATCCAGGTCAGGGAACTGCGATTCTTCCCCTCCTACCGAATCAGGGGTAGGAGGGTTTACTCGTTTCCCTGGTTCTGTCTGTAACCAGGGTGTTGTTGCAATTGTGTACCGGACCTCAGATTCATAGCATTTGACTCCTCTTGTCCATAGGGGGTAATGGGTGCGAGCTCGGCACAGTGGTTTGTTCTTGCTTCAGCTTGGGCTGCATGATCACTTTTAGGGTTTTTTTTCGTAAAAACTAGGTAGCTGACCTTGAGGTCAGCGGCTAATTGTTCACTAGTCATCTAAACTGTCTTTCTAAGTTCTTCATCGTCCTCTCTGTTGCTCTTCATACTACGCCTTGTAGGCGTTACCATAAGTTGAGAGTCCGATTAGGCGGTTTCTTTGTGAGTTTTGATTAGTGGGCCAGGTTGGATTTGTTTTTGGTTGAGAATTTGAACTTTGACTCGAGTTGGGGTTACGGTAGTAGGCATTGCGAGAGGTATTCTGTCCCCGAATTTTGAGTGCGGTTTTGGTCATAACCTTGATTACGAGCATAATTTCTATTCTCGTTGTAGTTTTGACCTTGAGAGTTATTCGGTTTGAAAATCTCTGGTTTCTTGGGCGGAAAGAATTGTTTCTCTCATGTCCACCATTCAAGGGGCATGTTGCGAAAATGTGACCTCTAAGCCCACAGTATAGCGAGTTCACGAATCATCTTGCCTCGTTTGTTGGGCAGCATTGGCTTGAAAGCCGGGGGTAGGAGTGTATTGACAATGGTCACTGATGTGACCAGTCTGATAACAATTATCACACGAGAATACTTGTGCATTCTGTTGGAGAGAGGGCTGATTTTGATTTTTAGTCATGGTCAAAGCGAAAAGTTGAGCTGCAGGGTCGCAATCATTTGACCATGATTACGGTTGTTGACTTCTTCGATTTTAGATGCAGCAGGGGACCGTTGGTGATTGATACGTAGGTGCATAGTTGTACCTAGCTATATCTTCAAATAACTCCCACCCTTGCTTTGTGGGGTTTCTTCAAGAAGACTCCTCCAGATGATGAGAGTTGACCATCCACTTTAGTGGACTCATTTAGACCATTTGAAGAAAGTATGGACCTTCCTCTGCAAATCCATTCCATGATGGGGGCACTTGTTCAACAAAATTTTGAAACGCTTCCATGCTTCAAAGAAAGATTCATCACTCGATTGATGAAAGTTTGAGATCTCGTTAAGACATTGAGTTTGTCTTAGACGGAGGAAAATATTGGGCCAAAATTGACTTTCGAGTGGGCCCAAGTTTGGATAGATTCAGAAGGAAGAGATTTAAACCATTCCATTGCTTCTCCACGGAGTGAGAATGGAAATAGTTTCAGCTTAATGATGTCTTGACTGACATCCTTAATGCGAGTAGTATCGCATATACCCAGAAATACATAAAGATGCGTATAGGGGTTCTCAGATTGATACCCATAGAAAGTTGATGCATGTTGCACCATCTGGATGAGGGCTGGTCTTATCTCAAACGGGGCTGTATCGGTAGGGATAACCACAGCCGAGCGGATGTTCACATCACCGGGAGTGGCATAGTCTGCCAGGGTGCGGTTGGCTTGAGCCATTGAATCAGTAGTTTCTTCCTCAAAGAAAAGGTTGGATAAGAAATTATCTTCAGAAGAGTTTTCACTCAAACTCTCTTCGATTTCCTCTTCGGGAATCGGAACGGGCTCGGGAACTTTCCGTTTACGGTTTACTCGAACTACGTCTCGTTCAAGCTCAGGTTCAAAAATTAACTGTCCTTGTTTACTTCGTGTTTGCATATAACGAAGTCAAACTCAGGAGAGAAAGAGAAAGAGAAGAAAGGAGTCAGGAAGACAGACGGGCGTCCAAGGTTATGGACGGGCGTGCAGGTGGGTATTAAGTTTGGGCGGGCGTTTAGTGACACAAACGCTCGTCCGGTTAGCGAATCTGAGCGGGCGTCCAAATATTATGGACGCTCGTTTGAGTGAATAAAAATAAAATTGGATCGAAAAAATTCCAGCGAACGGGCGTCCAAGATCCAGACGCTCGTTTGGTACCGGAAGAACAAAAACGAAGCGAAATTTGCGAGAAAAGAGGCTACTAAGGGAGAACCTTAAACCCTAACTAAAACAGCGCGAATGATCTACCTAAATCTTATGCTAAAAACACATAAAACCGTGCCAAGTTCCCCGGCAACGGCGCCAAAAACTTGTGGTGGATTTTTTTGTAAACGAAACAAAAAGACAAGTATTAAAAATCCGGTTAGTCGCTCCAAGTGCAAAGCTTGTAGTAAAGCGGTTATGCGGGTCGATCCTACGAGGCGTGAGGTTGAATGCGTTTTTAAGTTTAGGCTAAAAGTGTCACAAAACTAATAATTTTAGGTTTATCAAATAATGGGGAGAAAAGCGGGCGAACAAGGATCCACAATTCAAGATAACCACAAAGGCTCCTAATTTCCTACGCATGCAAATCAACTAAGGCCAAGATTAACCTATACTAAACGCAAATTACTAATATCTTAGATAATTTGTTTATCAACTTTTATCAAAGATTGATTCTTCAAGCGCGATAGGCATAAATTCTTTCGAACCTATTATCTAGGTTAACAATTTGATAACTTTCGTTTCTAGACAAATTGATTAATCTGATTACTATTGCGGTGATCTAGGTATCATTCAACTATCATCAAACGAACATCACAGGCTTTATCTATCGATGTCAAGCACAAAATAAACGCAATATAAATCTAACCTTTGTCGAAATAAAACGCAGAAAAAATAAGAAAAACCAGAACGCCTCTTGAATTGCTTCACCCGTTCGTCCAACCCAAGAGTTTAGCTACTCATATTAACCTTGAAATCAAAAGATTGTTTTGATTGCATTTGAAAACCAAAGAGAAAGACAAACTGCTGCTGTTTATTTATGAAAGTCGACTGTAGGTCGTCTGATGATGATTTTAGGGTTTAATACAAGCCGCTATATATAGAGGAACTAAGGCGGCTAGGTCAAAACTAACTCGGTTGTGCTTCAGTCGGCGGTCGGACGCCCGTCTGGTCTTCCTGGACGCTCGTCCGCTCTACAATGAACTTCGAATCGGGCTGAGCTTTCCTCAAACGCCCGTCCAGCCCAGCGTCCAAACAGCGTCCAAACTTCATGAATGTCAAATATCCTCCTGGACGCCCGTCCACTGCTTTAAACGCTCGTCCATCCGGACGCCAGTCTAGACGCCAGTTCAGCTGTGATCGAATTTGGGTTTCTTCAACTTTATCTTCAATCTTTCCATCTTTATCTCTTCGTCATCAATTAGCTCGAACTTTATCAACTTTTGATCATCTTTTGAACCTCAAACATGTACCTATAGCACATAAAAACATCACAAAAATGTAATATCATCCAGATAATCATAAAATCAAGATTAAAACACCAAAATAAACCAATTTTGCGAATAACTCATTAAAACCTTACTCGCTCAATAAATCCATTTAAACGCTCATTTTCTATGCAAATTATCCAGATATGGGGGAAAATTGACATAAAATATATACTTATAAAACGTGTAAATTCACCCTTAACAGGAATCAAGGCAGATGTGTACATAACATATCACTGCATGAACTAACCAATGTTATTTTCTTTTTTACAAGACAAGAGAATAATACAGATCAACACTCAACAGTATGCACCATATATTCAAAGACATAAAGGGACATATAACAGAAGAGCATCGGAAAGTAATGGAGAAAACTCCATTTAGACATTTGTTTGCTGCATTTGAAAAGCAAAAGATTATAATGGAGAAAAAGAAGAATGATATGCTAGATGAGCTGATAATGGAATACAACAAAGAAAAGAGGGTATTCAAGATTGGAAAGGACCATCACATGCCAACGAGAAATGATGTGAAGCTCATATTTTGCGATAGAAGATGGAAACAAAGAGGTAGGGGACATGAGCAATAACTCAAAAAAGGAGATATCAATTAAAAAAGATTGTTCTATGATGTTGATAGAATAAAGATATGCGGGGTGAAAGAACTGATGAAGGAAGCAGTAAAATAAATTGATTCAACATCAGTTGAAGACATGGGGAAACTACTGTGTCTACTATTACTTGCAACAGTCTTCTTCGCCACCTCAGGACAGAACATACCATGGTCATTCCTATACTATATGGATGACTTGAGTAATTTAATTTCATTTGATTGGTCATCCCATGTACTCAAAGAACTGCAAAATGACCTTAATCGGAAATGGTTGAACGCAAGATATGTAAACGGATGCACTGTGTTCCTGCTGGTATGTTCACTCACTCAACATTTGATTATAATTGTATTTCATTATAAATGCTAATTGGAAACCAATGACACGTCATTCTAATGCATATTTATCTACTCGTACATTACAGTATTGGTTCGGCGAGCACACAGGCATCATAGAAGATCTTGTCAAGCAGACAAATGGAAAAAGAGCAGCACAGGGAAAGAAAAGTTTGGCACACACATGGATTCCAAGGATAAAAAGTGGAATCTAAGAAAACTGCAGAGTATTCTAACAAAAACAAAGCTCCAACACATGGGCGAACATCATGTAAATATTAAGAATGTCATTGTCTCTCAAATTTGAAGGTCAGTAAGTGGTCACTGCATTGTTATTGCATGTCACTGCAATGAAATGCACTGCACTGCATTCTTGTTTTAGTTCTTTCTTTAATAACACAGAATACTTGTATGTGAGTGCATGATAAAACAAATAATTGAATACTTTCATAATGCAAATTGAAACAGTTCAATGCTGAAGAATTGACTCCAACATTGACTGAGTTCCTACTCATACAAAGCTTGGCAAAAAAGCAAGAGACAGGAAGCAGTCACAAGGCTAGAGATAATGAAAGGATAGTTGAAGAGGATGAAAGAAATTATGAAAGTGATGATAATGAAGAGGATGAATGAAATTCTGAAACTGATGATCATGAAGAGAATGACTGCGGAGAGGATAGCATGGAAATAGAAGGAAAATAGACACAATCAGAAGAGCATGAAAGAAATTCTGAAAGTGATGAGCATGAATCTGAGGAGGATAGCATGGAAAAAGAAGAAGAATAGGGGCAATCAGAAGAGCATGAAACAAATTGTGAAAGTGATGATATCGAATCTGAAGAGGATGGAATGGAAGCAGAACCAAGTGAGTGGCAGTCTGAAGCCAATGAGGAAGAAATGGAATCACAACAACACAATGAAGAGGTACAAGAACAACACACTCCTAAACAAGGACACAAATCTACAACTAAATATGGAAGAACTCCATCATTCAGATTGCTGACACCAACACCATCACCACCAATTGTAAAACTACTTTTTTACATTTTTTCCATCAAAGACAATCAAAATAAAATTATGTCACTGCACTTAAAATTCACATTTGTTACAACTGGTGTAGGATGTGCAGGATGTGCAGGATGAAGTTCAAGACATAAAACAACAAAATATCACCTTGTCAAGAGCATTTGAAGATGCAAACACCAAAATTGTAGAACTAAAGCAAGCCGTGGTAATGACAACTACAAAGTACTAAAATCTATAATGCAGTGACATCACATAATGTCACTGCAGATAGACAACAATGGTGACACTAAGAGGGAACTTGATTTACTAATTATTGTACTCTAAAATATGTTTGCAGGCAAAAGACAAGAGTGATTAAGAAAATGTTGACAAGATAAGGAATAGAGTTGAAGAGCTACAACATCAAAATCTAAGTCTAGCATCGAAAGCGGAAGACTTGCATGCAGAAGTGGATATGTCGAAGAAATATACAGAACTTGAAGCAAAGTTTGCAGACATCTTTGAGACATTAGATGTCACCACTGTTGAAAAAACTGAGTTGGGGATTGAAGTAAAAGAATTGAATGAGAAGATTGAGATTACGTTGTCTACCATTAAGTGGCAAAAAGAGAACATAAAGGAAAAAGATTTGTACATGAACAATTTGTTAGAGAGTTACATGAACAAGGAGCTTCACAGAAAAAGATGGCTGCTATGTTGGAAGAGGAAGAAAAAAACAAAAAACTGGTGCAGCAGCTTAGAGAAAAAGTGGAAACACTTGAGCAAACATTATTCACAAGGGAGACCATAATTGAAAATTTGAAAGCTGAACTTGAAGGTGAGAAAGAGAGGAATGAAAGCCTCAAAGAGAAGATGCAGAGTGAAGAAAGAAAATTTGAAGAACTGGGAAAAAGAATCAAGCATTACAAGATGAAATTGATAACATTACAACTCATCAGGTGACACAAAATTTGGAAGTACAGGATGATGCTGATCAACACACTCCTGCTGCACAAAAACTTGCAAAACCTACATGACAGCTACGAACTCGTATAGTTCAACGGACCCCAGATTTCACAATTGAAAGAGTGGTGAAGAAAAATGCAAGAAAGAGGACAAAGAAAGAGGATCCTGATTTCGAGTATGCCGAAGAGAAGAAGAAAAAGAAAGCCTAGAAAGGGAAAGGGAAATATTACTACATCCCTAAGAAAAATCTGAAGTTTCAAGAAAGACTCATAATCCACGTGGACGACACATTCTTCCAGAAGTATTCAAAAGAATTCAAAAATTTAGACAATGAGGGAGGCGAAGAGTAAGCATAAATTACTTAACAACAACATAAAAATCAAACTTCTTGATATATTGAATACTAACAATAAATTACTAAATGCAGGGTTGTAGTATGGGCAAAATCATTCGGTGACTACCCATATGTGAACGTCAACTCGATAATGGAAGTTCTCAATGAGCTACAAATAGACGAAATGGTAAAATTTTATTGTCACTACATAAAGTCTAATTCCATCGTACTGTCACTGCATCTTAGTCTAATTCCATCTTACTCTCACTACATTACTTGATGCCACTAAATTATTTGATAAAGACATAAACTAACTTAGCCTAATGAAATTTGCAACAGGTGGTTCAAGGATTCATTGAGCTCTTAAAATATGCAGATTTACTTAAGCCTAACTACCACATATTCAGTGCAGGAACATGGGTATGAATACAAAACTGATTTCAATAACTATCTTCCATTTCACATTCACAATCTCATGAAAATGCAATGTGCATGAAATATTTGAAGAGATTGAGTGCGACAAAACCTATAGAAATGAGAAAACGATCGAGATGCTGGACATAATACATCAAGGGAACAAAGTTTTCCTCCCGTTATATTGTATGGGATTAGAGCCAAGGCCATACCACTGGGTACTCCTAACATACACTTTAGGAGACACCACCTGGAAAATGCATCATTCGGCAGCGGTGAAGCCAGACATACCCGACATATTCATCAAAGACTGTGAAATTACAGTAAGTTATCAAAGAAATCATGATAAAAACTGCATCTTCTGTAATTGAATTTACTATCACTGCATTTTCTTTACAAAATCATGCAATATAACAAAAACATTTCACATGGACTACTCTTATTTTGCAGTTAGAGATGCTTTCACAAGCCATTAAACCAAACAGCCAGTAATCGAGAATAGCAACGAAACTGGAAAAGGTTGAAAAGCTACATTTACAAGATAATGCAACGTAAGTCTGAATGCAATTCTTAACATAATGACCAAAACTCAAGATACACAAAAATAACAGAATCATTGAAATGTAATGCATGGACTGTGCCCTTTACATGTCATATTAAATCTACAAGCTAGCATAAGATTTGAAAATTCCACCACAACTAGCAGAAGAACAAGTACAGCAGTTCAGAGCAATGATTCTAAATTCATTAGTGCTTAGCAGAATTCACATACGGAACTAAAATAGCTGTAGATTCTACTTGTTTTGACTATTCGACTTGTTTTGCTATGTTGATGGTCAATCATTTATATGAAGTAGTTGAAGAGTAGACTATCATAAGGCAGTAAGAGTTTCTCTTGATGGTTCATAACTGATGGTTCATTTTGTTTAGATGGTTGATAACTAATGGTTCATTTTGTGTAGACAGATCATAAATTTTTGATGCTTCATGTTTTTCAAAAAATGCTAGTAAAGATTCTAATTTTTGTGCATTCATTGTTAAAATTCATCTGAGTGCATGAAAATAGTAGCAGGACAAGGAATTAACACTGAAATGCATGTTAATTCAGATGCAGTGACAACGATGTCACTGCACTCAGTACAAAAACATTTCAATTCATTCAGAAAAAAAATACAAAGATACAAATGACACTAACAGATGGGGGGATAAAAGCAAAAATACAAAAGATTCAATGGTTCGTAATCACTAATTCATATTTGATGGTTCATTGTATTTTGAGAAATTGGAAATCATTGATGGTTCATGTTCTTGTGCATTGATTTCTAATTGTTTGTGCATTGCTGTTAACATGTTATGTAAAAAAAGTGAATTAAATGCATTAGAATTTCTATGCAAAATGCATCTTCATAAAGATGCAGTGACTCTGATGTCACTACACTCACTAAAACAATCATTTTCAATGAACTCACTAAACAAACACAAACATCAATAACACACTGTGCATAAAAAACAAATACAAATGACTTCACAATAACTATATAATAAGAACTTTACAATGAATACAATTGCAACTGAATGAATTACAACTCTTGCCACTCTATACACATAAAAATGCAGGCACACTCAAGTCATTGCATTCATTACATCTTCAATTCAGTACCAATACAAAAAACCGATGACAAGCATATATCAGGAATAAAAATGATTACAAATATAAAAGAATTAAGCTTAAAATACATAATAAATATCTGTGCATTAGTACTAAACTCAATCAGCATACTGATGTAATAACAGTAATGTCACTGCATTAGGGAAATCTCACAAATCATTGATATTAAATCCAAAAGTCGACGCTTACAAAACCAGGAAAGTAGATTAACTGTCGAGTAAGGCGAGCAAAACAAACCTTCTTATTATGAAGGCCAAAGGCACGGCAACAACCACATTGGATAACACGAGTTGACTTTTCACCACGAGATCAAAGACGCTTCGTCCGGGGCATACCAGGCTGTTTCTTCGGAACTGGTGGAAGCATAATAAGATCTTCAAAATTATTCTTCAAAAATGGACCAGGAATTGGCTAGACTCCAAAATCATATGAATCAACATAGGACTGTGTCAAAAAACAAGGATCCCCGTACTCATTCAAAGGAAAACATGTACTCCTAATCACAGCCAATCCATGAATACACATATAGCCATTCCGCTGCCACTCCTTGCATGAGAAAGCACGGATATTCAGATTAACACTTGCCGGCGGAGATGAAAAAACCTCATACTATTAATAACTACAACTAGCGACTCCTCGAATCCATCAGCTTAGACAAAATAGAATCAACTTTTGGACAAATCAAAGACTTGAATGATGCTGCAGGAGCATACTTATCTAAAAATCTTATCATGATCTTGATATGAATGCCATCAACCAATTCAACATAGGAAGGTGCCACTTCTTAAATATCCAAGCATTAAACGACTCAGCCAAAGTAGAAGCAGTATGACCATACCGACAACCTTCAAAATAAGCATTGGCCCAATTCTTCGGATCTAAATTCACAAAGAACGTTATGCATGCTCTCCACCTTCAAGTAACATATCAGCCATGTACTTGTCATACTTTTCAACAGTCGGAGCATAAGCACATTGGTAAAACAAATGGACCATTATCTCACGCAAAGATTTACCTACATATCTACCACTGAAACAAGTCTTCAGATTCAACTTCAAATGGTAAATACAATAAGAATGGAATGCATCAGGAAACACTTCCCGTATAGCATCCAATAGTCTAGGATTCCTGACGGTCATGAACATCATCCGACGAACTGGTATAAGCAAAGTCTTCAAATGCAACAAGAACCATCTCCAATTATCAAAATCCACATAATCAACGACACCATAACACAGAGGATATATTCCTGAAACAATAACAAATCAGAACATCACAGCAAAATAACACAAAAGCAATGTCACTGCAATAAAAAAGATAACTACCAAAACAAGAAAGTGCAAAAACACAATCATAACACAAAAATCAGAAAGTAATTGCAGGGAAAGTTGGTACAGGAACTGCAAAAATCAGGTATCAGAGAAATGCCATTGGAAAGTGACAAAAAACCAACTTTCAAACAATAAAATCAAGTGTCACTGCATAAAAGATAAATTGTCACTCACAATAAGACATACCATTATCACCGTCCTTCCCAGTTGCACCCAACAAATGGCCAGTCTGATCAAACTTCAATTGAGCCCCATCCAGAAAGAGAATTGGTCGACAATGCTTGAACCCACGAATAAGTGCATCGAACGCAATAAACATCCGTTGAAAATGGCGAGATTCAGGATGCACCTCTAAAATTACAACAGAACCAGGATTTGTTTCACGCACACTATTAACATAACCATATAAACTTTTGAATGACGTTTTAACATCACCATATAAAAAATCCCTAGCTTTGGTAACAGCAGACCAAGCAACAACATAAGAAACTGCACGCCCATGATCAGTACCGGCCAAAAGTTGCAAATCTGATGCAGAGAAACTTGAGTCTTCATGAACCTTACAAAGAACAACCTTCGAAAGAATATCAGAAGTCATACGACGATCTCGCCCAAAAGATCTCAAAGACGTACCACAAGTATGAACATTGCACAATTTAGTTACATAAAAGAATCCACTCGATTTCTGTTTCGAAGCACGAACATACCAACCACAGTTTGCTTCATTCATCTAAGCACAAACTGCATAAATCCTACAACTATCATTCTTCTTGTACACATACTTATAACCAGTTTGTATAGATAGCTTTTGAAGGCACTCCCTAAAATCATCCGCACCACCAACAAACAGTTGACCTTCTTTGATTACTATTTTGTCCCAACCAAAAGTCAACACATTACTATTAGTCAAATATGAAAACATAGAAACCTCATCATCAACAACATCCTCGGATCCAACCAACTACCACCATTGTAAGAAGATGAAGAACCAACAACACCATTCCCTACAACCTCTACTTAACACGCTTAGCACTTAAACAACATAATTCATGGCCTTCACATCATCATCGGAACATAATAGCCACTTCGGATTGATGAGCTAAAATTTACCCCTTCAAAAATACAATTTATAAAAGACTCGTAACCGTGGGTAAACTAACTCTCTAACCACAGAGAGTGCCGGGTCGATTGTTAGAATAGCTACGAGTACGAGAGTCGATCCCAAGAGAAATGTGGTTGTGAGTAACAAAGTGAACGTGTTTCTTAGTCTAGCGATCAAAGTTGTTGGTTTGTTTATACTAAAGATAGAAAAGAAATAAAATTAAACTACTTGGTTTTAAAAGACATAGCCGAACCATGATCAAAATAGTTAATTTCAACCCACGGATAGACAAAAGCTGAAGTGTGCATTATAACAAATGAACTCTCACATTCAATCTCACGGGTGCATGCTCCTAGTTACGATGCTAAAATCAACAACTCTCCTTCAACATCCTCTCGTGAGGTTAACTAATTCTCCTTTTAGAAAACCGATTAATCTAACATGATTAAGTCTTGTGAGAGACGCTCCGTTTTCACGAAAAACCTCGTTAAGAAACAAGTCCGAAATTACTCGGTCGACGTTACTACCCCGATACTCACCAATGTACTACACCGAACATCTTAACGAGAATGTGTCAAAGCAGTAAACCGAAGCTTTACCTAATCCATGGTCTGCCCGAAAGACTCCGTGAAACAACTTGTCATTGTTGGCTCAAGAACCACCCGGCACTTCATAGTTCAACCCCGGGGTCTAACACTAAATTACACTAATCTAAACTACCACATTCAAGTTATTACGTTGATAATAATACATCGATGGCGCGGCCTGAATTCACGACCTAAAACCCGGTATGTTTTACCTCCCAATCTTAGAACCCTTTTTCCCACACCACTCTCTTTGAACAACTCTCAAGAGTGATGTGTGTGATTTTTTTACCTAGGTTGTCAATCTAGCCCAAATCCGTTATAACAAGTTCTAAGACGTGCAATATGTGAGATATAACAGTAAAAAGCACTACACACTCCCTATTTCATTTTCCAAGGGTTGATTTTACCAAATTTTACATGATTCGACTATAATAAGTTTAGCTACTCATATATATATATATGTAGATATATAGATATTACAAGTAATCGATTCATCAAAATGTCATGGATTAAATGGCGGGAAGTTTTACATAATAGCCTTCACACAATGCCGAATTCTATTAAAACCAAATTAAAACCTTAATCCAATCATTTGCCGATTCTCGATACTTATATATATATATATATATATATATATATATATATATATATATATATATATATATATATAAAACAAAATGAAAGAAAACAAGAAAAAAAAAAAAAAACGGAAACTATATTATAACGATAATTATTCAAATTATAACGAATTACAACTATATATATATATATATATATATATATATATATATATATATATATATATATATATATATATAGATATATATATAGGCCCCAAAAATGAAAGAAAAATGAAGGAAAAGATGAAGAAGGGATGGGGAAGAAGGGGCAAGGAAAATGGATGGGAATGGGGGGTATTTATATAGGAAGAGATATACATACACACATATTTATATGTATATATATATACATACATATACAAGAGAATATGCGATGGATATGCTAAAGTTTGTTATAAGTTTGTTAAATGCACATGGGTATAATGATTACACATCATCATTATCAAAATGGAGATGGAGGTTCATGTGTGTATTTGTTATATCTTGTATATAATGGAAGGTGATATAAGGGAGGTATCATTTGGGGGAGGCTAGGAGGTTGTTAGAGAGGCTTGAGAGGTTGTTGGGTAGGCTTGGGAGTTTGTTGAGGAGGCTTGGGAGTGCAAATAATTAATTCCGGTTCGTCCGTTTTTCCAGCTGTTCGGTATAAAAATCATAACTTGAGTTGTAGACATCCGATTGACATGATTCAAAATGTGTTGGAAAGCTCATTTCAATATCTACAATTTTCATCAAGAACTCTTCCTTTGAAAATGCCTCTAAGTCGGGTCAAATTTCCATCGAAAACAGGTTACGGTAGAAGTGCGTTGGAAAAATTGATCCGTTTAACTCGTAAACTCGTGGCATCTTCTTCTTTCCTCCAAAATCCATCTTTTAAGCCTCAAAACATGTCGTTACTCGGGATCTTGGTCAACCTATAATTCTGCAATAAAGCACAAAATACCAAGCGTAAATCCGACACGACACTCCGGTTACTAAACCGGTACAAAAACTAGTAAAAACTTATAAAAACACGATATTTTATAAAATAGTCACGACTTATATATTTTTATGAAACTTAGGAATTAATGACTCGAAATGATACAAAAGTGCTCAAAATGGTATCAAAAGTGGGGTAAAAAGTTATAAAAATAACTGTGAATTTTTCCGTCATCACAACCCCCACTTAGCTTTTGGTCGTCCTCGAACAAAATAAGCGATAAAATAAAATGAATGAGGAAAAATTCATGAAGATAAGATATTAATGACAATAAGATGATGCAACCATTCGAATCATAACTACACGTTAACCGCAATATAAATGTATAACAGAGTGTGTGTGTGACAAGCCTTTTCAATTTCCACTATCCTCTCTTGAATAATTCAAGCAAACGCACAAATATCCATTCGAGATACCCTAATGATTTTCCTAGGTATAGGCGTAGAATGATTCCACACAACGTCCCTCCTGTACTTATTAGGATAATCCCTAAAGCATATCATTCAGTTTATACTTGGGGATAGTCGAGAAGATAACTAGGTGTCTTTTTTTTTTTTTTTTTTTTAGGACACTAACATATCCGAACTCATTGCCAAAATCGACTATCTTTCAAGCGTCATGAGGTGAGATCGAATACATCAATACTTATCTAACTTTTCACTTAATTTCACATGTGTAGCATATGCCCTCATTCCCAAAGCAATAGGATGTTTCGTGATAACACCCTAGCCGGACTACTATCATCGAGCGATCGGGAGCTTTTAAACCTCATAGTGATATAGGGCGTTTATTGATAACGCCCTACTACACTCAAATCATTGGTAGCTACATCCGGCATATAAATAGCTCACTTATTTTGACATTATTTCTATCACATTCAAACCTTCGGATATTCACAAAGACATGTTCGAAATTAGGTACTAAGCTATTGCTATTTCTAGGATAAACCACTAGAATCTTGAATGGGTACAGATTTAAAATTTTAAACTTCAATATCAAAGGCTTATGTGAAGGAATTCATGTTACACAAATAAATTTAGGCTAAAATGCACTTACGGTTCACATTGGTTATACATATCCAAATTGATCATTACATCTTTAAATCCATGAAATATATACCTTATACTGATTATTTTAATCAACTAAATAATGCTCGAAAAAGAATAAAAACTAAGGGTTTAAACACTTATTGTCATTTCTAAACCAACCGGACTCTACCCCCACTTACGATTTTGCATTATTCTCGTGAGTGTAAATGAGATAGAGAGGAAGACTTAGCTTATAAACCAGCAGAAAAGATGCTATCGAATCCAGTAATGACCATGAGAAAGCACGATCCGAATCCCTATACCAAAACTTAAAACAAAGAAAACATGGGACATGGTCCTCGTGCCAAGACATCGAATAGGGATATGGGAATAATAAGATAATGGCCATGTTACGTCAGAAAATTCGATAGGCAATATATATATAGCTTTAGATGGAAAAATAACCCACACGGGTAAAGCACAGAACATCTAAGCATATATGTATCACATGAGCATATATCATAGTCAAGTCATTATTCCTAAATTCATTTTTATTACACACAGTTTTATTAAGGTGGGAATACTCACCACTATACTACAACGACCAGAAATTTGAAACAGACTAGATCATAAAATGAAATGTGTGAAAGAGTATTGAGTCTTTTATACCCAGATCCTCAAAGGGTTCAATAACCTAAGTCCAAGAAATGATGCATTTGAATTTTATCTTTTTTCTCCATTGGGATTTTCGGATAACCACCTAATCGTTCCCTTTTAATGACATTCAAACATTCATCCTGAGACTTGGTTGTGCTTTGTGTTCATCTTTCATACAGATTCTACATTTCATTCAGACTAGGCTTATCCTAATTATTATTATTTAACGGGCTGCCTCCCGGTAACGCTTTTGTTTAACGTCGTTTGCTCGACAGGTGACTCTAAACAGACTCAATCAACCAAAATCCGAACTCAAGAAGATCAATAGCTTAAGAAAAATTAACAATGCGAGAACCATCAAAATTAAATTGTCTAGAAACGTACCTCGTTTGGCCCTCGATGTTACCTCCTCCCAGCCAGAGAATCTTCTTTTATCAGCCTGTCGAACCATCTTCTTTTGAAAATCACCATAAAGCTCATCCATTGGGGAGTATATGAACTGAATCGCAGAAAATTCATCCTCACAGAGTGGATGAATATAATAATCCGGGATCGTCATATCAACTATTACCAACTTTCCCAATGGCTTTACCGAAGATGGCCGATCAATCTCTTGCTCCTCTAACTCTGAAATCTCATTATAGCAAACTGAATCCTCAACCTTTTTCTCGACCTGAACTTCTTCAGTGATAACATCATTATCCTTAACCACCTCACATGTCTCTGCCTCTTTCACATACCTCACTAATTCAATCAATTTCCCCACCTTGTCTTGAAGATTTCTTATGCCGGAGTCAGTACTTACCTTGAACTCCTGCATGTCCAACAGTCGCTCTTGCAAGATCTGGTCCAATCGCTCTAGTTGCTCTATTTGACTGTCGGTGAAGTCTTCTTGTGGCATGGGAGAAAACTGATCATACTGACTTTGATTCATCGGAGGTGAGTAGCAGTGCTCTTGCCATTCCAGACACTGATCAGGTGGCTGAATCTGGGTAAAGCTATCAACGCATTGAGCATGAACACCGTAATTCTGATAAGCACCAGGGTTAGGACAACCCTCGTAATATTGTGGCTCATAACTCGAATAACCATAATACTGGTCATGGTATGCATTAGGGCACTGATGATCCCATGAACCTTGGTTATTCTGCTGTTGATACTGAGGTTGAGGCATGAACTGTTGTTGATAACATTGTTCCGGTGCCTGAGGTTGGTAGGAGTATTGTTGTTCAGGTGAGTAGTATTGATTGAAAAATCCATCCATTTAAGCTCAATCTGCAAGATCTCAGAAAACAACAAGAAAACAATAAATTTTTTTTTATTTTTTTATTTTTTATATATATGGTAGCCGAAGGTCCTAAGCCTCAGTTCTAGCTGAACTTACAAGATATCAACCTAATATAACAACCCCGTAAAGAGATTGGGTTGAGTACCAAAGTCGTATTCAAACCGAGTTCAGGACAATATCACTTCAGCATCCCAAGACTCTTATCGAAAGTAAAATAAAAATAAAAACCTAGGCCCAAGCCTTCGGTTCACTTACAAGATATCACAACAATATCACACATTTCCCCGGCAACGGCGCCAATTTTTGATAAGCTAAAATTTACCCCTTCAAAAATACAATTTATAAAAGACTCAGTAACCGTGGGTAAACTAACTCTAACCAAAGAGAGTACCGGGTCGATTGTTAGAATAGCTACAGAGTACGAGGTCGATCCCAAGAGAAATGTGGTTGTAGTACCAAAGTGAACGTATTTCTTAGTCTAGGCGATCAAAGTTGTTGGTTTGTTTATACTAAAGATAGAAAAGAAATAAAATTAAACTACTTGGTTTTAAAAGACATAGCCGAACCATGATCAAAATAGTTAATTTCAACCCCACGGATAGACAAAACTCGAAGTGTGCATTATAACAAATGAACTCTCACATTCAATCTCACGGGTGCGTGCTCTGGTTCGATGCTAAAATCAACAACTCTCCTTCAACATCCTATGTGAGGTTAACTAATTCTCCTTTAGAAACCGATTAATCTAACATGATTAAGTCTTTGTGAGACGCTCCGTTTTCACGGAAAAACCTCGTTAAGAAACAAGTCCGAAATTACTCGGTCGACGTTACTACCCCCGATACTCACCAATGTACTACACCGAACATCTTAACGAGAATGTGTCAAAGCAGTAAACCGAAGCTTTACCTAATCCATGGTCTGCCCGAAAGACTCCGTGAAGCAACTTGTCATTGTTGGCTCAAGAACCACCCGGCACTTCATAGTTCAACCCCGGGGTCTAACACTAAATTACACTAATCTAAACTACCACATTCAAGTTATTACGTTGATAATAATACATCGATGAGCGCGGGCCTGAATTCACGACCTAAAACCCGGTATGTTTTACCTCCCGATCTTAGAACCCTTTTTCCCACACCACTCTCTTTGAACAACTCTCAAGAGTGATGTGTGTGATTTTTTACCTAGGTTGTCAATCTAGCCCAAATCCGTTATAACAAGTTCTAAGACGTGCAATATGTGAGATATAACAATAAAAAGCACTACACACTCCCTATTTCATTTTCCAAGGGTTGATTTCACCAAATTTTACATGATTCGACTATAATAAGTTTAGCTACTCATATATATATGTAGATATATAGATATTACAAGTATCAGACTCTGTCAAAATGTCATGGATTAAATGCCGGGAAGTTTTACATAATAGCCTTCATCAATGCCAAATTCTATTAAAACCAAATTAAAACCTTAATCCAATCATTTGCCGATTCTCGATACTTATATATATATATATATATATATATATATATATATATATATATATCTATAAAACAAAATGAAAGAAAACAAGAAAAAAAAAGCAAAAAACGAAACTATATTATAACTATAATTATTCAAATTATAACGAAATTACAACTATATATATATATATATATATATATATATATATATATATATATATATATATATATATATATATATATATATCTCTATATATATATATATATAGGCCCCAAAATGAAAGAAAAATGAAGGAAAAGATGAAGAAGGGATGGGGAAGAAGGGGCAAGGAAAATGGATGGGAATGGGGTATACATACACACACACACACACACACATATATATATATATATATATATATATATATATAGAGAATATGCGATGGATATGCTAAAGTTTGTTATAAGTTTGTTAAATGCACATGGGTATAATGATTACACATCATCATTATCAAAATGGAGATGGAGGTTCATGTGTGTATTTGTTATATCTTGTATATAATGGAAGGTGATATAAGGGAGGTATCATTTGGGGGAGGCTAGGAGGTTGTTAGAGAGGCTTGAGAGGTTGTTGGGTAGGCTTGGGAGTTTGTTGAGGAGGCTTGGGAGTGCAAATAATTAATTCCGGTTCGTCCGTTTTTCCAGCTGTTCGGTATAAAAATCATAACTTGAGTTGTAGACATCCGATTGACATGATTCAAAATGCGTTGGAAAGCTCATTTCAATATCTACAATTTTCATCAAGAACTCTTCCTTTGAAAATGCCTTTAAGTCGGGTCAAATTTCCATCGAAAACAGGTTACGGTAGAAGTGCGTTGGAAAAATTGATCCGTTTAACTCGTAAACTCGTGGCATCTTCTTCTTTCCTCCAAAATCCATCTTTTAAGCCTCAAAACATGTCGTTACTCGGGATCTTGGTCAACCTATAATTCTGCAATAAAGCACAAAATACCAAGCGTAAATCCGACCACGACACTCCGTTTACTAAACCGGTACAAAAACTAGTAAAAACTTATAAAAACACGATATTTTATAAAATAGTCACGACTTATATATTTTTATGAAACTTAGGAATTAATGACTCGAAATGATACAAAAGTGCTCAAAATGGTATCAAAAGTGGGGTAAAAAGTTATAAAAATAACTGTGAATTTTTCCGTCATCACGGATCATCAGGCAAAACATAATAAAAACTGATAGACATATCAATCAAATCCATCCACCGATTTGAAAGTCTATCATGAATCGACTTTAACGTAGTATCAGCTGTCACTATGACAACACACATCTCTTCCTTATAGGTGCACATACGAATCAACATTGTGAAGACAATATAATCCTGCAGCAAAAAAAAGACTATGTCACTGCAAGGGAGAAGGATGTCACTGCAAATACTACATCACATTAATACGCATTCCAATTAAAATCAAACTTCATTCAGTCCAATAATTATTCAATATCATTCTGATATCTGAATACATTAGATCAATATTGAATAAAATCAACTAAAAATAACACAGTTCCCAAAAAAGGCATACGTCAATACATAGTTTACAATGTCACTAGATAAAAGATGAATGTCACTGAATACACTACATGAGCTAAATAGTCATTAAAACTGGAATTCCACTACACTAATTACAACATTCATTCAACAACATTGAAATATATCACTGTCTATCCTCAATACAGAATAAATCACAAAAAACATAACGGAAACATCACTGCAGTCAAGCTCAAATAACTCTGTTTACATTTCAATCACAATTCATGTACACAATATTCACAAAATTACAAACAAAAACATCAAATTCACATAAAAGGAACACATATACTAAGTCTAACTGAAAATACAATTCATATATTACAAAAATCATTAAAAAAAACACATGTAACATTGAAAGAATACTGACTACTACAAGCAGTCACTGCTTCAGAACATTATGTAATGTCATACAAACCGAATCAGAAAAAACAACAATACAGACTCACTGAATAAACACAGAAAAGAAGAAACATTAATTCAAACAAGAAGCAAAATCATTCAAACTCATATGCCACTTAAAATATCTACAGTCAGAATGGATAAACAAAATCACCAATACACAAGAGTAATAAACAAATCTCAAAAAGTAGCAGAAAAATATGAAAATTTAAGCTCCGAATGCAGAAACAAAACGATCAGCTGGAGAAATATGCATAACTAAATGAGAGTAATCGCAAAATCTAAAAAATTACCAGAAAAATTTAAGCAGAAAATGAAAAACAAAGCAGGATGTTTTTCGAAGATCTGAACCACAAATCAACCGGAAATTGATGAATCTAGAACAAAATACACAATTATGGATGAATAGAGGCTAAAAGCAAAGAAATTGAATAAGAATCAACAGTAAATGGAACATAGAAGAAGAAGATATCCAAATCGAAGAATCAGCCATTAGAATGCAAAAAAATGCAAGAGAATCAACCATAAAAACACAACGAAATTCAATAGAATCAACATCAAAGCCGTCGAATTTTTTTTCTGAGAAGCGTAAAAACAAACAAAATTAAATATAGTAGAATCAGCATTAAAGACATATATGTGAAGGGCAGAATTGGAAACATAAAAGAAATCCATCCTTATAACTAATGATCTTTTAAACATGTCCTAAGTGCCTAATTAAGTCCCAAAACACGTCCTTATAAACAAATAACACAACATATAATTGTATGTCTCCACACTTAATAATTATCAGCGCCACAAGCCAAGGAACAATCATATATTAAATTTTTGATAATACTTAAATTAAAACTTCAATTTGTTTATTATGACACAACATATTACTTATTATATATACTAGTATATATAATAAGTATATCGTCACCAAAGTGACTTAAACTCTACATCTGGTTACTTAAAGAAATAGAAACAGAATATAGTAGATAGATTTCATTCTAATTGCTTATGTGAGCTTGTTACAGCAGCCTGCTATATACATGGATACAATAACAGACTTGCATTCATCTTCATACACACACCTATCCAACGACTACAATATAAGGAATATTACACATGTCAATTCTACATAGAGCCAAGTATTACACACAAGCAATCTTATCATAGATAACTACTACTACTTATCTAATATTCTTATCATCCCCCCTCAAACAAAACTGGGTATCCACCAGATTGAGTTTGGACCGAGCAGCAGCAAAAGCAGTAGACCGAAAGGGCTTAGTTAAGGTATGAGCTAGTTGTGAAGCTGAAGGTACATATCTGACAGCCAATTGCTTAGCAAGGACTTGATTGCGGACAAAATAAACATCTACTTTTATGTGTTTGGTTCTAGCATGAAACATAGGGTTATGAGCTAGGAAAGTAGAATTGGTGTTGTCACACCACAGAACATGAACTTTGGCCAAGGGAATACCCAATTCAGTAAGCAGAAACCTGAGCCAAGTAACTTTAGCAACATCTTGAGCTAGAGAGCTATACTCAGCCTCAGTACTAGATCTGGCTACAACATGTTGTTTTTTGGAGGACCACCCAACCAATGAAGCACCTAAATAGATGCGGTAACCACTGACTTACTTCCTCTCATGAGGAGAAGTTTCTCAGTCAGCATCTGAATTACCCTGGACAGCCAAATCAATTGAAGCTTTAAGCTGCAACCCCAGATGAAGGATACCTTTGACATATCTAAGAAGTGTCTTCACTGCTGGCCAGTGTATTTCTGTAGGAAAGGCTATAAATTGGCTAAGAGTATTAACATTGTAAGAGATATAAGGTCTTGTAATAGTCAAGTACTGAAGGGCCCCAATGGTGCTTCTGTACATTGTTGGATTAGACATCAATGGTCCAGCATTAGGAATAAGATGCTTGTGTGACACCATATGAGTGGAGCAGGGCTTGATATTGTCCATACCAAGTTAATGCAGAAGTTGTGTGGCATAGTGAGCATATGTGAGATAGAGACTTATCTTGTCCCTGTAGGCTTCCACAATGGCTAACTGAACCAAGAGACTATAGAGAAAATTTCTGATGCAATCTGGTAATAAAGGCAGTAATAAAAGAATTGGAGTTGCATGTGACTAAAATATCATCAACATAGATAAGCACATACAAATTTACTTTAGTATCTTTAAAAATAAACAAGGAGGTGTGAGAAGCTGATTGGTTAAAGCATCGAGAAAGAAGATAATTTCTAAGTGCCTCGAACCAAGCTCTGGGGGCTTGTTTTAACACATAGAGTGCCTTTTCCAGATGACAAACATGGTAGGGTTTAGCAGGATCCACAAAACCAGATGGATGGGGCATAAATATGTCTTCCTGTAAATCTCCATTTAAAAAGGCATTGTTCACATCAATATGTTGCACATCCCAAGCAAAAAAGACAGCAATAGCTAAAATAACCCTGATAGTAGAAGGCTTGATCACAAGGCTAAAGGTATCATGAAAGTCCACACCATAATTCTGACTGAAACCTTGAGCAACCAATCTAGCCTTGTATATATTGACTGTCCCATCTGGATTCAACTTGAGTTTAAAAATTCATCTCTTACTGTTAGGAACATTTTATTGTGTTTTGATGATGGCCATACTAGCTGTTATAGCAAGCCTGAAATAAGTTAGAATTCTCTGTATAAGTCTTTACTTAGAGTCTGACATGTTGTATAAGTTGAGTCAGACAAGTATTGTACTAGTTGGCAGGACGGCAAAGAAAAACAGACATTCTGCAGAGTGAAGCCAGCCAAGCACAAGCAGAGATACAATGAAGACATTATGGTCTGACTTATAACCAAGGAAGTCTGTGATGGTCTAAGTTATGTTTCAAGTGATGAAACTTAATATTCAAATATGGTGTACATTGATCTCACCCCAATCAAGGATCAGTGAAGTACAAAGATTCTCCTTAAACTGAAGCAAAGAAGGAAACAGTGAATCGGCTGAGTAACGACAAAACGGTGAAGAAAGATCCAAAACGGCTAAGTCAGAAGGATCACTCGACCATTCGGAAAACGGCGAAGTAACACTTACCAGATCAGATTTAATATATGTTGAAGATTTAGAAGATCATGCATTAAATGCACAATCAATAGAGGATCAATCATGGACGGATTTTCTGCTATACGTTTGAAGGAAAGAATCCAATCACTGAAATCAACGAGAATGCAATTAACAGGGAATCAAGAATAAAATCAATGATTATTCCCTCATTAATATAGCCAATGGACGGAATTTCAAAATCAAGGTTATTCAAGGCTATAAATAGAAGGCATGGACAGACAAACAAAAATAACGATCGGAAAAGAAAAAATCAAGCAGAAACTTTGTCAATTTGCAAAGCCTTCTCTGAACGTACAAGGACTTATCTAGAGATCAACTGAGACATCAGAACTACAACTTTATATCCAGCACTGAGATTGATCAAGCAAGTTGTGTTTGTGATAGCTGCTGAAGGATTTTGATCTCAAGGAGCAGTGAAAGAGACTGAATCACTAAAGATGTTGCAGTCAAGGAGTGATAGTCTTGTAGATTGTGAAGCTTGGGAAGCCAAGGACAATCATACTATTGTATCTGTGAAAACAATAGTGAATTCCTCCAATCATCACAGGAGAAGAGTGGATTAAGCGATTACGCCAGCCTGAACTGTTAGGTGTGATGCCCGAAAGACAATTTTTGTAATTGTTTTATTTAATAAATGAATTGACGTTATTATTCATATTTATTATTCTCATAATCACCGATGTGACAATAGTATTTACACTACGAAAAAACCCTAAAGTATATCGTTTATGTAATCACTTAACTTTCGGTGTATGGGATATACAGAGGATTGAGTTAGTGAAGATGTACTTAAAATACAATTAGCCCGTAGTGAAGTTAATCGAGAGTATCGGGTCTCTCCTTTAACGTGCTATTAATGCGCCCAGAACACAATAGGTGTGATTGTCTTATCCGGACTTTCGGTTAAGAGAACCTAATGGGGCATTTATATATGATAGATATATCATATAGGGCTGGACCGATTTGATTAGAGTTCACGATGTAATTCCGTGTCGAGAAGTCTTATCGAATCAATGGATGATCATATTTATGGATATATCTTAATCCTGAGGTGATCACGATCCAACCGCTTGAATCGGTGTGAAGTTTGACTTGACGGTTAAGGATTACACCGAGTCTGTGGTCCGAATTACCCCATCTTGGCATTGTCTTCGGATTGAGTGAGTAGTACGTGTTATCACGGATACGGAATCCATTCCTTCCATTTATGGAAGTAGATAAACGATTCCACTTATTTGTTAATCCTAGAAACGATCGATCGCGAGTTCATATTACAATCGATTAGCTACCAAAGTGAGTTGTATGAATTAATTGATCACTTTAGGGGTTAATGGTAAATAAGGATAAGAGGTTCTAAAAGGGTTAACGGTAACTTCCCGATTTAGAATGAATAAATCTATGGAGGATTAATCCATATGTAATGATTATATCAATGGACGCTTATTATTATTCTCGTGAGAGATAAATATAATCTTATAATCGGAGGAGTGCGATCACGGGATTATGGTGGCATATTCCTGTGATTGATTTATCGAATATAATTATTCTATAATTACTTATTTGATTTATCGGAGCCACCCATTGATTATTAGTCCATGGTCCCCGACGTGCCTCCTAATATAGCATAGCTATTCTCGGACGTCGAATCCTAATAATATTAATTTAGTTCTTGTTGGACTTTATTAAAACGATATGTGAATTAATTGTTTAGTGGACTATTAAATTAGTTGGGCTAAATAATTAAATACACGGAAAAGACATTTTTCAATGACTTACTAATTATTGTGTGATGGCAAAATTAATATTGACTAGGTCAATATTGTTAAATTTCGCCCCCTTTTTAATATGGAACAAGAAATTATTTTCTTGTGTATTAATGAGACATGTGCATAAAATATTTATTGGATAAATATTTATGGTAAATAATAAAGATAAATATTATTCTAGATTTGTTCTAGAATATTATGGGATTATCTTTTATTTAATAGGATTATTATAATTGATTTTGTCTTAATTATTTAATCCTTGGAGGCTAAGTTTTACTCTCCATATAAAGAGAGTTCTCCCAAGCCTTACACACACATGATTTCGACTTTCACCTCTTAGAGAGGAGAAAAGGAAAATTCGACCAAGGGGAATAAGAGGAAAATCTTGGAGATTTTTCCGGTAGCATATCGGAAGGATTCGAGACGAGGATTTCCTTCCACCGGAGTTGCTTGGATCACACGTCACGGAAGACTGCGTGGTGCTCTTCACACCTTCACAAGTTCTTCCTAATTGCGGTTCTTCAACTTGGATTTTGAGATCCAAGAGGTATGCTCTACAACCTCCTTGTAGAAGTAGATCTAGTTATTTTATTACGTGTATTTTATAGATCTAGATCCTTAAAATCGCTTCCTCTGCGGATGATATTACTAACAAAGATGGTATCGATCGCCAAGGTGATCTATATTTATACGTATAAAATATTAGATCTAGGAGTGGTAAAACATGTAGATTTTTTGTCCCAATTTTTTTTAAAATAGGGGCCGACGCATGCAAATTTTTTTTTTTATGATTATGAATGTCTTGGTTGAAGAGATGGATTGGGGTTGGTATTGTTTACCCGTAGATCTATTTTGTAGCTCTTTTGATTAGTATCAATTGAGCATAGGATGTGTAATTTATTTTATGTCATGCGAAAAATTGTAAAAGGTAGTACCTTTTGTTTTTAATTTTGATCCGGGTTCGAGACGACGAAAATCATGGTGTTCAAGATCATGGTGTTCAAGATCATCAATATGGTGGAACATAAGGTAAAAGGAGAGGGGCTGATTTGTTTTTTTTTTTAGGTCACGGCAAAATTTTTTTTACTTGCGGCAAAATAATAACTTTGATTGATCGAATTGTTTCTTTGATCAATCAGCCGCCTTTCCTAATTTAACAATTAGGTCATAGCAATAATAAAATCATATTTTTTTTTATAAATTCTGCCGTATAAAAAAAAAAAAAAAAGTTTTTTTTAAATATAAAACAATTCATAATATATATATTTTTTAATATATTGGTATATTACGGCCTCCTCTCCTCGTCGTTCGTGGTTCGTGTCAAGATCGAAGATTCGAGATTTGGAAGTTTCAAGATCAAGATCGAAGATCGAGATTTGAAGACTTAGATTAAATTTTACTTTTCCTTAGAAAATAGGTTAGTCGGGGGTACCAACGATCCATCTCGGTGTTTAAATTTTTCCGCAATTTATTTTTTATGTGTTCGATCATAAAATAGATATAAAATCGGAATTGCCATGACATGCATCATATCATAAATCCACTCCATGCATACATGTAGAATTTTAATTTTGGTAATTAAAATAGGCATGTATACAAACTCGTGTAATTAGTTGAAATTTAATTAATACGTGGTAATTAATAAATTTAGTAACTAATTAATGATCCGAGGACGGGTTATGAAATCGTTAGGCCTTTCGGTGTGTGTTCTCGGTGAACCGCCTTAAAGCCCAAACGAGATCACGTACTTCAATTCGTAGTGTCTACGAGATTGAATGATGGTAAAAGAACAATAAATCTTGGATAAAAGCGGTTCGCTTATAGGTTGGGTGGTCAATCGAGCTAGGCTCGACCGACTTAACCCTCCTAGTGTGATGTATGCACGGGGTCCGGCAAGACTAAGCTACACCGGAGAACGGAGGGTGATTCCTTCTTATCTCAATGAGGCCGTCTTGACCCGATTTCGTCCGATCATCACATATATGTTCCAACGAATAGGGCGGGTAGGCTTGCCTACGTTACCGACACCATTCGAATCCTTGATTTGATGTGCTTTTATGTTAACATCAAAAGAGCGTGGTTAGTTAACCCACAACCACTTCCAAAATATTGAGTGGGAGCGGGAGGCGACAACAAACCCCACGGCCTTTACTATAGATACAAGTAAGTGAGAGAAGGGTGACGCCGCGGCGCTTTGATTTCGTCCCCTACGGATGGTGTTCACCCCATCAACATTCATGGCTTGGTCTCCGAAAGGATAGGATTTACGGGTACTCGTCGGGTCACCGACCTATCCTACGACGGCACACTCGGGCGTACCTAAGAGATCCGATATAGTAGGTCACACTCATAAAGGATATTTTTGGAAATATCTAGGCTAAAAGGAAGGTAGTCAATGAATAAACGGATGTTCGATTCTCGTGGGATGTTTGATTCTCACAAGTTATTCATTGATGAGATTGTCTCGATTTAACCGTCATCTCTTTTTGACCTACCTACGGCGGCACTTTGAGATGCGAGGTTAAAACCTTGGAATGGTAGAGTAGACTTAATTTTAGTTTACAATTCCTAAAATAAACTAATATAGTAGTGTTAAACTTGAATTAATATATGTCATTTTATTTACAGCATTATCCCTTACTAAATTGCTTGAAAATTAATAATTGACTAGTATTGACTTCGTTAAAAAGTGGAAAGTAACTAGGACGTTGAACTAGTTAATCGATAATGCAATTATTTTTCAAAGAGATATTTTCTCTTAAGCCTTTTAAAACCGTGAGTGACATATAGGTATGTCACTAGTGTCATTCGTGTCAAACGGGAGACAAACTTAGTTTGATCAAAGGTGATTTCGGACTTTGAAATTCTTCTATTGAATTTTGAGTATGTAGTGTTACACGAGTAATTTTCTAATTGAAAAATCGGAAAATCAGGAAGTGTTACTAGTTGGACGATATTTGGAATCGATGAACTAGTGGGAGCTTTATGATTTGTTGTTTTTCTAGAACATTAGAAAAGTGTAACTGACTACACACGTAACCGTTCTAATTGACAAAACGGAAAGTCATGGAATGTCGCTAGTTGGACGATATTTGGAATCGATGAACTAGTGGGAGTTCTATGATTTATTGTTTTTCTGGAAACATTGGAACTATAGATTTTTCTAATCGAAAAAATCGGAAAATCATAAAAATAAAGCATTGCTCGTTAGACGGTATTTGGAACCGATAAACTAGTGGGAGCTTTAATGTTATGATTTATTGTTTTTTCTGGTATATTAGAAAATCCGAGAAGTCCCCACGAGTAACACTCGAAAGAGACATCCCACGGTTCAAGAGTAGTGTCTACTCAAACGAACCGCTGGTTCAAGATCATTTTCCATTCACGGAAAGTCAAGAATGGGAGAATATGTCTAAAAGTGTTGGTCATCTAAACTGAGAAAACTTTAAGGCTGAACCGAAAATTAATTAACTGAAAATCATAGGATAAGGACAGTGATTTTGGATCACCAGCCTATGAATCCTTGGCGATTTTCTCGAGCTAAGTTCTTTGGAAGAACAAAGTAGAGGTGCATTTAACGATTAAAAGAGTAAACAACGGGCAGTTAATTTTAGCTAGAATAGTGGGAGTGATATAAGGAAATGAATCTCGGATTCAATCCTTGGATATCGCGGAAAATTTATTTTCTAGTTTAAGATTCGTTGGAACGAATGGATTTACCTTCTATTCGATAATTTGTTTGTCGTATAGAAAGTGAATATACCATTTGTAAGTCTTAATCCAAGACTCGGACTTTTGTTTGATAAAGTCAAAAACCACTTAGAATCATTGAAATATGTATATAAAACACATCTTAAGAACTATTAAAAGCAATTGGTTTCTATATTTAGATAAACGCTTCTTCATATTCCATAGTTAGTGCATAGTCCCTAAAAGACAAGACCAAGACGGCTCAGGGTGATTCCTTTCTCTCGATCTGGTTATATTGTCTCAAAGGTTCAATGACTAAGTTTCCTTTCAATCGGGAAAGGATAATGGATATAAAGAAGTAACATAGCTTGTTCATGACGACCTTCGAGTCGATGAAAGATATGAGCTAGTAGGAGCTTCCAGTAGTGACTTCTTGTCTCGATAACTATTCAAACACTCCGGTAAGTTTATCCAAAATATTTTGAGGTTTCTCTGTTTTCAACAGAGATAGAGTATTCTATACTCGAAATGGGCCATCACATAGTCCTGGGGATGATGCTCGGCCCGCCTCGTAGTGAAATGTTTTCACTAAGTGAGAAACCGTTAAATTGCCTTATATAGTTTTTTTAGATGTGCTACAATACACTGCTTAACTCAATAAAGATATTAGAAGCGAAATATCGGTTTACATTGAAATGTAAGACCAAGCAGTCTACGTAGAATATGCTTTGGAATTTACGGATAAGGTGTGGATTCGGTTCACCCTACTTCCATAAATATAAGCATTTAGCACACGGTGCTTGAAGGTAGGTCTGGAAATTTCGCGAACACGTTCGGTCAGTGACCAATCGTTATATATCTTGTAGCATTGAGAAAAAGGTGTGTTATAAGATTCTTGAAATCGAGAAGGACGATTATCTTTGTTGCGTCCTTTCGATAGAGTCTATGAACAAGAAAAACCTTAAACCTTGCGATCGTTTACTCAAGGTAGTTACTAACCGATTAAAATCGACCACATCCAACATCGGTTGTTGGTGATAACACTAAATACTACTAAACTAGATCGAAATTTGATCCACCCGAAATGTAATGGGAGTATGGTTTATCCATTACCCATTACGGGTTCTCATGGACTTTGTAGTATGAGGATCGATTGATGACCTATGGCTCTTTTGTGAGCGTATAGGATTCGATAATAGAGGTTGGTTTAATAGCCATAACCCTGTGAATGGAGTTCGGTACTCCAATTCTGTTCATGCTCTTGTAGAACCACCTGAGCGTCTCAGCCCAGTGGGAGTAATTGGATCTACACGGAAAGAGTAGAATGAGTTCGGTATTGCATGATTTCGTTCAAAAGCGAGAAAAATAGGGGTGATTCCCAAGACTTTCTTGCCAACAAACGGAGTCTGGATTCATTCAAAGCAGAAGGTATTGACTTATGAACTTATGACAGGATGACTATCAAGGCTTATGTCCTTTGTGGATAAAAAGCAAACCTCTCGGTCATTGGAAGTCATATATTTCTACAATATGTGGATTTGACCGAATATTGATAAGTCTTTTGTAGACCGGATATCAATTTTAGTCACAAGAAGTGAATATATAAATATATATTAGTGTTTGTGAAGGATAACACTTTGCACCAGATTGGAATCAACATGGGTGTGTTATCTCAAGTCGAAATCGACAATACCACAATTCTCTGCAATGAGAGATTTGGACAACATTCTTAAGAGTTTGACTCGGTCGAATTCATTAGAATCGATCCAACGGTTTCCCATCCATCTTATTGGTTAAGATGATGCATCTGTGTATGCAACATTCAAGAGGAAGTTCTACCACATGCCTCGGGAATGACTCTAAATCTTCGGATCAAGAGAAATGGGATAGATTCTCTTTCTAGTAAGAGATGGTCGAGGTTATTGAACGTCAACTTTGATCGAATCTTAGATTCGGCGGTTAACAAAGCAAGTTTAGTATGTCCTTTAGTATCTTGAAGAGAACGAGGAATAATATGCGGACATATTCATGTGTGAACTTGGATATGTGTGATACACTGATTTTGACTTTAAGTCAGATTGAGGATGATCGTTAAGTCGATCTCGGGCTCAGTGTTTACTCAGTACCATGATTAGATGGACCGGTAACGTTTCGATTCTACGGATCGTCTCAAGCCGACACCTGACTAATCATTAAGACCCATGACATTTAGATGTAGGTGCTCCCCGAGTCACTGACCTATCCTACGACGGCATACTCGGAGTGTACTTTGGAATCTGAAATGGTTATGATATGCTTAATGGGTACTAGAATACGGGATGGGTCTCCATTGCTTTAGAGCAAGTGGGAGATGTAGTTTGTTGTAGTTTAAATAATAGGGTGTGCTCTAAAACAATTAATCACATGCTTTCGTGCAAGTGGGAGATTGTTAGGTGTGATGCCCGAAAGACAATTTTTGTAATTGTTTTATTTAATAAATGAATTGACGTTATTATTCATATTTATTATTCTCATAATCACCGATGTGACAATAGTATTTACACTACAGAAAACCCTAAAGTATATCGTTTATGTAATCACTTAACTCAGTGTATGGGATATACATAGGAGGATTGAGTTAGTGAAGATGTACTTAAAATACAATTAGCCCGTAGTGAAGTTAATCGAGAGTATCGGGTCTCTCCTTTAACGTGCTATTAATGCGCCCGAACACACAATAGGTGTGATTGTCTTATCCGGACTTTCGGTTAAGAGAACCTAATGGGGCATTTATATATGATAGATATATCATATAGAAATTTGGACCGATTTGATTAGAGTTCACGATATAATTCCGTAATCGAAAGTCTTATCGAATCAATGGATGATCATATTTATGGATATATCTTAATCTGAGGTGATCACAATCAACCGCTTGAATCGGTATGAAGTTTGACTTGACGGTTAAGGATTACACCGAGTCTGTGGTCCGAATTACCCCATCTTGGCATTGTCTTCGGATTGAGTGAGTAGTCCGTGTTATCACAGATACGGAATCCATTCCTTCCATTTATGGAAGTAGATAGACGATTCCTTTTATTTGTTAATCCTAGAAACCGATCGATCGCGCGAGTTCATATTACACTGATTAGCTACCAGTGAGTTGTATGAATTAATTGATCACTAGGGGGTTAATGGTAAATATGGATAAGAGGTTCTAAAAAGGGTTAACGGTAACTTCCCGATTTAGAATGAACAGTCTATGGAGGATTAATCCATATGTAATGATTATATCAATGGGCGCTTATTATTATTCTCGTGAGAGATAAATATAATCTTATAATCGGAGGAGTGCAGTCACGGGATTATGGTGGCATATTCCTGTGATTGATTTATCGAATATAATTATTCTATAATTACTTATTTGATTTATCGGAGCCACTGATTATTAGTCCATGGTCCCCGACGTGCCTCCTAATATAACATAGCTATTCTCGGACGTCGAATCCTAATAATATTAATTTAGTTCTTGTTGGACTTTATTAAAACGATATGTGAATTAATTGTTTAGTGGACTATTAAATTAGTTGGGCTAAATAATTAAATACACGGAAAAGACATTTTTCGTGAACTTGGCCCAATTATTGTGTGATGGCAAAATTAATATTGACTAGGTCAATATTGTTAAATTTCGCTCCCCCCTCTTTTAATATGGAACAAGAAATTATTTTCTTGTGTATTAATGAGACATGTGCATAAAATATTTATTGGATAAATATTTATGGTAAATATTAAAGATAAATATTATTCTAGATTTCTTCTAGAATATTATGGGATTATCTTTTATTTAATAGGATTATTATAATTGATTTTGTCTTAATTATTTAATCCTTGGAGGCTAAGTTTTACTCTCTATATAAAAAGAGAGTTCTCCCAAGCCTTACACACACATGATTTCGACTTTCACCTCTTAGAGAGAGAGAAAGGGAAAATTCGACCAAGGGAATAAGAGGAAAATCTTGGAGATTTTTCCGGTAGCATATCGGAAGGATTCGAGACGAGGATTTCCTTCCACCGGGAGTTGCTTGGATCACACGTACGGAAGACTGTGGTGCTCTTCACACCTTCACAAGTTCTTCCTAATTGCGGTTCTTCAACTTGGATTTTGAGATCCAAGAGGTATGCTCTACAACCTCCTTGTAGAAGTAGATCTAGTTATTTTATTACGTGTATTTTATAGATCTAGATCCTTAAAATCGCTTCCGCTGCGGATGATATTACTAACATGAACCACTATAAGCCTTGTGTCAATTTAATTTCTGCAATTTACTTTACAACTTTATTTAAATTGCCTAGAGCATAACTTATATCTGTGATTGTCTAAATTGATTTGAAAACAATATAGTAAGAAGGGACTTATCCGCTGCCCAAAAGCTTTTAAACATAAGAAAAGTTTTTGAAACTCCACTATAGTCATTCACCCCCCCCCCCCCCCTCTGACTATAGTTTCACCCTTCTCTGGGACCAACACTTACCAATTAGTTTTTGTTGTGAAGTGGGAAGGACAAGGTCCCAAGTCTTGTTCTGGATTAAGGCTTGATAATCAGACTTCATATCATCCAACCACTGTGGTTGAGTCAATGCTTTAGACACTAAAGTAGGTTCTGGTAGTGCCGAAGGAGATTTATATGCAAGGTAAGATTACGTTTTAGGCTTAAAGATCCCACTCTTGGATCTGATTTGCATAGGATGATTGGGAACAAGAGGAACTGAAGGAGGAGGAGATAAGGAAGGAGAAGATTGATCATCTACTACAGCTGATACGGGGAGTGATGTATAGATTCATATGAGTGGTTTGACTAAGTAAGAGATTCTGAAGAAGATATAGCAGGTTGACCAGTGTTATTTATAGGACTAGGTGAAGGAGCTATAAAGATGAGGGTGATGTGGATGCATTTTGTGAAGGAATCTGATCACTAGACTGATTAGGGCTTCGAAATTCAAACATAGAAAAACTGTCAAGAGAGAAGCCAGAGCCATAATTGTGGGTATGATTAGAAGACTGAGCAGCAGTAGATGGAGAAAACCATATCTTATAGGGAAACTCTTCCTCATTAAAGCTAACATGCCTAGAGATATACACTCTACCAGTAGGATCTAATCACTTAAATCCTTTATGATGGTCGCTGAAACAAATAAAGACACATTTCCTAGTGTGAAAATCAAACTTGTGTCTATTATATGGTCTAAAGAAAGGGAAACAGGCACATGCAAAGACTTTTAGGTTTAAATAGAGTGGTTTCATACCATAGATTTTCTCAAATGGTGAGATATTGTTTAAGACTGGTGTAGGCATGTAGTTTATAAGTAACACAACATGTTGAAATCTCTGCCACCAAAGGTGAAGATTAGCCTGAGCTAGCAAGGTAAGACTTAGTTCGGTGATGTGTCTGTGCTTCCTCTCTGCCTTACCATTTTTTTCATGCACATATGGACAAGGATGCCTAAAGTGAATCCCACTGTCTTTTAGAAAACTAGTAAAAGATCTTTACTCTCATCCCCAATCTTATTGCACAGTCTTAATGGTTGAAGAAAACTGGTTTTCTACAAGTTTTTAAAGTGTAGAAAGGCATTTAAAGCATCCGATTTGTTTTTGAGAGGATAAATCCAAGTGAACCTAGTAAAATCATCTAGAAAGTGTATATAATAGGTGAATCCATATACATATTTAACAGATGATGGACCCCACAAATCAGTGTGCACAAGTTCTAAAACATGGGTAGTAATAGAGTTAGAGTTAGAAAAAGGAAAAGCATGATTCTTTCCATACTGACAGGCATCACAAAAGACCATTTCATTAATAAGAGGAACATTACAATCTTTTAAAACATAATTCATAACATTAACAGAAGGATGCCCTATCCTTCTATGCCACATGACATCATTTTTAGGTTTAACAATACTACTAACATAAGTACTAGGATTCCTTGACCCAATCTGATACAGACCTTTGACCACTTTACCTTAGAGCAGGATTTGACCTGTGACTTTGTCCTTTGACAAGACAACCAAGATTGTTAAACTCAACACAAACATTGTTATAAGCAGTTAATCTAGAAATACTAACAAGGTCTTTAGTGATCTTAGGAACATGGAGAATGTGGTTTAAGTGCAGAGTGGTATTGGAAATAGGAAAACAAGAAGAACAAGATTTGATATTTTACGTTGAGAACCATTACCTACTCCCAAAGTGTCTGGACCATTGTACTCACTTCCTAGTCGCGTTTTGCAAAAATCTAAGGTAATGTGATTTGTAGCACCACTATCTGCATACCAATTAGGATCACTTATAGTGTCAGGACCAGCAAGATAGGCTGCAGGAGACTGTTGAGTAAAGTTTTAATTTTCCTGATTGCCTGAAGGTGGATTGAAGTTAGTATCAAACCTATACCAACATTCAACAACTGTGTGCCCAATCTTATTATATAGCTAACATGTTGGTCTAGTATTGTTGTTGCTGTTGTAGCCAGCTCTTCCTCTAGATCTACCACATCTCTGATTTTGACTATCTCTACCTCTAGATTGTCCCTGATAGTTGTTGCTACACCTGCCTCTCTTTTGATAGCCTTCTGAACCATAATATTTGATAGCTGCATTTATAGAAGCCTGAGTGAGATCAAAATTGGCAGTAGGATTGAATCTAGCTCTCAACCTCTCATGAGTGATCAATTGAGCCTGCACTTCTTGCCATGACAAGGACCCAATCCTGGAAGTCAGATTTACAATAATTGATTCATACTCCTTGCTCAAACAACCTAGAGTTGCCAAAACAAGTTCAGACCTTGTCATAGAATAACCGGCTGCGGTGAGTTTATCTAAATAGTTCTTCATCTGGGAAAGGTAATCAGCAATGCTTTTTGATCCATTTTAGGCCTTGGTAAGGGCATCTTTATATTCCAGAATCTGAGCCTCACATTTATTATTGAACAATAACTCTAAGGTTTGCCAGATTTCATGGGAAGTACTACATCCCACAACCTCCAATAAGGCATGTTCAGACATTGATGATAATAGCCATCCAGTTAACAAAGAATCATTAGTTTTCCATTCTTCAAACGCCGGGTTAACACTGGTAAAATCGAAGAAGTAGCATTTGGCGTTCCTAAAAACTTAGGAGGACAAGGAAGAGTACCAAACAGAAATTGTTCCAACTTATGACCTTTAACTACCGGAAGAATAGTAAATTTACATAGTAAATAGTTGGTTCTATCCAATTTAACTGAACAAACTTGATTCAAATTACCTCTTACAGTTTGGATAGGAGCTAGATTTGGTGGAGCAGAAGCAGGCCGTGTTTGCATCAGCAAGGAGAACTGTGAGATGGAATTTGCCATAAAACCAGTTGGGATCAAGCTCTACATAAATCCAACCGGATGAGTAGAGGTCCCAAACTGATGTAGACCATAGGGAGCAGTAGATGAGGTTTGAAAGACACCGGTCATGGTGGAAAATGGTGGTGAAGTCATATATATGGGAATACTGTCCACCGTACCTTGACTGTACACCAAAGAAGCTGGTGGCGCTGCCATCTACGCATGCACACCGGCTCCAATACCATCTTAAAGAAATAGAAACTGAATATAGTAGATATATTTCATTCTCATTGCTTGTGTGAGCTTGGTACAATAGCCTGATATATACCATAGATACAACAACAGACTTGCACACATCCAACAGGTACTTCCTTATAATGAATATTACACACACCTATCTAATGGGTACTGCCTTATAAGGAATATTACACATGTCAATTCTACATAGAGCCAAGTATTACACACAGGCCAGCTTATCATAGATAACTACTACTACTTATCCAATATTCTTATCATGTTGAACTAATCTGGTAGTCAGCTGAGTGATGGCCAGCTAAGAAGTGTATCCAAGTCTGTGAAAGTTAGTTGAAAAGTCTGCTTAGTGTCTTTGGGTGTTAGTAGCCTGCTGAGGTGACGGATGCAGCTGAGTTCTACATCTGGGCAATGGTCAGCTGAGTTGGGTCAGTAGAGGGACCCAACACCTGGATCATTTATGGCAACCCTACAAAGATTCTTGGTGGTTAGGGTTTAAGGATCTGTTTCTATAAATACCAAATGTATTGATCATTGTAAAGTGTGTAATCCGTCTAAAATTTAGTGCACAGTAAAATAACTCTTTTCTGTCTGTGGAGTAGTCGGCACAACGCCGAAACCATGTTAAATCTTGTGTTCTTCTTGTTTCCGTTATTTTTTTATTATTACTGTTAGATTGCATTTGTTAATTATCTTACTTGCATCTGGATTCCCTATCCTGTTATAAAAAACTGGTATCGGAGCGTAGGTTCTGGGAATCATCTATACAAACGTATTTTATCTTCACCAAGAACCTCATCGCTGCTAGTCTTCTGTGATAAATGTTTTGTTCTTTGGCAAGAAAGATATATGTAGTTAACGTAAAAATAGATAAATTTACAGGAAGAAACATATTTAGTCTATGGTAAATCATGATGTGGGCCTTGTTAAAACAACAAGGATTATCGACTCCTTTATCTAATAAAGGAGATGTTAGTTCAACAAATTTTGCCAGTCTGGAAGAGAAAGCACATTGAGCCATCATATTGTGCTTATTTGATGATGTTATCACTAAAGTTGCTGAGGAAGACACAACTGCCAAGTTGTAGGAAAATCTTGAAAGATTGTTGTTTAGTCTGAGGATGCATGAAGGAGGTCAGCTGAGGGAACATCTTGATCAGTTGAACACAATATTACTTGATTTCAGGAATATTGATGTTAAAATTGAATATGAGGATGCGGCCCTAATCCTGTTGGTGTCCTTACCTGCATCATATGAAAACTTTGTGTAGTCCTTTATAGTTGGGAAGGATACATTGGATTTGGAGGATTTAAGGGCAGCCTTGCATGCCAGGGAGCTGAGACTCAAGGCAGCAGACAAAGACAGTGAGGCTGCTAGACTAGTAGTCAGCAGCAGTGGGAAAGGATATGGACAGCAGTCTGGGAAGAAGAAATCAAAGAAGTCCAAAGATCCTAAGTCCACATATGTCTGTAATTACAGTAAAGAGCAGGGACATTGGAAGTCCACTTGTCCAAAGAACAAAAGGCAGCATGAGGGCAATTCTGGCACAGCAGCTGTGGCTGTTGAGCATTCTAATGAGGATCTGGTTCTAGTGGCTGGGGATTCAACACATCATGCTGATGTTTGGATCCTAGATTCAAGAGCATCCTATCATATTTGTCCACACAGATAGTGGTTTTCTACTTACGAGCAGATAGATGGTGGTCATGTTTCTATGGCAAACAAAAAGGTCTGTAAGATCATGGGAATCAGCTCAGTTCAGTTGAGGGCAGAGGATGGTAGATTCTGCACACTGAAAGATGTTAGACATGTTCTACATATCACCAAGAATTTTTTATCTCTTAGTCTACTGGACATCAATGGGTTCATTTTCATAGGAGAAGATGCAAAGCTGAATGTCTACAAAGATTCATTTGTGGTCCTCAAAGGTATCAAGCAGGTAACCTTGTATGTATTACAAGGCTCTACTATATCTGGCTCTGCTGGTGTGGCATCCTCAGAAGTTCATCAGTCTCAGCAGACTCAGTTGTGGCATATGAGACTTGGTCACATGGGTGAAAGAGGAATACAAGTCCTTTCTTCAGCAAGTTTTCTTGGGGGATATAAGGTGAAGACACTAGACTTTTGTGAGCACCGTGTGTTTGGGAAGCTACATAGAAGCAAGTCCTCACACATGGATCAATCTTAAGACACCATTTGAGATGTGGTCAGGCAAGCCTGCTGACTACTCAGTTCTAATGGTTTTTGGGAGCACAGTTTACTATCATGTGAGTGAAGAGAAGCTGGAACCAAGGGCCAAGAAGGAAGTGTTTGTAGGGTATGGAGATGGGGTGAAAGGTTATAAAATTTGGTCATCGGGAGATAAAAAGGTTATACTCAGTAGAGATATAGTCTTTGATGAAAATTCTATGATTAGCTCATCAGTGGGGAGGTCTCCAGAATCTGAAACAAGTGTTGAATCTGAGAGGGCTGAGAAACAGGTGTAGCTTCAAGTGGAGTCAGCAGAGACGCAACACTCAGCTGATCCAAGTTAGCACTCTTCTGATCTGGTTGCTGAACCAGACTCTGATCCAAGCCAGTCAGCTGAGCATCAAACGGGGAACATTTGTCAGCAGAGTATAGTTGTCAACGGAGCTAGAAGATCAAATGTTCAGGTACCTTCCAAGAGTCATGGGTTTGTTGATATTGTTGGCTATGCACTTCAAGTTGCAGAAGAAGTTGATGGTTTTGAACCTTCTACTTTCAAGGAAGAAGTGACATGTTCTGAAGCATCTCAATGGCTTTCTGCCATGGGAAATGAAATGGATTCATTACTGAAGAATCAGACTTGGGATCTAGGTAAACATCAAGCTGATAGGAGAGTTGTTACTTGCAAATGGATCTTCAAGAATAAGGAAGGAATGGCTAAGGCAGATGGTGTACAGTATAAGGCATGTTTGGTAGCAAGAGGGTTCAGTCAGAAAGAAGGGGTAGACTTTGATGAGATATTCTCACCAGTGGTCAAACACACTTCAATCTGAGTGTTATTAGAAATGGTGGCACGTCAGGATCTTGAACTTGAGTAGTTAGATGTGAAGACAATGTTTCTACATGGTGAGGTAGATAAAGAGATATGCATGACTCAGCCAGAGGGATTTCAAGTTCCTGTCAATGAAGACTTTGTGTGCAATTTAAAGATGTCCATGTATGGACTAAATTAGACTCCTAGGCAGTGGTATAAAAGGTTGGACAGTTACATGATCCAGCTGGGTTATAACATAAGTCCATAGAACTGTTGTGTGTATCACAGCCAGCTGAGAGATGGATCACGTATCAATTTTGTCTTGTATGTGGATGATATATTGATAGCTGCTGAAAGGAAGTCTGATGTTCAAAATCTAAAGAACCTTCTCAGTGCTGAGTTTGAATGAAAGATTGTTGTGCAGCCAAGAAGATTTTGGGCATAGAGATCTGAAGAGATAGAGGTCAAAAGAAACTATTTTTATCTCCGCGGGTTATATATCAAAGATATGGTCAGATTTGGCATGTCTTCTGCTAGGCCAATTGATACTCCTATGGCATCTAATAATCATTTGTCTGTTTCTACTTCACAATCAGCAGAGGAAAATGAGTATATGTCAAAAATTCCTTATGCTAGTGTAGTTGGTAGTCTAATGTATGCCATGGTGTGCACTAGGCCTGATCTGGCTCAGGAAGTCAGTGTTGTCAGCAGGTTCATGACTTAACCTGGAAAGGAACACTGGAAAGCTGTGAAAAGAATGTTCAGGTACCATAATGGTACAACTGATGTTGGTGTCATTTATAGATGTGATACTCAAGGTCTGATCACATGGTACTATGATGCTAATTATGCAGGAGATGTGGATAGTAGGAAATGAATGACTGGTTATGTTTTCACATTGGGGAACTCACTTGTCAGCTGGAAAGAAACTCTTTAGGATATAGTGGTTTTGTCAACTACTGAGGCAGAATATATGGCTCTTACCGAAGCAGCCAATGAGGGTATCTGGTTGAAGGGACTAGTGAGTGATTTGGGGCTACATCAAGATCAAGATGAGATTTATTGTTACTGTTTGAGTTCAATTTGTCTAGCTAAGGATCAGGTTCATCATGAGAGAACCAAGCATATTGAGGTATCATTTTCTGAGAAATGAGAAGAGGGTTGTAGTGCAGAAAATCAGCACCGATGATAACCTTATTGATATGTTCACTAAACCGTTTCAGTAGAGCAATTTTTAGTTATGTCTGGACTTGCTGAATATTCAAAGCTTATAATCTGGAAATCTGAAAGCTCAACTGAGGGCAGGTCAGCTGAGTGGATTCTGTGGAGTAATCTGGTACAACACATCTGGCATTGACGAATGCATCTAGTACAAGTACATCTGTTTATGCAATCTGGTTGACTGTGAATGAGAGTTCAAGTCAAGGTGGAGATTTGTCAGCAAAGTGACTTAAACTCTATGTCTGGTAGAACTAATCTGGTAGTCAGCTGAGTAATGGTCAGCTAAGAAGTGTATCCGAGTGTGTGAAAGTCAGCTGGGAAGTCGGCTGAGTTTCTTCTGGTGTCAGCAGCCTACTGAGGCCTGTTGAAGTGTTGGATGCAGTTGAGTTCTACATCTGGGCAATGGTCAGTTGAGTTGGGTCAGTAGAGGGACCCAACATCTAAGGCATTTATGGCAATCCGACAAAGATTCTTGGCGGTTAGGGTTTAGGAATCTGTGCCTGTAAATACCAACTGTATTGATCATGGTAAAATGTGTAATCAATCTAAAATTCAGTGCATAGTAAAATATCTCTTATTTGTCTGGGGAGTAGTCGGCACAACACCGAAACCACGTTAAATCATATGTTCTTTTAGTTTCTGGTATTTTTGTGGACTATTACTGTTAGATTGCATATGTTAATTATCTATCTGGAATTTAGATTCCCTATCCTGTTATAACATAAATGTTGTGTCATAATAAGCGAATTGAATCTTTAGCTCCGATTGCCAAGTTCTTGGGCTTTTAGTTATAGGTTGTCGAGTCTGTTAGGTGTGATGCCCGAAAGACAATTTTGTAATTGTTTTATTTAATAAATGTAATGATATTATTATTCATATTTATTATTATCATATTCACCGTTGTGACAATAGTATTTACACTATTGAAAACCCTAAAGTATATCGTTTATGTAATCACTTAACTCAGTGTATGGGATATACACGGGAGGATTGAGTTAGTGAAGATGTACTTAAAATACAATTAGCCCGTAGTGAAGTTAATCGAGAGTATCGGGTCTCTCCTTTAACGTGCTATTAATGCGCCCAGAACACAATAGGTGTGATTGTCTTATCCGGACTTTCGGTTAAGAGAACCTAGTGGGGCATTTATATATGATAGATATATCATATAGTATTTGGACCGATTTGATTAGAGTTCACGATATAATTCCGTAATCGATAAGTCTTATCGAATCAATCGATGATCATATTTAATGATATATCTTAATCCTGAGGTGATCACAGTCAATTGCTTGAATCAGTATGAGGTTTGACTTGACGGTTAAGGATTACACTGAGTCTGTGATCTGAATTACCCCATCCCGGCATTGTACTGGATTGAGTGAGTAGTCTGTGTTATCATAGATACGGAATCCATTCCTTCAATTTCTGGGAGTATATGAAACGATTCTCTTATTTGTTAATCCTAAAAGCGATCGATCCATGGAGTTCATATTACACTCGATTAGCTACCAAAGAGTTGTATGAATTAATTGATCACTGTAGGGGTTAATGGTAAATAAGGATAAGAGGTTCTCGAAAAGGGTTAACGGTAACTTCCCGTTTTAGAATGAACAGACTATGGAGGATTAATCCATATGTAATGATTATATCAATAGACGCTTATTATCATTCTCATGAGGAGATAAATATAATCTTATAATCAGAGGAGTTCAGTCACGGGATTATGGTGGCATATTCCTGTGATTGATTTATCGAATATAATTATTCTGTTCGTAAGATAATTATTTATTTGATTTATCGGGGCCGCTGATTATTAGTCCATGGTCCCCGACGTGCCTCCAATATAGCATAGCTATTCTCGGACGTCGAATCCTAATAATATTAATTTAGTTCTAGTGGGACTTTATTAAAACGATATGTGAATTAATTGTTTAGTGGACTATTAAATTAGTTGGGCTAAATAATTAAATATGTGAAAAAGACATTTTTCATAATCTTGGCAAAAATTAGTGTTGTGGCCGAAATTAATATTGACTAGGTCAATAATGATAATTTCGGCCAAGGCATGTGTTTTAGGAAACAAGAAATTGTTTTCTTGTGATTTAATAAGACATGTGCACAAAATATTTATTGGATAAATATTTATGGAAAGAAATAAAGATAAATATTATTCTAGATTTGTTCTAGAATATTATGGGATTATCTTTTATTTATTGGATTTATTTTATTTGCAAAATAAAATCCTTGCAAGACAAGGATTACTCTCCTATATAAATAGAGTTCTCCCAACTCATAAACAACATAAAAAAATTCGACTTCACCTCTTAGAGAGGAGAAGAAAATTTTCGGCCAAGGGGAGCAAGGGAAAATCTTGGAGATTTTTCCGGGTAGCATATCGGAAGGATTCGAGTCGATAATTTCCTTCCACCAGGAGTTGCTTGGATCACACGTGCGGAAGATCGTGGTGCTCTTCATACTTTCTTTCGTTCTTCCTATTGCGGTTCTTCTACTTGGATTTTGAGATCCAAGAGGTATGTTCTACAACCCCCTTGTAGAATAGATCTAGTTATTTTATTACGTGTAAATTATAGATCTAGATCCTTAAATCGCTTCCGTTGCGGATGGTATTACTAACAGTGGTATCAGTCGCCTAGTGATCTATATTTAACGTATAAAATATTATATCTAGGAGTGGAAAACATGTAGATTTTTTGTCCCAATTTTTTTTTATAGGGGCCGAATGCATGTTTATTTTTTTATGTTGCGATTGTTGTGGTTTGAAGAGATTGGGGTTGGTATTGTTTACCCGTAGATCTATTTTGTAGCTCTTTGATTAGCATCAATTGAGCATATGATATGTAATTTATTTTATGTCATGCGAAAAATTGTAAAAGGTAGTACCTTTTGTATTTATTTTTGGTTCCGGATTCGAGACGACGAAGATCATGGTGTTGAAAATCATCATGAAAGATAAAACGGGAGGAGGCCGAAATTGTTTTTTTAATACGGCTCGGCTGAATTTTTTATTAACAAGATGCGGCAATTTTTTTTGTTTGAATTGCATGTTGCTAGGGTTTTTTGATCATGCGGCAGTATTTTCTTTTTTTGACATTATTTTATCAAATTTTTTCCGGAAGAAAAGTCTTAAAATAAAAATAAAAATAAAATTAAAATTAAAATTAAAAATAAAAAACGGAATTTTTTTTTAGCCGTGGCCTTAATAAAAAATAAATAATAAATTTTATAATATAGATATTTAATATATTGGTATATTACGGCCTCCTCTCTCGTCGTACAAGGTTCGTGTCAAAATCGAAGCTTTGAAGATCCGGAAGTTTCAAGATCAAGATTTGAAGATGTTGGTACCTTGAAAAGGCTTTGGTTAAGTTTAGAGGGGGGGTGGTGAATAAACTTAACACTTAAAACTTTGGAGTTAACAAATTCTCGCAACTCAAGAGATCTGCGATGCTTGATGAGTCTGCTGAGACCTCGTGAGCCTGCCGATAAATGATGTTCACCGACAGCCTCGATTTCTTTGAAGTTGTGCAAATGGAATTATATCAAAATTAAACCTTAAAACTTGTTGTTAAAAATGATACTAAGTATTAGATACTCGATCTTGCAAGTGTGTGATTTGATTTGCTAGATTCATGAGTTGATGAATGAAATAAACTAAGTGCGAAAGTAAATCTTTGAAAGTAAGTAGGCGAATTTTATAGTGGTTCTAAGTGATGTAATCCTGTACGTCCACTCTTCTCCTGTGATGTTGGAGGAAATTCACTAGAGATCTTTGAAGTAGCTGTTACAAAGATTCCTAAGTTGTTTGTCCTTCACCAATAACTATGGCTTCACAAACCTGGGAACAGGTAGGATTGCTGCTCGTTAGTCTTCCACTGGTCCTTGAAGGGTAGGATTGCCTCTTCACCACTTCTCCACCACAAACAACAGTCTTTCACACCCAATGATGCTTCACTGTCTTGTGAGTTCTTTATAAAATAAAGATTGAATCAAGCAAATGATTCATTCACAAAGCGCCTTGATTAGGATGATGTAATCGGCTTGACTTGCGTGCTTCAAGTGTGTAGTCTTGATGCGGCTTGAATACGAATGCACTTGAAAAAAATTCACTAGATCGGCAGACCTTGTGCTCGATAAGTTCAACAGGTGTTTTTCACCGAGATTAACACATAAAGTTTATCCAAAATTCATCCTATGTTTTCTGAGTTGAAAGTCTTCTATTTATAGGCGAAATGCATGTGACTTGCATTTGAAATTCAAATGTAACCGTTCCTTTGTTTTTGTCCCATCCGATTTTCATTCATCACTATTCATAGGGTGACCTTAATCGCCGATTCCTTTTTGACGATCTGGTCATGGCCCACCTTTGACTTGTGTCTATTGGATAAAGTCCTGAATCATCCCAACGTTCTTTTAATCCTAACCACCGATTTATTTTATAAAATCGAGGTAGTAGTTATTCATCTTATCCAAGTAATCTTCCAAAATAATCTTGAATTAAACGAGGTATATATCAATTTGGTTCATTTGTCTCATTGAAGTACCAACTATCTGCGATCATCATATTTCAGATATCAAATATAATGCAAATGATTTCTTTTATCTAACTTTTATTTGTGAAGTTAGATTACACCATTTAATTATAACTAAGTTCCAAACATCATCCAACTTATGGAACTTAGACCTTCTATTATTAAAGGTATATGTAATCGCTTTAGGTCATCACAGACTTGCCTAAATTCTCGATTCCATATCCTTGACTTTAGTTACTAAGTTTGATCCCTTAGCCTTCTATAATCGAGTTTGAACCTCAACCTTTCATCTTTAGTCTTCAAAGAGTTCAAGACTAGTCTATCTTGACCTATCTACCCTATCGACCTAGACCAGGTCTGGCGATACAAGTCACCGACCATTCTGATCTTGTTTGATCAAACCTATTTATGAATCAAACTCTAATAAACCTATACATTTGATCTAGACATCTTTTGCCTTTGCACTATAACAACTAGTATGACACTCATCATCAAAACTAAGAAATAAGTCCAACAATTTCCCCCTTTTTGGTGATGATGCCACTACCCTCACCTAATCAGCAAAGCAAAAAGATAAAACACAAAAACAGAACAAGTATTCATCTTTCATTAAAATCATTTGTTCAAGGCTATTACAAACTAGATACAGCAAAGATAAAGTAAAGTAGGTATGCTGATCTATTGTCTCTTCTCTCTTTCTTGTCTAGCCTTCTTAGCTTGCTCTTGATAAGCTCTGATTTGTTCTATCATATCCCTCATCCATTCATTTTCAATCAGTGTAAAATCAATGTAGGGATTAACTTGCTTCCACCAGTTCCAAGCTTCAGGCGGGATAAGGTTTATCTCGATTCACTCAAAACCAAACTTCATATCTGATTCTTTAAACTCTTCAAGTGAATCCTTTGCTTTTGTGATAGGCAAATTCCTATCACCTCTGCCACTTCTTCCACTTCTTCCTCCTCTGTTGCTTGCCCTCAAGGCTTTAACCCTTGCTTCCCAAAATTTCAATCCCAATAAAGAGTCCAGTCCTTCATGAAATCCTTTGTCTTGATAAGGTTTCCTCCTGTTGTAATACTCTTTCTTGTATTGTCTAAGAAGATCATCGATGTCGCACTCTGCCGAGTGCAAAGTTGCTCTGAAAGCATTTGTATCATCTTGCCATCTCTTACATGCAAAAAGTCTTGCGACCTCCTTTGCTTTGCGGTGATTGATTGGCCCTCTTCCCTTAGTGACATCATCAACAAAGCGGGATATGAGGCCATGAATACCCTCCTGTGAGATTACCACTCTGTTCAATTGATTTTCTATAGTTCCGGTTCTTGTATCAATTGAAGTAATCCTTGATTGCAAGGTCTCCTCCACCTGTTGATCCTTTCAAGAAGTTTGGGATCGGCATAGCGAGTTGTTGTGCGGCCGAGCTCGAGTGAGTTCGGTGTTGCGTTAAGGTTGTCAAGTTTCGATGGATAGAAATAAGTTGCTCTTTCGAGAAATTTATCTTTTGCGATATTTCCAACCTTGATGCCCTCACATCTAGTATCGGATCATTCACGACATTTTGAGTAGATGTGAAGTTTGAAGCAAGCGTGGCGATTGATTGTCTGCTTTCATTTACCATCTTCATCGCTTCTTCAAATCTTTCTTCCGTCTCATCGAGCTTGTGTCCTTAATCGTTGCATATCATGCCTTACAGATCCTTAACTCATTGAACACTTCAATCGGCACTTCACTGGTCATCCTTCCACCAGTGGCTTCATCAGCAGGCTCCTCCACATTGTACTGTGGCCTCTGATTGCTTATTACCATTTCCCAACTCCTATCCAGTCCAGCAGGGTTAGGTCCTTCATATTCCTCCAGGATAGGATCAATGGCAGGTTCCTCAAGAATAGGTACAAATGCCTGAGGGGGATCAATATCAAGATTTTCTTCTTCAGGCATCAGAAACTCCTCATCACTGAAGTCATAGTCCAGCAGCTACTCATCCTCATTAACAAGTCTGCTGACTATCCTTTCCTTCAGTGGCCTTGCCTCCAGTAGGCTCCACTACAGTAGCCTCATCAACAACAGGGGTTTCCTCCAAACCCAAATCAGGTTCCAACCTTTGTCCAGTCTTTGTTTGAGACTCGGCCACTGCACTCTGTTCCAACCTTTGTGCAAGTCTTTGTTTGTATCCCAAAGAACTTTGTACTCTTCTTCAACTCCCTGTGGATTGAATATATTGTCATTATCCACTTGGAATCCTTCAGCATTACCAATCTGGTGCAAGATGATGGCAGTTTTAGTAAGAATGCCCTCAAAGTCAAAACCATCTTGATATTCAATGGATTCTTCTGAGCTGGCACTAGGTTCAGTGAAATCAGTAACCTTTTCTCCATCAAAATCCTCACTCTGTTCAGCATCAATTTGTGCAGTAGGCTCTTCAACATGAAATGTACTTGGTTCATCAGCCAGCCTACTAGCACAAAGATTAATTCCTTCATTGATCAATGCCTCCAAATCATCCATGGTGAGATCCTGTAGATCCTCATCCATCTCTCCATCTCTTTGCCCTCGGCAGACTTACGATATCGATGGATCACAGTGCGAGTTGTTTTATGATTATTGCAGTCCCACTGGTTTGTCCTGGTCCAGAGGGGTAATCTCCTCTAGAATCTGATGATGAGGAAGAATCATCATCTCCATCTCTTGGATCTCTAAACTTGATACCTTCCTCCTTCTGTTGCTCATCAAACAGATCCATCAATCTTGATTGCAGCAAGGTTGTATCAATCAGATCCAGCAAGTTCTCCACTCCCAGCTTTTCAAAAGCCCATTCTTCAAGATCTGTCATTGGTTCAGCAGCTGGCTTTTGTCTCTTGTAAAACCAAACTTCCATCAAAATAGTCGAAGAATCTGCTTTGAAGTTTGGGATCTACAAACTCCTCTCGCTTTCTTTCTTTCTTTTACATGCCTTTCAAATGGCATAAAGGATCTCCTGGAGCATCTCCAGTACCTTGTTGACCTCCAAAGGTTCCAACAAGCAGGTTCATTGTTTCTTCAACAGATTGTGCAAAGTCAGTAGGTTGCTGAGATTATACATTTGTGCCTACTACTTCCATCTGTACCACACTTGGTTCCCCCTGACTTACATGCTCATCGGCAGGTGGTCGAGCAGACTCGCTTCTTCCCCGAGTTCTTGCCACACTTGCAGGTCTTCAACCAAGTCTTCAATTACCTCTTCAACTACCACAGCAGGTTCAGGTTCAGTGGTTTGCTGTGGGTCTTCAGTAGATACTACAACAGGCTCAGGGTCGAGTGATCACTGTGATATCTTCAACAGATTGCTCAACAACAACTTTGCCCAAAGATCGAGTGACTTGACAACCTCTTCAAAGTGTGAAGTCGATAATTCTCACACAGGCTGATTATAGTCAAGGGCTCACCTCAACAACCTCTTCTTCTTCTTCCCTACTGGTGCTTCCTCTTGGATTCTTTGAGCTTCCAAGTTTTCAACTCTTTCCTTTTCCATGTTTTTGTTTATGAATGATCTCTTTTCTCCTCTTGAAATGGGTTCATCAATCTTTTCACTCCACAGAGACTTCTTCTTTCTCTCGGCTTCTTTCTCTTGTTCCTCAATATGTCAACAACAGCTTTTCTTGCAAAGAACAAAGTGGTCAAGTCATTAACTTCCATCGAACCCTCGGCAGACTCGGCAGATGCAGGCTTTGTTTGTTTTCTTGTTTTCTTTAAAGGCTTTAATACCTCGATTTATTTTCTTTGTAGCTCCACTCTTTCTTTTCTCAACAGCTTTCTTTGGTGCAAAGGTTTGATGATTTCTTTTGGATTGCTTGACCTGTTCACCACCAAAGATCACCATCATCTCCATCATTATCATCACCAAGAAATTCTCTCCAAAGAACTCTTCATCATCATCTGACCAGGAATAGCATAATCAATTTCCTTCTTGTATCTAGACTGATTGATCTTTTCAGATGCTACATCAGGTATTTCCAGATGATTCAGCAGGGTCTGAATCAACAAACCTAAGGGTAGGGCCTTGGACTTCCTCTTTCCTTCTTTGTCTTCCTTAAAGACCTTCTTCATATAATGGATGAAGTATCTAGCCCAATCAAACTTCATGCTCCTGCAGATGATAATCATCAACTCTATCTTGGGTCCTGATAGAGTATCCATACTCCCAATCAGTCCAAGTATGTTTTTAGCAATAAGTTTGCTCAAAGAAGCGTATTCACTTCAATATGTTTGCGCTTGATGCAGAACAGATTTGGTGGTGCATCTGCTTTAATCGATCAACAAATGCCAATTTGTCCAATCCCATTGCTTCAGGATTGACTGAGCCATCCACCACTTCAACAAATCCAAAAACTTCCCTCAGCAGACTGGAGGAAACTTCAATTTCTTGCCCATTTACATCAGTTTTAAATGCTTCAGTTCCCTCAGTTATTTGAATATTTCTCCAGAAACTGACAACATTTGTATAAGAAATTGTCTCCAGTCTTATATTCAACACATTCTCCAGACCGGCATACCTCCTTATTCTTCTACCAATGTTAATGGCTAGTTCAGTTCTGTTTGCATCTTCAACAAAGCCTCTAACGCTTTGGCTTGACTCAATCTGGACATCAACCTTTTCCGCCATTTGTATGAGAAGAATTAGATGAAGAAGATTGAATCTCAAATCTGTGTTCACACAGTGTAAAAATCGCAGTGATAAAGCAAATTTTGCAAGTAGAGATTCTGCTGTATGATAGCCTGAATATATAGACAGTGGGTGGTTGAAACTGTCAGTGCACATACATCCATGTCAACCATGATTAATCTCAATAAATGCTGGCTTGACACGTGTTTCATAACGTATGATAACCGTTAGATCGTGTTAACTACGGTTATAAAGAGTAAAATAAATATCCCGCCAAACTGCTTTTTGACTTTAATAACTTTGACTGAGTAACGTTCCATCCAGCAGGGTAATCCTCAGCAGGGTGGGCTCAGCAGTCTGCTGATAAATAGGCTTCAGCAGCCTGCTGACATATGTACTCTGTTGATTCCTATTTTCTTCTTGTTTTGTTCAATTGATAATACAAGATGAAGTTTAATACCAATGACTAATCTGTCAAGTGAGCTCACCCAAAATGACAAAGACCAATCCCCTTGGCAACCTCATTTGCTCAATTGTCCAAACATAAGTACATGGAATTGGTGATACCAATGACTAATCTGCTAAGTGAGCTCACCCAACATAGCAAAGACTAATCCCCTTGGTGAATTCCAGTACACTGTTGATTATCAGTCATCTTTTATAATTCCAAGATCAGTTCTTAGTTTAGCAAATCTTTCACTATCAAGTGGTTTAGTGAAAATATCAGCAAGTTGATCTTCAGTAGGGATGTATAGAACCACCACATCTTTCTTTTCAACATGATCTCTTACAAAATGATGTCACACATCAATGTGCTTGGTTCTTGAGTGCAAAACAGGATTTTCTGTGATTGCAATTGAACTTGTGTTGTCACACATAATTGGAATTTCCTTTTCTTCAATTCCATAATCCCTTAATTGTTGTCTTAGCCATAGTACTTGTGCACAAAGAACTTCCAAAGAACAATGTATTCGACTTTTCAAGCAGTAGAAGTTGATATAGAATTCTGTTTCTTGCTAAACCAGGAAACCAGTCTATTTCCCAACAACTGACAGGTTCCTGAGGTTCTTTTTCTGTCAATTTTGCAACCAGCGTAATCAGAATCTGAGTAGGATATCACTTTGAAGCTTCCTTCCTTGGAATACCATATCCCTACTCCCAAAGTCTCTTTTAGATATTTGAGAACTCTCTTGATCGCACTTAAATGACTTTCTTTAGGTTTAGATTGAAATCTTGCACAAACACCTCTGACAAAGGATATATCAGTCTGTTCACACTGGCAGATTAGGTCAATGATCGCCTATCATCCTTCCAATATAAGGTCTGATCAACATCTTTGCCTTCTTTATCTTCATCCAATCTGATGTTTGTACTCATAGGAGTAGAATTTTTAGTGCTGTTTTCCATACCAAACTTCTTCAGCAACTCCTTGGTATACTTGGTTTGATGAATGAAGATTCCATCTTTCATCTGTTTAACTTGCAATCCCAAAAAGTAATTCATCTCTCTCATCATACTCATTTTGAATTTGCTTTTCATTAGATTTGCAAACTTTTCACAAAGTAAATCATTTTCAGAACCAAAAATTATGTCATCCACATAAATTTGTACAGCCAGGTCTTTGTCCCTTCACTGGATTCTAGAAAAGTGTCTTGTCAATGGTGCCTTTTGCAACTAGTCTGGCCTTATTCCTCATAATGGTACCAGATTCATCAAGTTTATTTCTGTATACCCACTTAGTACCAATGATATTTGCATAACTTGGCCTTTCAACTAGTGTCCAAACTTGATTTCTTTCAAATTCATTCAATTCCTCTTGCATAGCTATTATCCAGTCTGGATCTGAAATAGCTTCTTCAACAAATTTTGGTTCCATTTGAGATAGAAAGCAAGTAAACATAGCTTCTAGTTGTCTTAGTCCTCACACCTTCTTTGTACATTGCCAATAACTTGTTCAAAGCAGGTGATTCTTAACCATTGTGGATTTTGGTTATTTTGATTTTCGGGAACATCATCTTCATAGGTCTCACGAGTAGAAACTTCTTCCACAGAAGTCGGCGAGATCCTTGAACTGCTTGATTGTTGCATCAATAACATTACCAATGGTGTTCAAAGAGGCGATGATCGAAACTTTTAAGTCATTGAATCTTTCCAAAACTTCAACACAATCTGGATCATTGATTTGTTGATTCTCAAAGAGTTCACAATCTTCATCTTCCATACCAATAAACTTAGGTTCATCAAACACAACATGGATTGTTTCTTCATGTTTCATGACCTCTTGTTCAAGACTCAGATGCTCTGCAGATCAAGAATATCCCAAGAAAATTCCTTCATCGATTTTGGTTGGAATATTTTCAAATGTACCTTATGATTGAGAATAAAACATTTGCTTCCAAATGGATGGAAATAGGATATGTTAGGTTTCCTTCCATTCCAAACCTCATAAGGTGTCTTCAAGACTTCTTGTTTCTTCGATGTTCTCTGTTTTGTGTATAGCATGTTGTATTGATTGCTTGATTTAAATATCTTTCAGTAGCAATGCTTCACAAATCATTATTCTTCCTGCTTCCTTTAAAGTTCTGTTTCTTCTTTCAAAGAACCCCATTTTGGCGAGGTGTACCAAAGATGACAAGTTGATGTAGTACACCATTCTGTTCACAATATTCTCTTATAACTTTGTTGAGAAATTCAGTACCTTGATCTGATCTTATCTTTATTACTGTTAAACTTTTCTCATTTTGTAATCTTTTCAAAACATTAGGCATGCTTTGAAGTGTTTCACTTTTCTTGTTCATAAATATCAACCAAGTGTACCTAGAGTAATCATCCACAACCACTAAGTGTACTTCTTTCCTGTTACACTTGTTGGAGTTATTGGTCCAAAAAGATACATATGCATCAGCTCCAACACTCTATTAGTTGATTGTTTGGTCTTTGATTTGAAACTTGACTTTATCTGTTTATGCTGACATGCATCACATATAGCATCCTTCTTGAATGTGAACTCAGGTAAACCAATCACCAGATTCTTCTTCACCAACTGATTAATATCATCAAAGTTTAAGTGATTCAACTTCTTGTGCCATAGCCAATTGAGTTCGAGACTTGGTATGCACTATCGAGCGAGTTCTCGAGGCTGCAGTGAGACCAATCCACAACATACATGTTCTGTTGTCTCTACCAAAGCAAGTACAACTTGATCACCTCTTTCACTAATGACAATACAGATTGTTTTTGTCAAAAGTGACCTTGTATCCCTTGTCACGAAATTGTCCGATTGCTCAAAGAAAATTGTAGTCCATCCTTCCACATATGCAACATTCTTGATTGTAAGTCCATTCCTCACAAGTGTGCCATATCCTCTTGTATATCCAGTGTATTCTTGTTGCCAAAATTCACCCTTGGACCATCTTTTGCCACAAAGTTTGACAAACATTGCTTATTCTTTGTCATGTGTCCGAACATCCACCACAAAGTACCGGACACCTACAAAACAAAGTTAATGCATTTTAGGTACCCAAACTGTTTGGGTCCATAGTGGTCGATGTGTAAGCATGACCCTTGGCATGTCTCCATAAGGTCTTCTCCCGAAATGTGTCATACTTTGGTTCATACTTTGGTTCATACATGTATTCCACACATCCATAAGTTCTAACAGTGGGTTGTGTAGGAAACATGTATGTTTTCCGGCCTTTTGGTTTATAATCTGTTTGAAGTGATTCTTGGTGTTAGAAGCATTATCATAACCATTAGTTTGCTGTCTATTAGGAACAGCCCTGTAATATGGAGTCTGCTGAGGTCTTGTGTGAGTCCTCTGCTGATCCCATTGTCTAGGTTTTACCACTAGCGACATGGTTATACTTCTTGTTTCTAGCATTAGATGCGAGGAATATTCCAATCATCATCGATGGGAAACAGTCTACCTTTCCCCAGAGATAAGTATCCTTGAATGATTAACATTTTTGGGTTTAGGATTCTTATCCTTGGAATATTTTTGTCTCTTACCTTACGTGGTCCAGCCAGACTTGGTAGCAGTGTCCGCTATCAGCAGACTTAGAAGCACACAAAGCAGATCTATTTTTAGATTTACCCTTTTATTAGGAGTCATGACTTTTTTGACTTCGATTTTGCTTCTTTGAAGCATTCTCATTGGGTTTCTTGCCTCGGCAACCTTCTTATCGGAGTTGGATCTAGTGCGGTACAAACTTAGGACCAATTACAGTGCTAGGTTCATGAACCCATCTTGGATCCACTCTTGTTAGATTGCTGAGTTCCAAATCCAAGCCCTGTTCTATCCCCATAAGGTTTTCCAGATTTGTATGCAGCAGAGGAACCAGATGGTTCAAATAGATTCGAGAATTTCTTTGGATGATCAGCAGACTTACCACGGATTTTGTCCAACATCTTTTCCTTACCTTTGAGAACCCTTAATTCAGCTTTCAATCTTCCAACTTCTAACTCAAGAGCTTCTTTTTCAGCCTTCACAATCTCATAACCAGATTGTATTATCCTTAGTTGATTAAGGATGGCATCGAAAGTCTCATTGTTGTCAGAATTTCTAGGATTTGAACCACAAGTTGATTCACAATCACTTCCAGCGAGGAGTGTTGATAGATCTGATGTTGTATACCTCCTCGCCATTTCATCCATATTGGCCATCGAGCATAATCCTCCATATCAAGAACTGGTCTTTGTGTCATCCGATTCATTTCCTTTTTCCGATTCCACTTCATACCTCGATTCATCTTCGAAAGAACCATAGCCTTCTTGCCATGTCTTCGTTGTTGACTCTTGGTCTTGATGAGTCCGACAATCAGTCTAAAATGTCCAGGCTTCTTGCAATTGAAACAAAGATAATCAGGTTCCTTGCCTTGTTTTAACTCGGAGCGATCAGTTTGAAGTGCCCTGGTTTCTTGCAATGAAAGCCTGAGATAGTCATTGTCTTTCTTTGGTTCTTCTTTCCTTCTTTTCGGTTGGCCTCTTTGTAAAATTTCTTGAAGTGGCCTTTCCAATCTTCATCATTCGATTTTCTTGCTCAAGAGGGCAATATGCTCTTGCATCTCATCCAGTGAGATCATCCTCTGTCCTCACGATGTTTCTTCTTGATGTGAAGCACCAATGCAGATGGTCTTTGGCTCTTTTTTTTGATCTCGAGCACAAGCTTTTGCTAAATTCATAAGCCTTTAGATCTGAAAACAATTTGAAGGTGTCTTCTTCATGCAACTTTCTCATTTCTTCAATCACATCACCTTCATTTTCCAAACATCTTTTGCAGGTAGAGCTTCCAAGATTTTGGTGTTTACTTCTTCTTTTGAATAACTTACACTCAAGTGAGGTAAGTTCATCCAGGATTGCATTGAATCTAGATTCCATTTGCTCAATGGTTTCATTTGGCAGCATCTTGAACTTTTGGAACCTCTTCCTGGCCACACTGATTTTGTTCTTCTTTATTGCATCAGTGCCTTCACAGATTAGATGTATCTTGTCCCAAAGTTCCTTTGCAGTCTTGCAATCTTTAACCTTCATGTACATATTGCTATCCAAGATTCTGTAAATGATGTCAATAGCAATATTGTTGAGGTTTGCTCTTTTTCTGTCTTCTGCATTCCACTCTCTTTTTGGTTTAGGAATGTACTCAGTTGTATCACCCACTGTTACTGCCTTGGTAATCTCCAGTGGTCCATCAGTTAGTACATCCATCATCTCATCATGAGTTGCGACAAAAGGTAAGCTTTGCATTCGACGTTTATACTCATCAAATCTATCTAGAGAACACATCAACATAGTTCTAGCATACACGTGTTATCCATGATGCAAGTCTTTGAAAATCGGTAACTTGAAAGAAAGTTTTAAAGAATTTTCACAAGCACAACAAGTAGGATTACTTGAGCGGAAGCCTTTGCTCGATACCAATTGTTGGTCCTTGAAAAGGCTTTGGTTAAGTTTAGAGGGGGTGAATAAACTTAACACTTAAAACTTTAGAGTTAACAAATTCTGCAACCGACCGGTGATGCTTGATGATCTCTTTGAGACCTCGTTAGCTTTCTTGATAAATAGTAGTCTCTTGTGATTCGATTTTTTGAATTTGTGCAGCGGAATTATATCAAAATTAAGCCTTAAAACTTGTTGTTAAAAATGATACTAAGTATTAGATACTCAGTAGTGCAAGTGTGTGATTTCAGTTGCTAGATTCAGTAGGTTGATGAATGAAATAAACTAAGTGCAGAAAGTAAATGTTGAAAGTAAGTAGGTAGATTTTTATAGTGGTTCCAGGTGATGTAATCCTGTACGTCCACTCTTCTCCTTTGATGTTGGAGGAAATTCACTAGAGATCTTTGAAGTAGTTTACACAAAGATTCCTAAGTTGTTTGTCCTTCACCAATAACTATGGCTTCACAAATCGAAACCAGGAACAGGTAGGATTGCTTTGCTCCTTAGTCTTCCACTTGGTCCTTGAAGGGTAGGATTGCCTCTTCACCACTCTCACCACAAAGCAACAGTCTTTCACACCCAACAGATGCTTCACTGTCTTCAACAGGTTCTTTATAAAATAAAGATTGAATCAAGCAAATGATTCAGTTGCAGCAGCTTGATTTGGATGATGTAATCAGCAACTTGCAGTCTTCAAGTGTGTAGTCTTGATGCAGCTTGAATACAGAATGCACTTGAAGAAATTCACTAGATCAGCAGCCTTGTGCTCAGTAAGTTCAGCAGGGTGTTTTTCAGCTCAGTATTAATACTTAAAGTTTATCCAAAATTCATCCTATGTTTTCTGAGTTGAAAGTCTTCTATTTATAGGCAGGAATGCATGTGACTTGCATTTGAAATTCAAATGTAACCGTTCCTTGTTTTTGTCCCATCTGATTTGCATTCTGTCACTATTCATAGGGTGACAACATCAAAAATTCCTTTTGACAAATCGCGATCTGTCCATCCTTTGACTTGTGTCTATTGGATAAAGTCCTGAATCATCCCAATGTTCTTTTAATCCTAACCACTGATTTATTTGATCAAATCAGAGGTAGTTGGCTATCCTTATCCAAGTAATCTTCCAAAATAATCTTGAATTAAACGAGGTATATATCGGCGAGTTCATCGATCTGTTTGAAGTACCAACGATCTGCTTGATAATCATATTTCTGTATATCAAATATAATGCAACTGATTTCTTTTATCTAACTTTTATTTGTGAAGTTAGATTACACCATTTTAATTATAACTAAGTTCCAAACATCATCCAACTTATGGAACTTAGACCTTACACAAGGTATATGTAATCGAGTTTAGGTCATCACGGACTTGCCTAAATTACGATTCCATATCCTTGACTTTAGTTACTAAGTTTGATCCCTTAGCCTTCTCAATCGAGTTTGAACCTCACCTTGATCTTGATCTTGGCGAGGTTCAAGACTAGTCTCTTGACCTATCTACCCTCTTGACCTAGACCGATGCTGTTGATACAAGTCGGTGACCATTCTGATGCTTGTTTGATCAAACTTATTATTTATGAATCAAACTCTAATAAACTATACATTTGATCTAGACATCTTTTTGCCTTTGCACTATAACAGCTTGTATGGCACTCATCATCAAAACTAAGAAATAAGTCCAACAGAAGATCAAGACTTGAAGACATACATTTAGTTTTACTTTTCCTTAGAAAATAGGTTAGTCTGGGGTACCAACGGTCCATCTCGGTGTTTAAATTTTCCGCAATTTATTTTTTATGTGTTTGATCATAAAATAGATAAAAAAATCGGAATCTCCATGTCATGCATCATATCATAAATCCACTCCATGCATACATGTAGAATTTTAATTTTGGTAATTAAAATAGGCATGTATACAAACTCGCGTAATTAGTTGAAATTTAATTAATACGTGGTAATTAATTAATTTAGTAACTAATTAAAGATCCGAGGACGGGTTATGAAATCGTTAAGCCTTTTAAATTGTGTGTGTCTCGGTGAAACGACCTTAAAAACCAAAAGCGAGATCACGTTAAGTAGTGTCTACGAGATCGAATGATGGTAAAAGAACAATAAATCTTGGATAAAAGCGGTTTGCCTATAAGTTGGGTGGTCAATGAAGTGGGGCTCGACCGACTTAACCCTCATAGTGTGTGTTGGTCCCGAGAGAAGGGTAAAACTAAAGTCGAGAGGGGGTGAATGACTATAGTGGAGTTTCAAAACTTTTCTTTTATTTAAAAGCTTTTGGGCGGCGGATAAGTCCTTCTTACTATGTTGTTTTCAAATCAGTTTAGACAATCACGAGAATAAGTTATGGTGTAGGCAAATTAAATAAATGCGATAAAAGTAAATTGCGAAAATTAAATTGACACAAGGCTTATAGTGGTTCGGTGGTGTAATCCGCCAATCCACTCTTCTCACTGTGATGATTGGAGGAATTCACTATTGTTTTCACAAATACAATAGTATGATTGCCACCATTTCCCAAGCTTCACAATCTACAAGACTATCACTCCTTGACTGCAACGACTTGATGATTCAGTCTTCCTTTCTTTGCTCTCCTTGAGATCAAAATCTTTCAACGCAACTATCACACAGATTCAACTCCTTCTCAGATTGCTTCGATTCGATTTGCTTGATTTGATGTGAATGTGATTCACACACACTTGGTTGATCAATCTCGAGTCTTGAGTATGACTTTGTAGCTCTCGATGTCCGAGTTGATAACTAGTTGTGTCTTTTTTAAGTTCGAGAGAAGGCTTTTCAAATTGACAGTTTTTCACTTGATTTTTATGTTCATTTCCACATTCTCATGTCTCACAATGCCTTCTATTTATAGCCTTGAATAACCTTGATTTTGAAATTCCGTCCGTTGGCTATATTAATGAGGAATAATCCTTGATTTTATTCTTGATTCCCCATTAATTGCATTCTCCTTGATTTCGATGATCGGATTCTTTCTTCAAGCGTATAGTAGAAAATCCGTCCTTGATTGATCCTCTATTGATTATGCATTTAATGCATGATCTTACGAATCTTCAACGTATACTAAATCTGATCTGGTAAGTGTTACTTCGCCGTTTTTAGAACGGTCGAGTGATCCTTCTGTCTTAGCCGTTTTAGCTTTTCCTTCACTGTTTCGTCTTTACTTAGCCGAAAGTCAGTTTACTTTGCCGGTTCACAGTTACCTTCTTTGCTTAAGTTGAAGGAGAATCTTTGTACTTCACTGATCTTAGATTGGGGTGGGATCAGTGTACACCATATTCAAATATTAATGTACATCACTTGTAGTATGACTTAGACTTGTCCAAGGTCATCACAGACTTCCTTGGTTACAAGTCAGACCTTTAATGTCTGCATTGCTTCTCTGCTGGTGCTTGGCTGGCTTCACTCTGCCGAATATCTGTTTTTGCTTTGCCGTCCTACCAACTAGTACAATACTTGTCTGACTCAACTTATACAACATGTCAGACTCTAAGTAAGGACTTATACAGAGAATTCTAACTTATTTCAGGCTTGCTATAACAGCTGGTATCGCCATCATCAAAACATAATAAAATGTTCCTAACAATTTCCCCTTTTTGATGATGCCAAAACCCTCATAAGCCTGAATATAAGTAATCAAAATTTTCATAATAACCAACAGAACAGTTTTATTCATCCATCATAGGGAAATACGATATTGCATTTCTTTATTTAAAGAACAAAGGCAAATGATAAAATCAAATTGAAAATGATAAAATCAAATTGAATTAAGCAACAGGTAACAGGTTTACTTCTTCATTTCTTCAATCTGATGCCTTTGCCTTTGTTTGCCTTTCCTTTCCACTTGGAGCTCTCGAGGCTTTGAGTCTCTTCCCCCGCTTTGTGGCGACATCAAAAGCGTGCTTCAAGGTCGCAATTGCTTGCTTGGTTCGAGGAGAGGACCATACTTTTTCTCCAGTATTTTGTTGTTGGCCTCACCAACTTTGATTAGAAAGTCCAATTTGTTGCCGAAATGCTCCATTATCTCCTCCAGATCTTTGAATTTGTTGAGTGTGTGTATTGAGAGTGTCCACCAATGGCTTGAGATTGTTGTCATTTGTCTCGACAAGGAACTCAAGATTGGTTTGGACATGATGAGGAATGAGGTCTTTGTAAGTTGCAAAGTAGATTTCCTTGTCTCTCCATGACCTCATCCTGGATCTTGATGTGACTGATGAGGGCCTCAATCTTGTGGTTGAAGGAGGTAGCTTCACTCTTTAAGGCATGCTTCAAGTTTTGCCTGCTGTAGTATTGCCTTTCCATGTCCACAATGAGGGGTTGAATGTCCAGATTGAAGACTCTTTCTGGATCAACTTCTTCTAGTGCTGCATTGGCATCCCCTTTATCCTCATCATCTTCTCCTTCAGCATCTTGACCTTGCTTCTCCTCATTTTCCACTTCAACTTCTTGCTCTTCCTTTTCCTCTTTTCCCTTTTCATTTTGTGCTTCTTCTTTTTCTTTCATCTGTTCTTGTTCTGCCTCATTAGACACAGGGTCATTTAGAGGTTGTTGTTGAGTGTGAGCTTCTTCATCTGCCACCGTTCCCCCTTGTGCGATTGTGGGGGAGTTTACAATTTCGGCTAAGTTAGCTTTATCAGCTGGCTCACTGAGCTGTTTGTCAACTATACCAATGCTTTTGAAAAGCACTTCTTGGAGAGTCAGTTCATCGTCAGAAATCCCCAAATCTTCTTGATTGGCTTCAAGATTTCTACCTTCGAATGTTCATCTTAAGCTCATCTTCTTCCACATCTATCTCTTCTTCTTGATGTGTGAGTGAGTCATATCCTTCCTCACGTTCTTCAAGGTAGGTGATTTCCTCTTCTTTGCTTCTCTTCTTACATTTGTTACATTCTTTGTGTCATCACCGATTGTCACAGGCTCATACAAGTTCTTTGGTGTCGCATAGTTGTATCCTCTTGTGCCTTCCGAGATCTGGTTCTTCGTCCCACTCGATCTGCTGGATTCGAGTTGTTTCCTCTTTTTCCCAAAGAGCGGGTTTGGGCTTGAGGAAGCCTTGATGTAGTGAACATTGTCTTGGACTTGTGTGGGACCTGCAGGTTTGTGGGTTGTACTTTCATGGCGTTGAGCAGGTGTTGAAGAGGAACCCATATGATTTCCTTTCCCGAAAATCGCCTTTTTACGCAAACCCTTGCTCGGTGCGGTGAATGATAGGTCAATTTCCTTTTGAATCGATCCTTCAATCGATTGAAAACAAAGGTTGCCCAATCAAATTTGATGCGTTCATAGATTATGGCCATCGCTTTGATCCATTACCTCGATTAGGTTTTCCATCGACCCTTCGCCTTCAATATTTTTGGTGATGACAGTGCAAATTCAACAAACGGAAGTTTGAGCTTTGATCTAGGTAGATTATGCGTTTCTTTGTTTTGCTTGGGGCTTTTGGCTATCTCAGCCCAGAATTTTGTGATGTCTATCGTCACTAGCTTGACGTTTGCAGGACCAATTAAGGGAAGGTTCAGGTATCTGTTTAGTGTACCAGGCGTGATGACTATGTTCTTTCCAAAGATTGAGCTTGTGATGCGATCGACTTCAGTCTTCTTTGTGCTGGGCACAAACTTGGCATTTTTCCAGAATGCTATCAGGTTTTCATAGCAGATACCAGTTATTGGGGGGGTTTAGAAACGTCATCAGCCCCAAATTTGTACAGCAATCGACCAAGCGTTGTGCTTGTGCATCGTTATCACAATAAGAGAGGTAGTGTTCTGGTTTGAAAAATGAACCAGTGATGATTGATTTTTCATAGTATTTTTCAGTAGGAGAGATTTTGGAAGGAGGCCATTGATAGTAGATAGATGTTTTAGAAAGGAGTTCATCAAGTTTTCAGTGAAAATCAGAAATAGGGTTTGTAATTTGCAAGAGAGCGTAAAGATTTCTGAAAATCTTTAAGTCTGGTTTATATAGTGTGATTTGGGTAGTGTTAACGTGGTTTGAATATGGAAGGATTTTGTGACATCATGGCGTGTTTTTGTGTATGTGAATTGAATCGAGGAGTTTTTAATTCGAAAAATAATACAATTACCTCCATGATCATAACTTGATCTCCACGTGTGTAATCTTTCACAGAATAATCTCCATAATTGCCTTATTCTCCACGTGTAATCAGAATTGATTTTGTTCACACTTTTGATTTATCCAAGTCTTTATTTCGGTGAAGTGCCTTGGCTGGTCACTTAGCCGATCAAATGGGTTCTTCATTGAGTTGCTCCATTTAATCTGTTTCTGGCAATCGGTTAAGTTACCTTCATTTGGATACCGGTGCCTTGCTCTACACACTGTAACGGCAAAGGTTGTACCGATTGATGAAGTCACTTAGCCGATTACTCGAGTTGGCGCTCCTTGATACTTAGTCAATTTCAATCATTCTAACTCGATTCTCAACATACTAAATCTTTCATAACCGAGTGGTTTAGTGAAGAAGTCGGCCAGTTGATCTTGATGAGTATGTATTTTAGGATGACATCTCCGCTTTTCAACATGGTCTCTCGATAAAATGGTGTCTCACATCAATGTGCTTTGTTCTTGAATGCAATCTTCGGATTTTCATGAATAGATATTGCACTTGTGTTATCACACATTATTGGAATTGTTTTCTCTTCCATTCCATAGTCCCTTAGTTGTTGCCTTATCCAAAGTACTTGAGCACAAAGCGACTACCTGCTTCTATATACTCTGCTTTTCATTTGTTGATGTAGATATGGAGTTTTGCTTTTTCTTTGAACCAAGAAACTAGTCCAGTTCCTAGCATTTGACATGTTCCAGAGGTGCTTTTTCTATCTATTTTGCATCCAAAGATAGTCGAGTCTGAATATGATATCAATTTAAATCCTCCATCTTTTGGATACTAAATTCCAACATTTATGGTATTTTTCAAGTATTTGATTATCCTTTTAGGTTTGCTTTAGAAGATGTGATTCTTTTGGTTAAGCTTGAAATCTTGCACACACTCCTACTGCAAATGCTATATCAGTCTACTTGCGATTAAGTATAATAAGGATCCAATGATTCCTCTATACATTTTCTCTGATCAACATCCTTTCTCGCTTCATCTTTTCCAAGTATGACTCTGGCACACATTGGTGTGTCTGCTGTGCCACTTGTATCCATCCCATACTTGTGTATCAAATCTCTTATGTACTTGGCTTGACTAATGAAAATTCCATTCTTCATTTGCTTTACTTGAAGGCCAAGGAAATAGTTTAATTCTCCCATCATGCTCATCTGAAATTTGCTCTTCATCAGGTTTGCAAATTTCTCACAAAGCTTTTCATCCCCTGATCCAAAGATTATGTCATCAACATAGATTTGTACCAGCAATGTGCTTGCTCGTTCCTCTAGTTTGAATAGAGTCTTGTCAATAGTTCCCTTGTTGAATCCATTTTTGATCAAAAATTGTGATAGTTTTTCATACCAGGCTCTAGGTGCCTGTTTGAGGCCATAGAGGGCCTTCTTGAGTTTGTATACTTTGTCTTCATTTCCTTTGATTTGAAATCCAGGAGGTTGTTCTACATAAACTTCTTCTTCCAAAAGTCCATTTAGGAATGAACTCTTGACATCCATTTGATAGACTTTGAAGTCTTTGTATGCGACAAAAGCTAGAAAGAATCGATTGCTTCCAATCTTGCTCTTTGGTGCAAATGTTTCATCATAATCTATTCCTTCCCTTGAGAATAGCCTTTTGCAACTAGCCTTGCTTGGTTTCTCCAACAGATTCCTTGCTCATCCATCTTGTTCCTGAATACCCATTTTGCACCAATGATGTTGGCCATATCCGTCTCATCAACAAGTTCCCAGACTTTATTTCTTTCAAATTCATTTAGTTCTTCTTGCATTCTTTGTGATCCAATCTGCATTTTGGATTGCATCATCTATGGTCTTGGGATCCACTTGTGATAGAAAGCAAGTTAGCATGTGCTCAGGTTGTCTTCCGGTTCTAACTCCTGTGTGAATATCTCCAATCACTTGTTCTTGGGATGGTCTCTTAGCCAATTTAGATCTGGTTGAAGTTGTTCTTCACTTGGTGCTTCCATACCTTCATCTTGAGCATGAACTTCAACTTCAGGTGCTTCTTCTGTTGTATTGATATGTGGCTCCTCTTGATTTTCAAAGTGATGATTCAGGATAGTAGCTGGTATGATTGCATTTGTATAGATTTCCTTTTGTGCTGCTTTCTCTTCTTGGTCTTGAAGATCTTCACCATTTGTATTTGGTTCATCAAAACCACATGTCTTGATTCTTCAATCACCAATGTTCTTTTATTGAGTACTCAATGCTTTCTTTGGTGTCTGAGTATCCCGTGAAGATTGCTTCATCACCCTTCTCATCAAAGGTATCTGCACTTGGTTCTGTTTAAGACAAAACATTTTGATCCAAACATATGAAAATATGAGATATTGGGTTTTCTACCATTCCATATTTCATATGGAGTCTTTCCATGATATTTGTTGATGATTGATCTGTTTTGTGTATGACATGTCGTGTTTGTTTGCTTGACCCGAATTTCTTTGGCAAGCATGCTTCACAAGATCATTGTTCTAACTACTTTTTGAGAGTTCTGCTTTTCTCTCTCTACACACCATTTTGTTGTGGAGTGCTGCTGCCGAGATAGTTGATGTAGAACTCCATTTCTTTCTGATGAGGTTCGATGATTTCATTTAGAAATTCGATTGCCTCATCGATCTGATTTTTATGATCTTTAGTTCTTTCTCATTTTGGAGTCTTCTCAAAGAATCTGGCGCTTTTTTGAGTGTCTCTTTCTTCTTGTTCATGAAAATGGTGCGGTGTGTACTTTGAGAAGTCATCCACCACTACACAGGGGTGTATTTCTTACCACTCACACTTCTTCGGTGTGGCGGTCCAAACAGTCCATGTGTAACAGATGTAGAACTCTTGTTGTAGATTGATAAGGCTTCGACTTGAATGAACTTTTGATCTGTTTTCATTTCTGACATGCATCACATAGACTTTCTTTCTTGTATGTGATCTCTGGCAACCCTTCAACTAACTTGTTCTTTGATAGTTTGTGGATGGTCTTGAAATTCAGATGATTTAATCTTCTGTGCCAAATCCAGCTTGTAGATTGTTTGTTTTTTACCAGTAGACATATTTCTGCCTTGGTTGTTCTCCAGTCCACAACATACATGTTGTCTTGTCTTACCTGCAAGAACTCTTTGTGTTGGTTTGGTGTGAATCACTTTGCATCCTTCTTTGTTGAAGTGCACATTGTAGCCTTTGTCACAAAATTGATTGATGCTCATCAGATTGAAATTTAGTCCCTTGACATATGCCATATTTTGAATCTTCAAATTGTTCTTGAGTATTATGCCTTCCCCCTTAATCTTGCCAGGGTTTTCTTTGCCTTCAAATGTGACTTTGGGTCCATCAAAAGCCTTAAAGTCAGTGAGCCATTTCTTGTTTCCTGTCATGTGTCTGGAACATCCACTGTCTATGTACCAGACATCCTACAAAACAAATTAATTAAGTTTAGGTACCCAACACTGTTTGGGTCCATACCTGTTAGCACTCATGCCTCCCATACCAAGTGTGTATCCAAAAGGTCTTCTTTTTGGATAATTGAAGTCATCAACTTCATATGTATAAGGCATGGCAGAATAGCTTCTAATATTTTTGCTGAAGGTATTCTGATACTTTTCTCCACCTTTTGGTGCATTTACATCCTTCTTCACTTTCCAATATGCAGTAGGAAACCTTTCTTGCTTCATGTGTCTAGGAACAGATTGGTTTTTCTTGAACACATGATGCATTTTGTGGAATGGTTTCCTCTTGTATTTTGGAGGTGCAACATTCCAATCATCCTCTGAAGGGTAAAGTCTGCCTTTACCTTTCAGATGGCTGTTGTTCTTGATTGACTGGAATGAGGATTTAGTCTGCTGTTTCACTACATTGGGTTTTGACTTCACCGGAACATGATGATCTATTGGAACTATGGTCTGTCCCTTTCTAAATTTTGGTCTATTGATGGTCCTGAATTTAGAATTGTGTTGACCATTATTCATACTTTCATCCTGACTGTTGTAGCCAAGACCAGATCTGGATCCAAACCTTTTTGAGGGTTTGTAAGCTGGTGCTTTTATTGGTGCAGTGGTTACCTTTACTGGTGAGGAGATTTTCTTAACTGATCTGTCAATAATAGATGTATGATCATCTGCTTTTTGTTGATCATTTAAGTAGGTCTCCTTACTAGTTAATTCAGCTTTTGCTTCATCCAGTTCTTTCTTTAATCTCTTATTTTCTTTTCTTAGATCTTTGCATTCATTTTCCAGAATTTCATGATTCTTTTCAATTTCATCAAATTTAGTCATGAGATTTTGGACTAGGTCTTCAGATCCCAATGGGAGAGTAGAAGATTGTGCGAAGTCGATGTGGATGTATTAGATGAAGAGTAAGAGCTAGATGATACCTCGATTCATCTGATTCTTTAGCCATTAGACATAGGCTTGTTTCTTCGGTGTCTGCACTATCACTTTCATCTTCATCCAATTCTTTAGTCATGAGGCATATGCATGCTTTCTCCTTTTCTGAGCTATCTTCTTCATCACTATCATCTGAATCATTATCAGATGATTCTTCATTCTTCTCACTGCTGGATTCTGCCTTGAGTGCCTTCTTGCTTTTTCTCTTTTCAAATGCTTTGTATTTCTTCTTTTCATCATCTTTGTCATTTTCTTGAGACAATCACTTTGAAGTGACCTTTCTTGTTGCAATTGAAGCATCCGTATTCATCATCTTTCTTCTTCATGTCTCTGTTTGAGCTTGACCTCTTCTTTGATGATGAATTTCCTTTGAAGGGCTTCTTTTTGCTAAACCTGTCAAAGCGTTTAACCAATAAAGCTACCTCTTCTTTAAGTTCATGTGTTTCTTTGCTGATGTAATCGGCAAAGTTACTTTGCTGGGGTGCAACCAGTGCAGTGAGTTTTTGTGTCTCTGCCAGAGCACCATCTTCACCGTTCAATTCAAATTCATGAGCTTTTAATTGGGACATCAGTGTCAGAGTGTCAGTGCTTGCAAGATTTGTTGTTCCTCTGATTACGAGATGTTATGATCTTCCATCTTTCGTAGTCCTCTCAAGATCTTCAAGCATACTTCTTTTTGGGGATATGTGTGTCCAAGCCATTGCGATTCATCGATGATGCTTGAGAATCATTGTCCATTTGATCTATGGATTCACCGGTCTTCATTTTGAAGTTTTTAAACTTCGCTTTTGCAAATGAGATAATTTGTTTTATTTAATCGCTTGAGATCCTTCATTTATCAATGATAGCTTGTCCCACATCTCCTTTCTTTGTTTTGCGATCTTTGATTCTCATGAACATGTTGCTATCTAGGGTCTTCAAGATCATGTCTTTTGCAACAAAGTCCAGGTTTGCTCTTCTCCTGTCATCCTTGGTCCAATCCTTTTTAGGTTTGTCAATTTCCTTTCCTTGATCTGCTCCAGTGCCTACCACAGTAGTGATTGTGATTGGTCCATCATTAATTACATCCAGCATTTCTTCATGAGTTGCTGCAAGATGAGATAGCATTCTTATTTTATATTCATCAAAATTATTAACATTAAAAACAGGTACTTTTGACAAGAAGTTTGAGGAATCCATCAATGCAAATGAAGATATAAACGTAAATGTATAGAAAACTCAGATTTGAAAACTACTTTGAAAATATGTGATCTCCTTGTTACCAGAGATTAGATCTGAACAGGTTCTGATACTAGGAACACTGCAACGATACCAATTGTTGGTCCCAGAGAAGGGTAAAACTATAGTCAGAGGGGGGGTAAATGACTATAGTGGAGTTTCAAAAACTTTTCTTTTATTTAAAAGCTTTTGGGCGTGGATAAGTCCTTCTTACTATGTTGTTTTCAAATCGGTTTAGAAAATCACGGAATAAGTTATGGTGTAGGCAAATTAAATAAATGCAATAAAGTAAAATCGAGAAATTAAATTGACACAAGGCTCATAGTGGTTCGAGGTGGTGTAATCCGCTTAATCCACTCTTCTCACCGTGATGATTGGAGGAATTCACTATTGTTTTCATAGATACAATAGTATGATTGTCCTTGGCTTCCCAAGCTTCACAATCTACAAGACTATCACTCCTTGACTGCAACAGCTTCAGTGATTCAGTCTTCCTTTGCTACTCCTTGAGATTAAAAACTTTCAACAGCTATCACAGATTCAACTCCTTCTCAGATTGCTTCTGATTCAGTTGCTTCAGTTTGATGTGAATGTGATTCACACACACTTGGTTGATCAATCTCAAGTCTGAGAGTATGACTTTGTAGCTCGATGTCTGAGTTGATAACTAGTTGTGTCTTTTTAAGTTCAGAGAGAAGGCTTTTCAAATTGACAGAGTTTTCACTTGATTTTTATGTTCAGTTCCACACATTTCTCGGTCTGTAAATGCCTTCTATTTATAGCCTTGAATAACCTTGATTTTGAAATTCCGTCCGTTGGCTATATTAATGAGGGAATAATCCTTGATTTTATTCTTGATTCCCCCTTAATTGCATTCTCCTTGATTTCAGTGATCGGATTCTTTCTTCAAACGTATAGTAGAAAATCCGTCCTTGATTGATCCTCTATTGATTGTACATTTAATGCACGATATTCTGAATCTTCAACGTATACTAAATCTGATCTGGTAAGTGTTACTTCGCCGTTTTTAGAACGGTCGAGTGATCCTTCTGTCTTAGCCGTTTTAGCTTTTCCTTCACCGTTTCGTCTTTACTTAGCCGAAAGTCAGTTTACTTTGCCGGTTCACAGTTTTCTTCTTTGCTTAAGTTGAAGGAGAATCTTTGTACTTCACTGATCTTAGATTGGGGTGGGATCAGTGTACACCATATTCAAATATTAATGTACATCACTTGTAGTATGACTTAGACTTGTCCAAGGTCATCACAGACTTCTTGGTTACAAGTCGGACCTTTAATGTCTCTGCATTGCTTCTCTGTTTGGTGCTTGGATGGCTTCACTCTCTTGAATATCTGCTTTTGCTTTGCCGTCCTACCAACTAGTACAATACTTGTCTGACTCAACTTATACAACATGTCGACTCTAAGTAAGGCGATATGAGAGAATTCTAACTTATTTCGAGGCTTGCTATATACAAATTGGTATGGCCATCATCAAAACATAATAAAATGTTCCTAACGATTGTGATGTATGCATGGGGTCCGGCAAGACTAAGCTACACCAAATGAGCGGAGTGGTGATTCCTTCTTATCTCAATGGGGCTCTCTTGACCCGACTTCGTCCGATCATCACATATGTTCCAACGAATAGGGCGGGTAGGCTTGCCTACGTTACCGACACCATTCGAATCCTTGATTTGATGTGCTTTTATGTTAACATCAAAAGAGCGTGGTTAGTTAACCCACCACCATTTCCAAAATATTGAGTGGGAGTGGGGGAGGCGACAGCCAACCCCACGGCCTCTACAATAGATACAAGTAAGTGAGAGAAGGGTGACGTCTCGCGGCGCTCTGATTTCGTCCCCCTACGGATGGTGTTCACCCCTATCAATATTCATGGCTTGGTCTCCGAAAGGATAGGATTTCCGGGTACTCGTCGGGTCACTGACATATCCTACGACGGCACACTCGGGGCGTACCTAAGAGATCCGATATAGTAGGTCACACTCATCAAGGATATTCTTGATAATATCTAGGCTAAAAAGGAAGGTAGTCAATGAATGAAGGGATGTTCGATTCTCGTGGGATGTTCGATTCTCACAAGTTAATCATTGATGAGATTGTCTCGATTTAACCGTCATCTCTTTGACCTACCTTACGGCGGCACTGAGATGCGAGGTTAAAACCTTGGAATGGTAGAGTAGACTTACTTATAGTTTACAATTCCTAAAATAAAATAATATAGTAGTGTTAAACTTGAATTAATATATGTCATTTTATTTACAGCATTATATCCCTTACTAAATTGCTTAAAATTTATAATTGACTAGTATTGACTTCTTTAAAAAGTGGAAAGTAACTAGGACGTTGAACTATTTAATTGATAATGCAATTAATTTTTGAAAGAGATATTTTCTCTTAAGCCTTTTAAAAACCAGAATGACATATAGGTATGTCACTAGTGTCATTCGTGTCAAACGGAAGACAAACTTAGTTTGATCAAAGGTGATTTCGGAATTTGAAATTCTTCTAGTGAATTTTGAGTGTGTAGTAATTACACGAGTAATTTTCTAATTGAAAAATCGGAAAATCATGAAGTGTTACTAGTTGGACGGTATTTGGAATCGATGAACTAGTGGGAGCTTTATGATTTGTTGTTTTTCTAGAACATTAGAAAAGTGTAACTGACTACACACGTAACCGTTCTAATTGAAAAACTGGAAAGTCATGAAATGTCGCTAGTTGGACGATATTTGGAATCGATGAACTAGTGGGAGTACTATGATTTGTTGTTTTTCCGAAACATTGGAACTATATAATTAAAGATTTTCTAATCGAAAAAATCGAGAAAATCATAAAAAAATAAAGCATTGCTCGTTAGACGGTATTTGGAACCGATAAACTAGTGGTAGCTTTAATGTTATGATTTGTTGTTATTTTATGGTATATTAGAAAATCCGAGAAGTCCCGACGAGTAACACTCGAAATAGACATCCCACGGTTCAAGAGTAGTGTCTACTCAAACGAACCGTTGGTTCAAGACTGTTTCCATTCACGGAAAGTCGAGAATGGGAGAAGATGTCTAAAAGTGTTAGTCATCTAAACTAAGAAAACTTTAAGGCTGAACCAAAAATTAATTAACTGAAAATCATAGGATAAGGACAGTGATTTTGGATCACCAACCTATGAATCCTTGGCGATTTTCTCGAGCTAAGTTCTTTGGAAGAACAAGGTAGCGAAGCATTTAACGATTAAAAGAGTAAACAACGGGCGCTTAATTTTAGCTAGAATAGTGGGAGTGATATAAGGAAATGAATCTCGGATTCAATCCTTGATATCGCGGAAAAATTATTTTCTGCTTAAGATTCGTTGGAGCGAAAGGATTTACCTTCTATTCGATAATTTGTGTTTGTCGTATAGAAAGTGAATATACCATTTGTAAATCTAATCCAAGACTCGGACTTTTGTTTGATAAAGTCAAAACCACTTACAATTCTTTGAAATACGTATATAAAACACATCTTAAGAACTATTAAAAGCAATTGGTTTCTATACTTAGATAAACTCTTCTTCATATTCCATAGTTAGTGCATAGTCCCTAAAAGACAAGACATGAAGACTGGCTCAGGGTGATTCCTTTCTCCCAGTCTGGTTATATTGTCTCAAAGGTTCAATGACTAAGTTTCCTTTCAACCGGAAAGGATAATGGTAATAAAGTAACATAGCTTGTTCATGACGGCCTTCGGGTCCGATGAAAGATACTGAGCTAGTAGGAGCTTCCGAGTAGTGACTTCTTGTCCGATAACTATTCAAACACTCCGGTAAGTTTATCCAAAATATTTTGAGGTTTCTCTGTTTTCAACAGAGATAGAGTATTCTATACTCGAATAGGCCATTCATAGTCCTCGAGACCGATGCTCACCGCCTCGTTCGACATGTCCTCACTAAGTGAGCTCATTAAATTGCCTTATATAGTTTTAGATGTGCTACAATACACTACTTAACTCAATAAAGATATTGGAAGTGTAATAACGGTCTACAATGAAATATAAGACCGAGAAGTCTACCTAGAATATGCTTTGGAATTTACGGATAAGGTGTGGATTCAGTTCACCCCACTTCCGTAAATATAAGCATTTAGCACACGGTGATTGAAGGTGAGACTGGGAATTTTACGCATACGTTCGGTCAATGACCATTCGTGATATATCTTTTAACCAATTGTGTATAAAGGTTAGATATAGGATTCTTGAAATCGGGAAGGGACAGTTAGACTGTTGCATCCTTCCTGATAGAGTCCTTGAACAGCAAAACCTTGAACCTTGAAGTATGTTTACTCAAGGTAGTTACTAACTGATTAAAATCAGACCACATCCAACATCGGTTGTTGGTGATAACACTAAAACACTACTAAACTAGATCGAATTTGATCCACCCAAAGAAGTATTGGGAGTATGGTTTATCCATTATCCAATACGGGTTACGTGGACTTTGTAGTCCGAGGATCGATTGATGACCTATGGCTCTTTTGTGAGCGATAGGATTACGATAATAGATCTTTGGTTTAATAGCCATAACCACATGAATGGAGTTCGGTACTCCAGCCTGTTCATGCTCTTGTAGAACCACCCGAGCGTCTCGTGCCCAGAGAGGAGTAATTGGATCTACACGGAAAAGAGTAGAATGAATAGGAAATTTTATCTTTCAGAGCAAAGCTTGAGTGGTCTAGGGTAATTCCTCAAGAAGTAGAGAGTTAATCAGACCTTGGACTCTCTTACCACTTAGTATTGCATGATTTCGTTCAAAATCAGAAAATATGGGTGATCCCCAGAGACTTTCTTGCCAAGCAAACGGAGTCTGGATTCATTCAAAACAGAAGGGTATTGCCTTATGAACTTATGACAGGATGACTGTCAAGGCTTATGTCCTTGATGGATAAAAAGCAAACCTCTCGGTCACTGGAAGTCATATATTTCTACAATATATGGATTTGACCAGAATATTGATAAGTCTTTTGTAGACTGGATATCAATTTTTAGTACAGTAGTGAATATATATACATATATTAGTGTTTGTGAAGGATAACACTGCACCAGTTGGAATCAACACGGGTGTGTTATCTGAAGTCAGAATCTGACAATGCCACAATTCTCTGCACCAGAGATTTGGACAACATCCTAAAGAGTTTGACTTGGTCAAATTCATTAGAATCGATCACCGTTTCCCGTCCATCTTATTGGTTAAGATGATGCATCATGTATGCAACATTCAACGAGGAAGTTCTACCCTATGCCTCGGGAATGACTCTCAAATCTTCGAGATCAAGAGAAGCGGGATAGATTCTCTTTCTAGTAAGAGATGGTCGAGGTTATTGAACGTCAACTTTGATCGAATCTTAAATTCGGCGGTTAACAAAGCAAGTTTAGTATGTCCTTTAGTATCTTGAAGAGAACGAGGAATAATATGCGGACATATTCATGTGTGAACTTGGATATGTGTGATACCCTGATTTTGACTTTAAGTCAGATTGAGGATGATCGTTAAGTTGATCTCGGGCTTAGTATTTACTCTCGTGTTGAAGCTATTTCCTGGAGGAATCCAGCAATGCCAACTCGACTTTAACTAGTTGTGTGATTAGCGGCTTTTGTAGTAGCTAGAGAGGCGATAGAGCTTAAGGATTTCTTTTTCATATCTGGGAGTGATTCTAGATTTGGAAGCCGATACCACATCATTGTGAAAACGATGAAGGGGTAGCTTATAAGGATTTTCTAAATCACTAGAGGTCAAAAGCATATTAGGAAGGTACAACATGATTAGATGGACCGGTAACGTTTCGATTCGACGGATCGTCTCGAGCCGACAACCTGACTAATCATTAAGACCCAAGATATTTAGATGTAGGTACTCCCCGAGTCACTGACCTATCCTACGACGGCACACTCGGAGTGTACTTTGTCATCTGCAATGGTTATGATATGCTTAATGGGTACTAGAATACGGGATGGGTCTCGATTGCTTTAGAGAAAGTGGGAGATGTAGTTTGTTGTAGTTTAAATAATAGGGTGTGCTCTAAAACAATTAATCACATGCTTTCGTGCAAGTGGGATATTGTTAGGTGTGACGCCCGAAAGACAATTTTGTAATTGTTTTATTTAATAAATAAAATGATATTATTATTCATATTTATTATTCTCATATTCTCCGATGTGACAATAGTATTTACACTACAGAAAACCTTAAAGTATATCGTTTATGTAATCACTTAACTCAGTGTATGGGATATACACGGGAGGATTGAGTTAGTGAAGATGTACTTAAAATACAATTAGCCCGTAGTGAAGTTAATCGAGAGTATCGGGTCTCTCCTTTAACGTGCTATTAATGTGCCCAGAACACAATAGGTGTGATTGTCTTATCCGGACTTTCGATTAAGAGAACCTAGTGGGGCATTTATATATGATAGATATATCATATAGTATTTGGACCGATTTGATTAGAGTTCACGATATAAATCCGTAATCGAGAAGTCTTATCGAATCAATCGATGGTCATATTTATGGATATATCTTAATCCGAGGGTGATCACAATCAACCGCTTGAATCAGTATGAGGTTTGACTTGACGGTTAAGGATTACACTGAGTGTGTGATCCGAATTACCCCATATTGGCATTGTACTGGATTGAGTGAGTAGTACGTGTTATCACAGAGATATGGAATCCATTCCTTCCATTTCGGAAGTAGATAGACAGATTCCTTTATTAGTTAATCCTGAAACGATCGATCCATGGAGTTCATATTACACCGATTAGCTACCAAAGTGAGTTTTATGAATTAATTGATCACTAGGGGTTAATGGTAAATAAGGATAAGAGGTTCACGAAAGGGTTAACGGTAACTTCCGATTTAGAATGAATAATCTATGGAGGATTAATCCATATCTAATGATTATATCAATGGACGCTTATTATCATTCTCATGAGGAGATAAATATAATCTTATAATCGAGAGGAGTTCGATCCACGGGATTATGGTGGCATATTCTGTGATTGATTTATCGAATATAATTATTACGTTCGTAAGATAATTATTTATTTGATTTATCGGGGCGACGATTATTAGTCCATGGTACGCGACGTGCCTCCAATATAGCATAGCTATTCTCGGACGTCGAATCCTAATAATATTAATTTAGTTCTAGTTGGACTTTATTAAAACGATATGTGAATTAATTGTTTAGTGGACTACTAAATTAGTTGGGCTAAATAATTAAATATGTGAAAAAGACATTTTTCATAATCTTGGCAAAAATTAGTGTTGTGGACGAAATTAATATTGACTAGGTCAATAATGATAATTTCGGCCAAGGCATGTGTTTTAGGAAACAAGAAATTGTTTTCTTGTGATTTAATAAGACATGATATTTATTGGATAAATATTTATGGTAAGAAATAAAGATAAATATTATTCTAGATTTGTTCAAGAATATTATGGGATTATCTTTTATTTATTGGATTTATTTTATTTGCAAAATAAAATCCTTGGAGGACAAGGATTACTCTCCTATATAAAGAGAGTTCTCCCAACTCATAAACAACACACAAAATTTCGACTTCACCTCTTAGAGAGGAGAAGAAAATTTTTGGCCAAGGGGAGCAAGGGAAATTCTTGGAGTTTTTTCCGGGTAGCATATCGGAAGGATTCGAGTCGAGAATTTCCTTCCACCGGGAGTTTCTTGGATCACACGTGCGGAAGATCGTGGTGCTCTTCATAATTTCTTTCGTTCTTCCTATTGCGGTTCTTCTACTTGAATTTTCAGATCCAAGAGGTATGTTCTACAACCCCCTTGTAGAATAGATCTAGTTATTTTATTACGTGTAAATTATAGATCTAGATCCTTAAATCGCTTCCATTGCGGATGGTATTACTAACAGAGTCGAATCTGTCTTGGTTCAATTTTATATTCATTGCAAAAAAATGCTAACGTGGTGCTTGTTTGGTGTAGTGCCTGAAAGACAATTATGTAATTGTTTTAGGACAGAATTAATAATTCATCTTATTATATGCATGTATGCTTATAATTAAGACACTACTGAAAACCCTAAGTACCTCGTTTATGTAATCACATGACTCAGTTTATGGCTATACACAAGAGGATTGAGTTAGTGAGATGTACTTAAAATTAACTTAGCCCGTAGCGTTGATTAATCTGAGTACGGGTCTCATGATTAATATGCTAATAATGCACCCAGAACACTTTAGGTGTGACAGTCTTATCCGGATTGTCGGTAATAGGGTACCTAATGAGGAATTTATATATGATGATAATCATATAGGGCTAGACTGATTTGATTTGAGTTCTCGATATAATTCCGTAATCGAGAAGTCTTATCGAATCACAAGATGATCATTTATGGATTAATCTCAATCCTAAGGTGATCACAGACAACAGCTTAGACTGGGGTAGGGTTTGATGTGTTAGTAAGGATCACTTCAGTAGTATGTGGTCCAACACTTCTCGTTGGCTCTATTCTAGGATAAGTGAGTAGTCTCAGGCTATCACGAGATATGGAATCCATTCCTTCCTCGGGAAGTAGACAGATTCTCTTTTATTTATTAACCCTAAAAGCGATCGATCGGCCGAGTTCATATTATATTGGTTATGAACTAATTGATCACTAGGGGGTTAATGGTAAATAAGGATAATATGTTTCGAGAAGGCTTTACGGAAATATCCCGAATTGAAGTGAACAGTCTATGGAGGATTTATCCGTATGTAATGATTATATCAGTGGACGGTTTCGACTCATAAATTGAGTGTAAGTTATCTATATTCGATAGAGTTCAGTTTCGGGTTTATGGTGGTGTAATCCCGGAATTAATAGGTTGGATATAATTATTTTGTCTGATGAATAATTTTATTCAATTTATTGTAGCTACTGAATATGGGTACATGGTCCCCGACGTGGCTCCCAAAATAGCATAATTGGATTTCTCGTCGCTTCACCTCAACGATAATTAAATAGTGGATTGGACTATTTAATTTGATATGTGGATTAATTGTTTAGTTGGACTAGATAATTAAATACACGGAAAAAGAAATTTTTCGTGGACTCGGCCCAAGGTGTGGAAAAATGCGTGTGGCCTTATTTAATTAAAAGGGGGGGGGCGCATTTTTTGTATTAACTAATTATCAAGGAATTATTTTTCTTGGATAATTATTTAATGTGTGATTTATCTTTTATTTGTTAATTGATAATTAATGGAATTAGATAATAATAAGATTTATCATAATTTGTTTAGATTTGGAATAAAGGATTAATCTAATAATTATCTCTTAATTATTTAATCCTTGGAGGTTAAGTTTTACTCTCCTGTATAAAGAGAGTTCTCCCAAGCCTTTTGACATACACTAAAACACGCCATTATTCATAAGAATATAGCTTGGAATTTTCGTCTATAGTTCTTTGGGTTTCGAGTTGAGATAATCTTCGGGATTATTCCGGTAGCATATCAAGGAGGTCCGGAAGCGGGAAACACCATCCACCTGGTGTTGCTGGGAGAGACACGTTGGAAGGCTGTGGCTGCTCATACCCGTGTTCTAGGAGACTTTTGATCTTGGAGTTAAGCACCATAAAAAGGTAAAAATCCAAACTTCCTTGTAGTTTGATCTTTAATTTATGTTCTTTGTTTCGTTTAGATCTAGATCCGATACTTCCATTAGCGTGTCGGGTCAATCTATGATTGATCGAGAGGATATTACTTCTAACAAGTGGTATCAGAGCCTTTGATCTAACGATCAAAGTATATGAATTTTAGATCTTGGAGTGGAAAAGCAGATGTTTTTATTTCGTTTTTTTTTTTGTACAATTCGAAATTTATCATGATGCATGCTTGTGAATGTTGTGGTTGAAGAGATGGATTGGGGTTGGTATTGTTTACCCGTAGATCTATTTTGTAGCTCATTTGTTTAGTAACAATTGAGCATATGATTTGTATCTTTAATTATGCAATTTTCGAAATTCCATGTAAAAGTAGCATCTTTTATTATAATTTTGTTATTCCGGGCTCGAAATATGAAGATCTTGCTGAAAAGATGAATATCAAGGTGAAACCCAAGGTATGAACGAGGGGAAACGGTTAAAAACCTGTTTTTTTTTTCTGCTACAGGACTTTTTCTGCGACTCTGAAAAGCGTCGCTATAAGTCTGTTTGTTAGAAACTTGCATGCGGCTGGGGGTTTCTTTTGGTGGCTGTCAATATTTTTTTTATTGTTAAGTTTTTTTGTATAACATCTGCCGTATGGCAGAAAATAAATAAATAAATAAATAAATTTGGGAAATAATTTAGAAAACAGCCGACAATATCGGAAAAAAAAATCTTTTTTTTTTATTTTACAGCCGCATTTAATAAAAACAAAAAAATATTAAAAAGGTTTTATTTAATTATAATAAATTGGTTTTATTTAATTAAAAAGCCTTTCTCCTCCCGGGTGTTCGTGGTTCGTGATCCGGCGGTTCGAGTTCAAGATTCAAAGACATAGATTAAGTTTTATTTTTCCTTAGAAAATAGTTTGTCGGGGGTACCAACGGTCCATCTCGGTGTTTATTTTTCGGCATGATTTTGTTTTTCATCAAGATTACGTGCTTAAAACCGGAAAATTGCCATGCCTTGCATCTTCATGATTCCACTCCAATGCATACACGTAGTTTTTTAATTTCGAATTAAAATAGACGTGTATAACTCGAATAATTAGTGTGAATGCTTATTAATTTAATATGTGGTAGTTAAATAATAAGTAACTAATTATAAAAACCGAGGAACCGGGTTTTGTCAATCGTTACGATTTTAGTGATGGATTCTCGGTGAATCCCACTTGGATAAATCGTTGAGCTTTTCGGTGATGTCTTCTCAGTGAACCCACCTTAAACAGAAACGAGATTATGCTTTGGGTGACAATTTAGAAATCGGAGAATCTTAGTACATGGGTTCGGAAATGGTTAAACCATGGTTGGGCGAGTTCACCCGAGCTTCGGCTCAATCGACTCCCCTCCACGTGTGATGTACGTTACAGCAGTTCGACAGGACTTAGCATAGCCGATAAGTCTTCGGGCTAAACATTGGTTCTCTTGCCGGATTGGCCTGAACTGTCACATATGTTCTAATGAATAAGACGGCGTGGGCTTTCCTACATAACCGACCCTATTCGGAGTACTTTGATTTGTTGTTTTTTATTGTCAAGACCGAAACTGTAATTAGTAAACCCACCACTTTTTAAGATATTGAGTGGGAGTGGGGAAGGCGACAAACAACCCCACGACCTCTACTATAGATGCAAGCACGTGAGAGAAGGGTGGCGCCTTGTGCGCTTTGATTCCAAATTTCCACAGGATGGTGTTCACCCCTATCAAAATTCAAGGCTTGGTCTCCGAAAGGATAGGATTTGATTTACTCGTTGGGTCACCGTCCGACCACAAAGCGGCATACTCGGGCGTACTTTGAGGTCTAATATAGTAGGTCACACTCTTTATGGATATTTTCAAATATCTAGGCTAGAAAAGGAAGTAATCAATGATTAAGAGCCCGGATGTCTGATTCCCGTGAGATGTTCGATTCTTGAAGCTTAATCATTGAGAGAGATTGTCTCAGTTTAACCGTCATCGTGCTGATACCGACCCTAAAGGCAGCGGTACGATGCAATGTTAAATCCTTGGAATGGTAGGATAAACTTTTTATAGTTTATTATTCCTAAAATAAAAATCTAGTAGTGAAAATTTATTTTTTGAATTTAACTTTCTGTCATGTTTATATTTACAACTAAATCTCTAGGCTACTAAACTGTTAGTAATAGGACTTCATTAAAAATGTGGAAAGTAACAAGTACGTTGTAATTATCAATAAATGCAGTTAATCTTTCGGAAGAGATTTTTTCCCTTGAGCCTTTAGAACTTTAGTGACATAGTATAGGTATGTCACGGGTGTCACTCGTGTTGAACGAGAGACGACCATACTTAGTTTACAAAAGATGACATAGGACTATCAGATAAAATTCATTTAGTGAATTTTAAAAGTGTAATTACACAACAAATTTCTAACTTTAAAAATTGGAAAATCATATACATAAGGCGTTGCTAGTTAGACGGTATTTGGAACCGATAAACTAGTAGAGCCTTAGACTTATGATTTGTTGTTTTTCCGAATCATTAGAAATCAGAATGGATCGCACAAGAGTTTTTCCATTCACTGGAAAAACAAGAATAAAGCGTTACTAGTTAGACAGTATTTGGAACTGATAAACTAGTAAGAGCTTAGTTCGAGATTTTATAATCTTTGAAACATCATGAACAAAGCATTGCTAGTTAGACAAAGATTTGGAATCGATAAACTAGCTGAGCTTAGTTCTTCGGGATTTTGGTCTTTGAAAAATCATAAATACAATGTGTTGCTAGTTAGACGGTATTTGGAACCGATAAACTAGTGGGAGCTTTATTATGATCTCTCAAACCATTCGAACAAAGTGTTGCTAGTTAGACGGTATTTGGAACCGATAAACTAGTGAGAGCTTTGGTCTTATGATTTGTCGATTAGAAAAATCGAATAGTCCAAGCTAGTAACACTATCATTAGGCGTCCCACAGTTCAAGAGTTGTGTCTACTCAAACGAACTGCTATTCAAGACTGTTTTCATTTAAGGAAAGTCGAGAATAGGAAAGAATGTTTATACGTGTTAGTCATCTAAACTAAGTAGTTTTAAGGCTAAACCGAGAAATTAATTAGAAATTAGAGGATAAGGAAAGTGATTTCGGATCACTGACCAATCCATCCAATTTTCTCAAAAAGTTAAAGTTCTTTGGAAGAACTAGGTAGCTTTGCATTAAACGATAAATAAAATAGACAACGGGCAGTTATTTCAGATAGACTAGTGGGAGTGTTATAAGGAAATGAATCTCGGATTCAATTCTTGATTATCACAGAAAATTCATTTTCTGTTTTCGGATTCGTTGGAACGAACATATTCATTTTCAATAGGATAATTTGTTTGTCTTATTGACGATAAATATAACATTTCTTAGCACGAACCCAAGACTCGGACTTTTGTTTGATAAAGTCAGAACCACTAAGAAATGCTGAATAGGTATATGTAATACATCTTAAACAATATAAACGCAAATGGTTTCCGTATTTAGATAAACACTTCTTTATATACTATTAAATAGTGCATATTCCCCAACGACAAGATGTGCAGACTGGCTTAGGGTGATTCCTATCTCCCTGTGAAAGGAACCCGTCTCAAAGGAACAATGCCTAAGTTTCCTCTCAATTGGGAAAGGGTAATAGATTTAAAGAAGTTAAATAGCTTGTTCATATTGACCTTCGGGGTCATATGAAAGGTACAAGCTAGTGGGAGATTTTTCAAGTAGTGACATCTCGTCTGACAACTACTCGAAACTCCAATAAGTTTATCCAAAATATTTGGAGGAAATCTCTGATTTCACCAGAGATAGAGTATTCCATACTCAGAAATAGGTTATTGCGTAGTCTTCGGGACTGATGCTCGGCCTGCCTCCCAGTGAAATGTTTTCATTAAGGGATACACCATAAATTTGCCTTATATAGTTATTGATGTTCTACGATATGCTGCTGAACTCATTTAAGATATTGGTTGCAAAATAACGGTTGTAATGAAAAACCGAGAAGTCTACCTAAAAGATGCCTACGCATTTGTGGATAATTAGTGAATTTGGTTCACCCCACTTTCATAAATATAGATATTTAGCATTTAGTGCTTGAAGGTAGGACTAGAAATTTTGCGTACAGGTTCAGATCGTGAAATATCTTAATGCATTGAGTAAAGGTTGGTTATAAAACTCGTAAAATCAGAGAATGACGGTGATACTGTCAAACTCGGTCTGATAGAGTCTATAGATAACAATCTTACATCTTGAAATATTTGTACTCAAGATGTTACTAACTGATTTGTTCAGTCCACATCCAACACCGGGAGTTGGTGATAACACTAATAAAAACTACTAAACTAGATCAGTATATCAATCCACCCTGAACGCAATGGGAGTATGGTTTGTCCATTACCCATTGCAGGACCTTACGGTCTATAGGGTAGATTGTTGACCTATAGTCCTTTATGGGCCATGTAGGATCCTAATCATAGAGGTTGGTTTAAAAGCCATAACCCAGTGAATGGAGTTTGATACTCCAGTTTTGTTGAAACTCTTATAGAACCACCTAAGTATCTCAGGCCCAGTAGGAGTAATTGGAACTACACGGAGAAGAGTCGAATGAATAGGAAAGTTAACTTTCAACGCAAAGCTGAGTAATTTAGGGGTGATTCCCTAAAAAGGTAGAGAGTTAACCAGACCGTGATCTCTCTTACCACTCAGCCTTGCTTGATTTTCGTCAGAAAGCGGGAAATAGGGGTGATACTCTAAGACTTCCTTGCCGAACAACGGAATTTGAATTCATTCAGAACAGAAGGGTTTTAGCTTAGAACAAATAACGGATTCGTTACAAAGCAGAAAATAGGGGTGATTCCCTAAGACCTTTTTCGAGACTAACGGTATCTTAATTTATTCAGAAGAACCTTTGGCGGATGCCCGCCATAGCTTATATCCTTTGGGGATTAAAGCAAACCTCTGTGTCATTTCAAAGTCATATATTTTAATATGTGGACTTGACCGAATGTTGATAAGTCTTTCGTAGAATGGGAATCAATATTAGTAAAGTAGTATGTAGATTAGTGTTTATGAATGGTAACATCAAAAAGCGATTGGAAACAACATAGGTGTGTTATCCAAGTCGAGTCCGACATGCCATCGAGATTCATTCTAAAGGATTTGATTCCCTCAAATTCGCGAGAATCGATCATTGGCAATCCCATCCATTCACCTGGTTAAGATATTCTTGCATTTATGCAACATTCAACGATGTAGTCTACCCTACCTCTCAGGAATGGTTATCGAAATCTGAGGATGAATAAGAAATAGGATGTTTAGTGAATCCTCAAGTATCTTCGGGAGAATGAGGAATAATATGCTAGTATATTCAGGTGCAAACTAGAATATAACTGATAACACTGCTTCTGGCTTTAGGTCAGATTGAGGATGGTCGTTAGACCGACCTCGGTCTCAGTGTTTACTCATGTGATAAAGTATTATCCAGTAAGCCGATTCCACCTCATTGTGAGAACATTGGAGAGGTAGCTCATAAGGATTTTGCAGTCACTAGAGGTCATAAGAATATTGAAATCGTACCACCGGATTAGATGGAAAGGCGACGTTTCGATCCCAAAGGTCGACTCCAGCCGCCAGCCTACCTGATCAGTGTACCGAGTCACATGGTATTTGGATTCTAAGTATGCGCCGGGTCACTGACCTACCCTACGGCGGCACACTCCGGTCATGCTTGGAAGGATGAATTACTAAGATGCGCTTGGAGGTTATGATTCTTGGAGATATGTCTCAATTGTTTTGAGCAAGTGGGAGAATATTGTAGATATATAGAAATAAAGGGTGTGCTCTAAAACAATTAATCCACTTGCCTTTCGTGCAAGTGGGAGATTGTTAGTGCAATCTCTGAAAGACAATTATGTAATTGTTTTGTGGCGAAATTAATAATTCATCTTATTATATGCATGTGTGCTTATAATTAAGACACTCACCAAAACCCTAAGTACCTCGTTTATGTAATCATACGACTCAGTGTATGGCAATACACAAGAGGATTGAGTTAGTGAGATGTACTTAAAATTAACTTAGTCCATAGCGTTGATTAATGAGTGCGGGTCTCATGATTAATATGCTAATAATGCGCCCGAACACTTTAGGTGTGATGCTTATCCGGATTATCGGTAATAGAATTACCTAATGGGGCATTTATATATGATGATAATCATATGAAATTTGAACCGATTAGATTTGAGTTCTCGATATAATTCCATAATGGAGAAGTCTTATCGAATCACAAGATGATCATTTATGGATTCATCTCAATCCTGAGGTGATCACAGACAACTGCTTAGACTGGGTAGGGTTTGATGTGTTAGTAAGGATCACTTCGTAGTATGTGGTCCAACACTTCTCGTTGGCTCTATTCTAGGATGAATGAGTAGTCTGTGCTATCACAGATATGGAATCCATTCCTTCCCTCAGGAAGTAGATAGACAGTTCCCTTATTTGTTAACCCTAGAAACTGATCGATCGGCCGAGTTCATATTATATTGGTTATGAACTAATTGATCACTAGGGGGTTAATGGTAAATAAGGATAATATGTTTCAAGATGGGTTTACGGAAATATCCCAAATCGAAGTGAATAAATCACCATGGAGATTTATCCGTATGTAATGATTATATCATTGGACGCTTTCGACTCATAAATTGAGTTTAAGTTATCTACATTTGATAGAGTTCAGTTTTGGGTTTATGGTGGTGTAATCCCGGAATTAATAGGTTGGAAATAATTATTCTATCTCGATGAATAATTTTATTCAATTTATCAGTAAATTTACTGCGAATATGGCCCATTGGTCCCGACGCAAGACTCCAAAATAGCATAATTGATTTCTCGTCGCTCACCTCAATTATAATTAAATAGTGGATTGACTATTTAATTTGATATGATTAATTGTTTAGTTGACTTTAGATAATTAAATACACTGGAAAAGAAATTTTAAGTGACTTTACTAGAGGTGTGGAAAATGCGCGTGGCCTTATTAAATTAAAAGGGGGGCGATTTTTTGTATTAACTAATTATCAAGGAATTAGTTTTCTTGGATAATTATTTAATGTGTGATTTATCTTTTATTTGTTAATTGATAATTCATGGAATATTAGATAATAATTTGATTTATCTTAATTTGTTTAGGATAATCATTTTATTTATCTTTTATTTGGAATAAAGGATTAATCTAATAATTATCTCATAAGTTTTACTCTCCTATATAAAGAGAGTTCTCCCAAGCCTTTTGACATACACTAAAACACGCCATTATTCATAAGAATATAGCTTGGAATTTTGGCTATAGTTCTTTGGGTTTCGAGTTGGGATAATCTTCGGGATTATTCCGGTAGCATATCAAGGAGGTCCGGCGGCGGGAAACACCATCCACCTGGTGTTGCTGGGAGACACACATTGGAAGGCTGTGGCTGCTCATACACATGTTCTAGGAGACTTTTGATCTTGGAGTTAAGCACCATAAAAAGGTAAAACTCCAAACTTCCTTATAGTTTGATCTTTAATTTATGTTCTTTCACTACAAGAAAAACTGGTTTTAATGACAGGAATTCCCGTCATTATATGCCATTTTCTCGTCATTAAAGGCTTTTAATGACGGGAAATCCCCCTCATGCCCCCCTCATAGTTGCCCTTCTAGTTAAAGCATTCAATGACAAGAACCCACCTCGTCATTAAAGATATCGAGGTTTTAATGACCAGATTAGACTATCATTAAAAATATTTATAGTGACGAGTAATTTGCTCATTATTATACTATTTGCCTCTCATTAGAAATAAAGTTGAATATTAGTTTCTACCCGTTAATGACGGAGATTACCGTCATTAATAAGTGAAAACACGCTTATTAATTACCATGCAAGATTTCTTAAATAACGGAGATTAATTACCCGTTAATGACGGAGATTACCCGTTAATGACACATATTACCTTCATGCTACTGTACAGATTGCACATATCAAACATGCCCATGCAATGCATTGTAGTCACATATTAAAACAAGAAGGATGTGCACAACTGGACATCAACAACTATGCGAGACAAAGCAACTCAGAAGCACAACTGGACAGAACAAAAAAGGCAGACACACATAGAACCAAGACCCGAAATTACAACTTAACAAGTACTCAACATGTTCAATTTCTTATGAATTTATACGGGAGACCAGAACATGGCATTTACCAGATACAAAGCATGACTCAAGGACCTGGAAAACTCGCACAAAAGGGATTTCATTCCAAAGAAACTTGAGGAATCTAAGCAAATCTACAGATACAAGCATAGATGTCACATTTGGTCAACAAAAATTCACTCCAGAAATGAACTATCAAAAAACATGTTCAACTTGCAAATAAGCATACCACAGAGCTCCATTTCAACAAGTTCCTGCAGTTTAGGATCATCAACATCATCAACTTTCTTTGGAAAGCACACAATTGCTGGTACACCTACCGGCAAACATGACAAGCACAAAATAGAATTAGGTCAGCAACACTCACGTACATAATTCTCTATAGACAACTATGTTAGGATCTATGTGCAGGGTGATCCAGAAGGGGGTGAATGAATCACGGTCACTTTTTCGACTTAATTCTTTTTATGCAAACTCAGAGTTTGTTACTACCAATTTTAGTCCTAATTAACTAAGTCTCGGAAGCACAGACAAAATTAATTATTAGACTAAGTGGTTATAACCTATGTGATAAAAAACAAAGCACACCGAAACAAAGGTTTTATATATATTTTGATTTATCAAACCTACTAAGCAATCAACCAAAAGGAGCAGTTAGCTAATATGATAAACAAAAGCTGATTGATTAAAGATTAACCAAAGTGATAAACAAAGACACTTAAAAATAAAGCAGGTTCTAAATGATATTGCAAATTAAAACTTGTAGGATTGATTTATTAAAGAAGGGTATAGCAAACTGCAAATCAAGACTTAAAACATGTTCAGCAAAACAGCAAGATAGATTACAAATCAAGGCAAATCAGTTCAAAACTTAAAGATTACAAAGAACAGCTATTATAGTCCAGGACTTAAGGGAATGCATCAGCAAAAATACAATCAACAGATAGCAAGACAAGGGCTGATCAGTCTAGTGCTGAAACTCTCAGTTGATTATCAAAAATGATAGTCAAATCCTAAGAATGAGACTATTATGAATGATGATCAATCCTCAGAACAAAGTGTCCAGCAGATCAACAAAAATAAAATCCTTTGCCTACTACAATGTTGCAGCAGATACAAGAGCTAAAACAGGTACAGCAAATGCTTTATAAAACCAAACTCAGGTTCATCATGGTATAAACAACACAAGATCAGTCAGCCAATGCAGCAGGTAAGCATCTCAGCAAGGCAGCAAGTTTATGGAAATTTTCCACAACAGGAACACCAAGGTTATATGCTCAATATATGCAGGAGATTTTGGGTGCATCAAAGTGTTCAAGGCGCAGTACGTGCAAAGGGTGATCAGTGCAAGGCAATGACAGTGTATATATATGTGTATCAAAAATATAAACATTCCAAGCACAGATTCAAAAACAGATACAGAACAGGACATTGAATTAGTGAATTTCTTCACTGATTCTGCCAAATAAACAAAGGAGTAAGACAGGGAATAACACAACTTAACCTTGACCAATATTGTTAACTGCTCATGATATAAGGGGAGACAAAAAACTATCAATATTTTGATGTTAAACGTAAAATTTCACTTTGAAAGACGCTCGTTTCCTACTCACAATTGGGCCATTCTTCAGAGCATGCTCCTTTGCGAATTTGCAAGCCTGTTTTACAGTAAGGGAATCCATACCGTCTACCTGCAAAAGGGGTGAAAAAGCACAGTATCAGAACTTGCACCATGCATGGAAGCTACACAATTTGAGGTAGAATAGCTAGCAGTCTAGAACTAAGTAACCTTATGCAGCTACAACTAAAAGCTTGAATCAAAGACGATCAAGTACCAAACTTTTAATCACCATTATTGAATTTCCATTCCCACCAATAGAAAATCAAATACACGGTTCTCCTAAAACATACATAAGGAGACCAAGACTCAAAACAAATACACGGTTCTCCTCAGCTTGGTTGCACCTAAGGAAAACACAACACACCATGTAGCTTTAAACATGACTGAGATCAAGACTCAAAACAAATTTAGGTCTTGATCCAAACAAGACTGCAGATTGCACCCGATAGCAAGTTCACTTTAGACAAGGCAGACATGCCTAAGCTTTATCAAACTACAACAAACATAGCCAAGAAAGACGTTTAAACAGACCGACTAAGGAAAAAACAGTTACCTTTCTTTTAGCTTCTCCAGCACTTTAATGGTGACTATTTGAGAGGCCATACAAGCATCTAGGTTTACAAAAACAACATGATTCCCCTATGGTTCTGCAACAATAAAGGAACGCGCTCGTAGCCTAACATGAAGGCCCGATGCAACTTGCTCCATGTTTGCATACTCCATCATATTGACATCAGCTGCAGGACCAGTAATATTATAGCTTTCAATTCCTATTAAATAATCTGAATTTCCCCTTCTGCATCACAACAGTATTGCAAAACCAGTGGCAACAGAAAAACAGCAAAGAAATTTGTAAAAACAGCAAAAAAAAAAACAGCAATATTGCAAAAAAACAGCAAAAAAACAGCAGAAAACAGCAGTATTGCAAAACCAGTGACACATCCACCGGCATCCTCTTACAAAAATGGATCAAAGAAATAATCTGAATATAACAAGACCTGGCTCGACAAATCCCCTCACGCTGCCTTCATTATCAACAAACAATAGCAAAACACTGAAAGAGGAATCTTAGTGCATCATTCTGCCAAGCATCTAGTAGAAATTTCAGATTGTTTACCTGCAAAACTATCAATCCAAGGGAAACCAACTTTATCACAGTTCAATGCACAAACAAAAATCAGAAGCTCTCTAAACCAGATACAATCCAAACAACACCTCAACCAAAATTTATTCATCAAACCACAATAAGGGACATAAACGTGAGCAAGTTTAACAGATTACATGAGTCATGAGTAACTGTGATCAGATTCTAAAACTCAAATCAAAGGTTTCACTCAATCATAAGCCATAAACAACACAGACATGGGAGAATAATTTGCGAGAACAATACCTTTATAATGCGAGAATGCCACTCTAGAGATAATTAAGACAAAAAAGCAGAAGGGCCTTACCTTTTCCATATTTGGAACTAGCTCCTGTAATTTTCTCATCCTTTCACTGATTCGAGTTCTCCTCACCTATACAACACAAAATATGATAACGAGGCCAGTTAATACTACAATTATAGTACATACATTCATTAACAATGAAATTTGTAATCTATAATTAGGTTGAAATTTAAACATTACCCTCTCAGCTATACTTCTTGGATGGGTAGCACAACCGCGTTTGGCACCGAGTTTATAGGGAACTGCATCTTGTAAATGCAGAAACTTATCCATTGTATTAGGCCGATTTCTAGGCCGTCCTCCCTGGATCTGATTGAAGTAAAAATCGTTTCGATTTATGTCAAGAATATTAACACGAACAATCAATCGGGGAAATTAATACCTGAATATCGGAAATCAGGGTCTCATCATTACAGTCCATTTCTGTCTTGAGTCCATCATTCAAGTTGTCACCAAATTTTGTAGAGTGATTCCAAGAACTAAAGGGCAATCCAGAACCATAAAATGAGGGTTTTCTGTATCCATCTCCGAATTTTCGGTCATGAGGAATATTCATCTCTATATTTTCAGTCTCAACCTCTAAGATTCTTGATAATATACCCAAAGTAGATGGCATAGGAGATGATAATTCCACCTGACCATTTGAAAATCCATAGCTTCCTGCATTTTTAATTGAACCATACCCTGCATATTTCAACACAGCGTAGAAATTAAGCGACTTAAACATAAATGGAAGGCTAAAAATCATAATTTCCTAGATAATCCTACATCTTAATTAATTTACTCTGTAAAACCACTTTTGCTTTTTCTACAGTCCTTTTTAATTAACGCCTATAAAACAGAAAGTTTTGCAGAACAATAACAAGGGAAAGAGAAATAAAAACAGAGGGAAAAAAAAGAAAAAAAGAAACCCAGATGAAATAACGCATCCGGCATCCGTAACAAAATTTGACCCAAATTAGTAAATTGAAGAAAAGATAAGTACCAATTTGAGAAGATAAAGGAGAGAACAATTCAGCAGGAGTACTGATTTGCCTCATGAGATCTAAATTCTGAGCTCTGTAGCTTCCATTAATGGAACCCGATCGAGTGCTGAGGAAAGACAGGATCCTAGTCTGCTATGTGCTATCAGCGTGTATCAATATTCAAAGTTCGAAGATGAGCGGCGGCAGCAGCGAGGTAGTGTGAAGAAAAGAGCAGCGGCAAGCATGAGAGTGAAGTACAGAGCAGCCGCAAGAAAGGGTGAAGAACGAGCATCAGTGAAAGGATTAGGGTTAGCAATTTGATGGAAATGGATAAATGTAAGAGGTGTTTGATTAATTGTTTTTAATGAATGAATGATAGGATAATAGATAATAATTTTTTGAAATGGTAATAGATAATAAATGGGAGGGTTGGTGTAACAAAATAATTGGGTGGGATTCTTTTTTTAATATATAAACATAAATAATGAGAGGAATTTTTTTTATGGGACCAGTAATAACGGGAAAGACGATAAATAATGACGGGAATTAATATTAGGTCATCATGTTACAAAATAATATAGAACCCGTCATTATTTCTACCATTTAATGACGTAATTTTGACCCGTCATTAAATTCCCATCATTGATAACCCTTTTTCTTGTAGTGTTTGTTTCGTTTAGATCTAGATCCGATACTTCCACTGCGTAATCGGGTCAATCTATGATTGATCCGAAGATATTACTTCTAACAGTGCTAACATGGAAATGGTTTTGTGACATGTCAATTTTTGGGTGACATGGCATTAACATTAGCTGGAAAATTAACCCAGTCCACATTTGCCGGTGTGTAGGACCAATTTTGCAATAAAGACTCACTTATAGGACTGACAATGTAACCGGATAAAAAAAATGATTAAATGTAAAACCGGGTCCAGTTACATGACCAAATTTTCAATTTTTCCATTGATGATCACTCTTGCACTTTATGGGCGAGCAACAATTTTAAGGTTGCTACCCTTAAGAATATGTTAATAGAAACTGAATCCTTCGCTGGCATTAGCAATCCTAACGCTATCCCAACAAAGTGGACCAACCTGGTGCCATCAATAGTCAATGTGTTCTTTTGGAAAGTGTCTAATTGCATATTACCTACAAAATCGAATCTAGTTAGGAGAGGCTTCTCCCTTCGAAACGCAATGCGTCCTTTTTGTAATATTCTTGAGGAGAATTAGAAGCATTTGTTTGTCCTTTGTAGCTTTACAAGAAGTTTCTGGGAACGGATTTTTATATGGTTCGACGTTCCGGGCAACTTTCATTTGGATTGGAAAATCTTTTGCACTTATACCCCCACAACATTTAGCATTCACAATGTTTCTTGGCTATGGGAGAGTATTAGGAAATTGAGTATGTGGAGCTTGTGGATGTCCAGAAATAATACCCCTTTTCATGCTAAACCATTTGATGTTGATCCAAGTTTCAAAGAATTTAAAATGATCAGCTTTGCTTGGATTACGGGTTTTAGTTTTAATCTACATGGTGACTGGAATATTTGGCTTTATGATCCGATGTGTGCTCTTAAAAAATCTGAATGGCATATGCTTTGTTTGTACACCTTTAAGTGTTGTTGTTTCATTTTCCGCTTCGGATAGGCTTCTCTGTTTTTATTATTGTGCCTTCATTTAAAAGAACAGTCACCAACCCTCTCTTCATTTAAAAGTATCTCTTCATCTAAAACCCTTCATTTTACACACAAAATCAAACCCTTTTAACCGTAATCACTCAACCAAAGCCCTTTAAGCGTAATAATCATCACCACGCACTTTTAAATAAATTTCCCTTTTTTTTTTTTATTATGCTTATGTACTAATGCTATTTGGCCTTTTCAACTACTTGCCGAGGCCCTTGTTTTAATAAGAAGTTTCATCTTATAAGGGCATCAAGTTGCCATAACCTTTGGCCGATTCTGTTCATTAGCCTCTTGTTCAGATCTGGTCACGTTATGTTGGTATAGGGCATTGTGGTCCATCACACAAGAATTACTAGAGCTAGGTCTTACACGGAAATAAGGGAAGGATGAGAGTGGAGTTGCTACTAGAATTTCTCGGATTTGTGACGGCGGTTTTCGTCACAAATTCGTCACTAACGCTCGTTTGTGACGAATCTGTGACGAAACCTAGTTCCGTCACGGAACACCTCGTTGCAAAATTTTGAGTCAAAATTAACCTTGTCACTAAGTTTCATGACAACATTGTGATGAAAGTCATACTTTGTAACAAAAATTTAGGTGATGAATCTGTGACAAAAATTACATTTTGCAACGAATGAGTGACAAAATTTTCCGATAAGTTTGTGATGGAGTGTTGTGTCAAAGTTGCTTCATAAATAGCGACAAATGTGTGACAAAAAAATACGACAATTTTGTAACCAAATTTTTTGATGAAATAGTGATAACCATATCTTACAAATTTGATATGCATTTGTGATGAATGTTTACGATAAAGTTGTGACAAGATTTTAGTGATTATTATGTGATGAATTCTTGTGAGAATGTTGCTACCAAATTTAGCGAAAAAATGTGACATTTATCCCCTACATTTTTGAATTAATTTTGTGACGGTATTTTACGACAAAATTGTGACAAATTTTACCTATATTTGTAACGAATTGTTGTGCCAAAATCAAAAGTTGCAATGAGTTTGTAACAAAATTTATATTTCACATTTTTACTATATTTATTGTTTACAAAAATTATATTCAATAATATAAATGTTCGCTTTAAAAAAAACGTTTCAATAGCGTAAATAATCAAAAGACCTCTCCATATCATGAAAATGAAGCAAATCATTTTATTCAGAATTGAGTTCAATAGAATTTCAAAACATGAAATCAGTATTATTCATGATTAACGGACAAATACAAGAGACTAATGGTTTTATCACCGAAAACAACCCAATCTTGTGAACGAGCAATCATCTCTAAAATTGTCCCGGTCTTGTTAAACATCCTGAAGAACTTGTTTAAAATCATGACGATCTCGCTTGCACCGCTAGCACATGTCCACTGTGGCCTCTCTCGGCATATCGTCCGGAATCCGGGTCCCTTTGATCCTAAGATATGGTAGGACACTTGTCACTGCTTCTTTAAACTTCTCTGCCTTGGCCACCCAAAAGTAACTTCATCAAGAACATTCTCAACAACAAAGTACCTGACCAAGGTATGTAATCTTCAAATGTCAAGAATTTAGCAAAAACGAAAGAGGGAAGATAAAAGAAACGAAAAGAAAAGGGAAAGTGCATGGAAATGAATGGTATTATTTTTCTACACAGAATCAAAATTGGTCTACTTGACAACCTATCCCATTCATTATCACATTTTCATCTACGGTAGCCACACAAAATAAAATAAAAATAAAAATAAAACTTACACACACATATAATATTAAAATACAAATTTCTCACTTATTCTAACTGGCATATTAGACCAACAGTTATATGCCTCTGCTCTGGAGGCTATATATTGGAGCTCACTTGGACTTAGAATATTGGTGATGAATGCAAACACTAAAGAGTTGCAATTCTTTTTCAAAAAAAAAGAGTTCAATGTAGTCTTCAAACCAAATAAATAAGATGAACACATCAGACTTTCTAGCTGCATACAAAATGAAGAAGTTCATATATTGAGTGAAGTGTTGAGCATAGAACTTAATCACTATGATGTAATTATGAAGTAGCCTTATTATGGTGTAGCTGCATAAGATTGTACCTGTAAATTGAATGCTAGAGAACACAGAAGCTGAACTGAAATGGCTGAATCAGAGTTGCATTTTTTGAACATTGATCAACACTCAATTCCACACAGAGCTAAATGGAAGATGGATGGAGGTGATGAGGAAAGCTTCATATGATTCACATGACGATGAACCTGTATATACAGCAATGTATAACACATTGTAAACTTAAACTTATTTTCTATGTTCAATATTGTACTTGCTCCGTATCGACAGCAACATGGTCGAAATCAGACCTTCGAATGAGAGATAGTTGAATATGCATCAGTCTTGTTTTTCATACATACCGTGAAGTTTGAACTCAATTTGAAAGATGGTGAAGATGTTGGTTGCAACAAAGCTTAATTTATATCCATTAAGTTCAGCCTTATTACAAGAAATTACATCACTGTTAGCATAATTCAAAACCCAATCATTACATTTTCACGGCGGAAGTGTCCTACTTAACTCAATTGTGAGATACTTGAATGTGATATTTGTGTTGAGACATATATAAATGTGTTGCAGATCATGTGCTTAATGATATATTCATTGATGTAATCACCATGTTTCATATCATCTTAATGTTAGAGAACAAGAGTTTGAGTCTCGTGTCTCATTAATGTGCAACCATGATTCCTAGCAGCTAAATGTAAAAAAAAGAATGGATGTAGAACAGAATTAAAATTAATTTCAAAAAGGGATCTAGCACACAAACTCAAACATTGGTTTAGACCATGAATGTAGAAATTGAAAAGTAGAACAATTACCTCCCCATATATAGTTGAACCATTCCTCTAGTGTGCTGGTGTGCAACACCATAAATCACATCACCATCATCCGGAAACACGTGTACACTTTTAGTATGGTTGCAACCATTGTTTGAAACATGACCATAGCACAAATCGACCTGGTATTCAATCTGTCATAGGTATTACTACCCACTTACGGATCACGAGGTGAACTAAACCCCTATCCTTACACCACAAGAAACTGCTCAAGTTTCATGAGACATCTAGTTTTTGAAGCTAACAACAATTTCCCTAGAGCGATTATCAATAAAAACTTATAAGCGCACTTTTACCATTCTTCATGTCATGCAAGAAACAATAATTTATAGGGCTCTAAGAAATAATCTAGCCTTTCTATAGGTATTATCAATCAGTTGTGTCACATGCTTCCTCTTTAATGTTTCTGATACGATTATGAACTGTAACTGGGCACGAATCGAATTTTGGACTTAAGTGTGACCTTACCAGATATTCATGCTTAGATCTAAGCCCTGTAGTATCGTCAGATCTTGTCCATATGTCAATGACATCCAAAATATAGATCTCCACTGGAACAATGGCCGCGTGCCAATCAATATATACCACTGTATACTTCAAATATAGTCTTCTTTTCACACCTTGGAACCCTTCTTTCTTCTTGGCCGGCTGCTATATATTACTAGTGGCCATGTGCAAATTAGATACATAAGCCATTTCATAGTTACTCATCCACTTTTCTGCAAAAGAAATCTCCAATCTTGCTCCTTTTAACCCCAAAAAAATATCATTCCCCCAAACATCAAAAAATACAAATAGAAGCAATTTCATACCTGCTTTTGAAAGAACCAGTGCATTTTGTACCTGCTTGTGTGAGAACAAACCAATTTCAGCGAATTTCATCTCCATTTTAACAAATATTGAGAGAATTTAGTGAAACTAGAGAATTTCAAAAATAAATAAATAATGAACAAGTCGTAAATGTGGAAAATCCATACCTTTAGACCTCGATTTATATTCTACCTGTTTAGATTTCAGCGATCCTGTGACAAATTTGACATAGCGGAGAAGAGGTAAGCGAGCCGAAAAAGTTGAGCGAAGAGGAGTAAACTTTTGTTAGTGGAAGAGACAAGTTTTTTTAAGGGTTTTTACTCGGCGCTTTTTTTTTTAGTTACCGGCAATTTTTCATGTTAGCGGGAGATGAAAATCTAGAAAAAGATCCACTTAACTGATGAGGAGGAGGAGTAGGAGCACCGGAGAGGACTTGTTGTTGATGCTTCTGGTCGGCATGTAAGGAGCAAAATTGTTGCTGCAGGCCGGTGTTTGAGGGGCAGAGAAACGGCAGAGAGAAAAGGAGTAGTACCGGCGGAGAGGAGATGAGCGGCGGCGGCGGCGGCGGCAGACGGGAATTATTCTGAAAACTGAGGGAAGAAGAGGTGGTAGAGGGAATAAGCAGGGCCAGGTCCCTACGTTTTTAGTGTAAGCTCAGTTAAAAAAAATTTAGCCATGTCACAAAAAAAAATCGTCTAAAATACAATTTTTTTCTAATACATTCATATACAAACATCAAATTATAATGCAAACACAAAACATACATATATATTTTCTGATTTCCTTATTTTTTTCCCTTTACGACTAAATTTATTTGTTTTTCAATATATAAAAGATTACTTTCGATTTTTCGTCTCTTTTTATCTGCTACTTTCTTCATGTGAAGAACATTTAAGAACATATAAATTGTTTTATCGGGTTGGATATTTTTTTTTAAAGAATCGGGCTATATATAAATTTTTTTATTGGGTTGGGTATTTTTTTAAAGAATCTACTATTTCATATCAAAATCGCTTTTTTAATATACGATTTTTTTATAAATCGATCGGATTAACTCTATAAAAAAAAATCGGATAAGCAAAACATGTATCGATTTAGGCTATCGGGATTTATTGCTGTTCGATCGGCTCACCGCTTGGCTTGTGATAGGGCCGGCCCTGGGAATAAGAGATGCCGACTTTTAATTAGGGATTAGTTCGTATACATTTTTGGGAGTTGGGACGACGGGTGTTATATGCGATGACTTTGTTGTCCCATTAAAGCGTTTTTAAATAATATTTATTAACCGATTAACTAACGAACCTTGGGTTTCGAATGATTAATTCACTTACAAAACTCAGGTTTCAAATGAGGATCGAATCATTAACACGCTATCGGGTTTCATACCAGGAACTCACTAATGAACCTCGGGTTTCAAATCATTAACTCACATACGAATCTCGGGTTTCAAATCATTGACTCATGCCTAGCTAACTAAAGAAACTCGGGTTTCATATCATGACCTCACTAACCAATCTCGAGTTTCAATTCATTAACTCACTAACACACCTCAAATTTCATTCCAATCATTAACTCACTAACGAACCTTGGGTTTCACATCATGAACTCACTAACTAACTCAGGTTTGAAATTGCTACTCAATAACGAACCTCGAGTTTGAATCGCAACTCAATAATGAACCTCGGGTTTGAAATCTACTACTCAATAACGAACCTCGGGTTTGAAATCTTGAACTAACTAACTAACCTTGGGTTTGAAATCATCAACCGACTAACTATAGAACCCCTAAAAAAGAATTGTGTCGTCCCTTTAAACCAAAATAATTTCCCGCCAAAATTTTCCCACAAACTCGAATATCCCTCCATTTCAATATGTCGTCCCAAAAAAGAACCCCGGCAATTTTTCCCACAAAAAATCATCAAAATTTGACTTTTATCGTATTTTCTTTAAAGGGACGATATGTGGTCCAAAAAATGTCGTCCCAAAAAAGCCTATTACAAAAATAGTCTTTTTATGTTTTGTCACTAATTTGTAGCAATGATGCCGCGAATTAGTGACGAACCATTTTCGTCACAAATCCGTGAAATTTGTAGCAATATTGCTAAAAATATGTGACAATTTTGTGAGGTGGACAGATATGTCGGTTAGCGTCAGATTAGCAATGAAGACTTTTATGACCAAGACATTTTGTCACATAATTCTCACAAATTATGGCGCCCGAATTTGGCACAAAGATTTGTGACAGAATAATCACATACGTTTTGCCACGTACATATTTTGTCACAATGTTGTCTCAATTTATTGCAAAAAAATGAATTATGCGGTTTGTCGCTAATTCATAGCAATATTGTCTAAAATATGTGACAATTTTGCGATGTGGACAAATATGTCGGTTATACAGATTAAGCAACGAAGACTTTATGACCAAGCCAGTTTATCACAAAATTCTAACAAATTATGGCGCCCGAATTTGGCGCAAAAATTTGTGACAAAATAGTCACATGCATTTTGCCACATACATATTTTGTCATAATGTTGTCTAAATTTATTGCAAAAAAAAGAATTATACAGTTTGTCGCTAATTCTTAGCAATATTGTCGAAAATTTGTGACGAACAGTTTTCATCACAAAAAATCGTCACAAATCCGGGAAATTATAGTTGTGAGATCCACACATAATGATATGCCATGATCAACGAACGTTCTATAAATTAATATAGTATGCGCAAACACTCTATATATCTTGAATCTTCTTTGCAAGTCATCCTTTGCAATCCATCCATTGTACTCCTTCAATTCCACAATCTGTATAAGCAAGCTTTATATGAACAAGTATGAAAAGAAAACTTTTAACCTAACAAAAGAAAACATTTAACCTTCGGCCAAACCTAACAAACGGTGAGAAATTTCTAAATCAAACAAAATTTAAATTTTATCAAAATATTTAATGTCGAAAAAATCTACGTTCAAGTAAGTCGACTAACACTTGATTGCGTTGCAACATTATTAAAAAAAATATAAAAAAAACAAACCATCAAACCTTCCTCACACAATGTTGCCCACAAACCATGATGCATATTTAGCCTGACATATATCATTCGTAGCAAGTCGGTGCTATTTTAACGAGATGTAAAACCATACCAAAAAAACAGAATATATAAGCGAATAAGGGTATTCTTCAAAATGAAAATAGAGCAGACTTAAACCAAATTTTTACTCTTTATGAACTACAACATTTCAAGTTCAATTAAGCTAAAGTCCTCAACCGGATATAATTAAAGAATTGCCTATTTTTATTCAATGAGATTTGAAATATAAGGATTTCAAATATAGCAATGAATCATGCCAATCAGGGAGATCACTCAATCTTGTCAAAGATAGCAATGAATCTTGTCAAAGCAACATGCATTGATAGTGTCAGGCTTACATGCCAGGAGCTTGTACACAAGGTCAGCTGATAGACAACAAAGTTCTTTGGGCTAGCTGCTAAGCAGCAATAATAGTGGAAAAGGATATGGACGTAAGAAGAAAAAGAAGTCGGTGTCCAAAGGTCCTAAGTCTATCGATGTCTCAGAATTATTGTAAGAGCAAGGACATTGGAAGTCCAATTGTCCAAGGAAGAAGAAACAGCAGCAGAAAGGCATTTCGCACAATGGCCTCAGCTCTTGAGCAATCGATGGTTCTAATTGCAGGTGACTCTACACACCATAATGATGTGTGGATACTTGATTCTGGAGCATCCTACCATATTTGCCCAAACAGGGAGTGGTTTTCTACTTATGAGCAGATAGATGGTGGTCAAATCTATATGGCCAACAGCAAGGTTTGCAAAGTTGTGGGAATTGGCTCAGTAAAGTTAAAGACAGAGGATGGTAAATTCTGTACACTGAAAGATGTAAGACATGCTCCACAGATGACCAAGAATTTGGTATCTCTTAGTCTACCTGGGGATGCTAGGGTTCAATTTCAAGGGTGAAGGTGGACAGCTGAATGTCTTCAAAGATTCAGTTGTAGTCCTCAAAGGCATCAAGAGAGGAACCTTGTATATATTACAAGGATCTCATCAGATCTGCATCTCCGCTTTTGCATCCTCGCTAGCTTCACCGGGCCTCAAGAGACTCAATATGGCACATGAGACTTGGTCACATGGGTGAAAGGGGTATGCAGGTTCTTTCTTCAATAGGTTTTCTTGGGGGATATATGGTCAAGAATGTGGACTTTTGTGAATATTGGGAAGTTGCATAGAAGTAAGTTCTCAGCAGGGTTGCACAACACAAAGGCATCACTTGATTATATCCATTCAGATTGCTGGGGTCCATCAAAAGTTGAGTCATTGGGTGGTCACAAATATTTTGTGTCATTCATAGATGACTATTCAAGGATGACTTGGGTGGTGATGATGAAGAACAAAAGTGATGCATTCAGTAACTTCAAGCAGTGGAAGGCCCTAGTGGAGAATCAATTAGGCAAGAAAATCAAGAAGCTTCGTGCATGATAATGGTCCGAATTACCGGACGGATTTTGATTCATTTTGTGCAAATGAGGGTATTGCCGACATCATATCGTAAAGGAATACATCTCGCCAGAATGGTGTAGCTAAAAGGATGAATCAAACTCTCCTGGAGAGGGCAAGATGTATGCTTTCAAGCCGGGTTTATTAAGGAGATTTTGGGCGTAGAGGTCATTAAGACGACTTGCTACTTAATCAACAGAGTCCTTACACAGAATCAATCTCAAGACACCATTTGAGATGTGGTCAGGCAAGCTCTGCCGACTACTCGCCTCTAAGGGTTTTTGGAAGTACAAATTACTATCATGTTAGTGAAGGGAAGTTGGAGCCAAGAGCCAAGAAGGGAGTGTTTGTAGGTATGGTGATGGAGTGAAATGATACAGATTTGGTCATCGTAAGAGTCCGTAGTAATCCTCAAAGATGGACGTTGTGTTTGATGAAAATTCTATGTTAAACTCATCGGTGAGAGGTCTACTCGAGTCCAAAACCGATCTTTGAATCGATAGTGTTGAGAAACAGTGGAGCTTCAGGTGGAGTCTACTTGATATGCAACAATCAGTTGATCCAAATCAACACTATACCGATCCGGATAATGAACCGAGACCGATCCAAGGCGACTTAATGAGACCTCAAGAGGGGCGTCATACAAACATTGATCGCCAGTCTACCGCCAAACAGCCTAGAGAATCTAATGTTGGGATACCTCCAAGGAGATATGTATATGATGATTTGGCTGGATATGCACTCCAAGTTGCAGAAAAGGTAGAGGTTGCTGAACCTACTACTTACAGGGAAGCAGTGACATGTATAGAAGCATCTCAGTGGCATGCAGCCATGGGAGATGAAATGTAGTCATTGTTGAGGAATCAGACTTGAGAATTGGTCAAACAGCCTACTGACAAGGGAGTTATGACTTGTAAATGGATTTTCAAGAAAAAGAAGGAATAACTAAAGCGCGATGGGTCGTATAAGTCACGTTTGGTTGCAAGAGAGATTCAAATAAAAGGAAGGGTTGACTTTGATGAAATATTTTCACCAAAGGGTCGACACACTTCAATCGTGGTGTTACTAGCAATGGTGGCACAAAGCGGATCTGGAACTTGAGCAATTAGATGTGAAAACGCTTTTACACGGTGAGGTGGATAAGGAGATATACATGACACAAAGCATGAGGGTTTTCAAGTTCTGGCAAGGAAAATTATATTTTCAAGTTGAAGAAATCATTGTATGGTTTGAAGCAAGCTCCAAGGCGAGTGGTATAAAAGGTTTGTGATTTTTTATGCTTCAAAGAGGTTACAACAGAAGTCCTTATGACTGCTGTGTATACCACAGTCTGCTGAAAGATGGATCACATATCTATCTTGTTCTGTATGTGGATGACATGTTGATTGCTGCTGTAAAGAAGTCTGATATTCAAAATCTGAAGAACCTTCTCAGTGCTGAATTTGAAATGAAGGATTTGGGTGCCGCCAAGAAAATCATGGGGATGGAGATCTGGAGAGATAAAAGTCAGAAAAAATTGTTCTTGTCTCAGCAAGGTTATGTGCAGAAGATATTGGCCAAGTTTGGGATGTCTGCTACAAAACCAATAGATACTCCTATGGCATCAAATGTTCATTTGTCTGTTTATGCTTCACAGACAGCTGAAGAGAAGGAGTATATGTCAAAAGTTCCCTATGCTAGTGCAGTTGGCGCCTTATGTATGCCATGGTTTGCACTAGGCCTGATCTGCTCAGCAATCGTGTTGTCGCAGGTTTATGGCTCAACTCGAAAGGAACACCTGAAAGTTTGTTAAAAGGATATTCAGTACTGAGAGGTACAACTGATGTTGGTCTCATTTATGGAGGTGATATTAGTCTGGTCACAGGCTACTGTGATGCTGATTATGCAGGTGATGTTGACAATAGAAGATCAATGACTGGTTATGTGTTTACATTGGGAAATGCAAAGGTCACCGAAAGCTACTCTTGAGCTACAAGAGCCTTATCAACTACCGAGCGTAATACATGGCTCTTCTTGAAGCGACTAAGGAGGGTATCCGGTTGAAGGGCTAGTCGTTGATTTGGGGTTGCATCGAGGATCAGCCGAGATATATTGTGATGATCTAAGTGCAATATGTTTACCCAAGGATCGGTTCATCATGAGAGAACCAAGCATATTGATGTCGTATCATTTCTTGAGGAATGAGAAGAGGGTTGTAGTGAAGAAGATCGGCACTAGGATAATCCTGCCGACATGTTCACTAAACCGATTCAAAGAGAGTAAGTTTCACTTTGCCTGGACTTACCGAATATTCAAAGCTTATAATGTATTTCGAAACTCTACCGAGGCGGATCGGTGGAGAGATCTTTGTGGAGATAGTCCGGTACAAGTACATCCGGCATTGACGAATGCATCCGTACAAGTACATCCGGTTATGCAACTGTTTGACTCTAGTGAGAGTTGAAGTCAAGGTGGAGTTTTGTCGAAGAAAGTGACTTAAACTCTACATCCGATGGAACCAATCAAGACTCACCGTGTGTGATGGACAACCGAAGTGTGTATTCACCTGCAAATGCGTCGAGAGGGGTGGAGTCTCACCGAGGCTTCGCCGCCAGGGGTGAAGGCGATGAGTCACTGGATACAAAGCAGGTCCCACATCTGCACTAATTCATGTTGTATGTGACGGCTATACAATTATCATTAAAGGAGGACACGTGTAAGGTATTTATGGCGGATCGACATAAAAGATTCCTGACGGCTAGGGTTTAGGGATGTGTGCCTATAAATACGCTTGTTGTTGCATTGTCTCGTGTGTGTGAAATCAGAACTCGGTGCATAATAATAAAGATCTCTTTTCGCCTGCGTGGTTTTTATCTCTCTCACTTTGAGAGGGTTTTCCACGTCAAATCATGGTTCTTCTTGTTTTCTGTTATCTCCTTTGATTATTTACGTTTGATTGTATCTGCTTTATTTCTTGCATCCGAAGTTATCTCCATCGCCCATAACAGATAGCAATGAATCTTGCCAATCAGAGAGATCACTCAATCTTGTCAAAGAAAGGTTTTTGTAGTGCAGATTTCTGTGAAAATAAATAGAAAACAAATGTATCATTATAATTTTTTATTATTAATTCCATCAACTGAATAGCATAGAGTAATCTGTCCGGTGACTCCAATTTTAATTTCCACGATTTTTTTCCGATTCTGTTGATTTTTCACACGCCGGAGATATAAAATTTCCATCCCGGTGCCGGAGATTCGAAATTTTTACCTGGTGCCAGAGCGAAGAAATTTTCACCCGATGTCGAAGAAAATGGTCTTGCTTGTGTAAAAAAGATTGTCGGATCCGAAAAAAAAAATCGACGATAGTCACTAAACACATCAGATTCATGGAACAGCTAACTCAAAAAAAAACGGAAAACTAAAACCAACAATGGCAACAACAACAAACAAACAACAACACACCTGCAAATTTGATAACTTGTTTTGTTTAGGCAACTGATAATTAGTTTTACCCTGGCAACTGATAACGCCGCCTTAAAGTGGTTTTTAACGGAGAAAGTGTGTTTATACGGAGAATGGGATACTTAAGGAGGGGCGCCACGGCTTAAATAGAGGGGGCGGATCACTTCAGTGTGTTACCCTAGACTAGAGTCGCCGCCACCATTTCAAACACAAAATATCTCAGCCGTTGATTTCTTTTGTGTCTTTTTTTTCCATAATACATTCTCAATAAAAAAGAAACGAAACACGGACGGACCCGGCTCATTAATTTTTTTATATATCAAATTTTCCTCCAACAAATAAAATCAAATTTTGTTAAATGCTCCATTTTTTCGGTCGCATATTTGAATTATTGTTTCCCTAATAGTTTTTTGGGAATATTAGGGAATAGTCCAATTTCCGTGCCGTATATAAATTTTAATCCAGCTTGTAATTTTTTGTTGATTTAAGGACAAAACATTTTCTTTCGGACTATTTTGCCCTTTCTTTTCTAATCTTTTTTATCGACCACAGACTCAGAATACGTAAATCATTTGTCTTCCACAATTAGAAGTCTCATAGCCTAGAACTCACAACAGCCGTCGTCGTCGGAAACCATGGCCAAGCTCCTCTTCATCATCGCCGTCGTTCTCTCCTCTTTCATCTTCCTCTCTCAATCCTCTCAATCTCCATCTCCCTCAGCTGCTCACACCGAATTGATTGACTATGGATTTCCAATCGGCCTACTCCCAACCAACGTCAAAACCTACAATCTCGGAAAATTGTCGAGAGCTGCATCGCCGAGCTGGATGGGATTAGCGTTATGGATTTCTTCAAATGGTGGGGGATCACTGGTAAACGCTCTTTTGCTTGAGGTATAAGAATTTAATTTAATGTACAGCCCCAAAAAAATAATGAAGCAAATCTCATTTGAGAGGAGGGGAGAGAAGAAAAAGGAAATTATGTGGGAAAGAAGGGACCTTGGGAATAGTTGTCTTCTAAGAAAATTTTATAACATTCCCAGCAGGTCTAGTTTAATTCAAGTGGTATTGAGGGAACCATAATACTAATTACTTTTTCGAATGTTCGATACTCTGAAAGAGCTGTACATAACTTGCTGTTGTGTCTTTTATTTTGTTTCATGTATCTTCACATCATTGGACATACAAAAATCCAAGGATCACAACATATGATATCATTTCCCTTTTGCACTTGCTGTGTAGGGATAAATGAGACATCCTTGCAAATTAGTGGGCTTTTTTTGTTTGTACCTATGCACAAAGATTGTGTCCTATGCACATAAAATTTATTATTTAGAATCGAGAGGAAATTTATCCTATACACTCGTCAAAATTAACAAATTGTTACAGAATCTGAGAGCAACATTAGTTGTAGGAGAAGCTACAGATCAGCAAGGTGCAGTCAATCGCAATCATGGCTGAAGTGATGAAGAATTTACAAAGGCTAGTTGTCTTATTACACCAGTTAAAATGACCACGTTTCATAAATTCAGCTACTTGATCTAATTTATGTTCTACCAATAAACCTACTTCATTCTTGAATCCTACGAATACGAAAAATCCTTGCATATCTTTCAATACATAATATCGGAAGAAAAAATAAGGGTTAACTTATTGGCAATGTCTTGATACATAATATCGGAAGTGTTATAAATTCTGAAAATTATACATCATGAACAACGGTATAGAAGCTTTCATTATGTCAACGGTATAGAAGATTGATTGTGTTTTTTACTTGGTTCATATCATTAAGCTTTCTAGTGTTACTTTGTTAGTGTGTTACTTTGTTGGTGTGTTACTTTGTTGAGAACAAAAATAGACTAGTGTGTTACTTTGTTGGTGTGTTATTTTGTTGAGAACAAAAATAGACTAGTGTGTTACTTTGTTGGTGTGTTACTTTGTTGAGAACAAAAATAGACTAGTGTGCTACTTTGTTGGTGTTACTTTGTTGAAAACAAAAATAGACTAGTGTGTTACTTTGTTGGTGTGTTACTTGGTTGGTGTGTTACTTTGTTGAGAACAAAAATAGACTAGTGTGTTACTTTGTTGAGAACAAGAATAGACTAGTGTGTTACTTTGTTAGTGTGTTACTTTGTTGGTGCGTTACTTTGTTGAGAACAAAAATAGACTACTGTGTTACTTTGTTAGTGTGTTACTTTGTTGGTGCGTTACTTTGTTGAGAACAAAAATAGACTAGTGTGTTACTTTGTTGGTGTGTTACTTTGTTGAGAACAAAAATAGACTAGTGTGTTACTTTGTTAGTGTGTTACTTTGTTTGTGTGTTACTTGGTTGGTGTGTTACTTTGTTGGTGTGTTACTTTGTTGAGAACAAAAATAGACTAGTGTGTTACTTTGTTGGTGTGTTACTGTGTTACTGTGTTACTGTGTTACTGTAGTGTGTTACTTTGTTGGTGTGTTACTTTGTTGGGAACAAAAATATACTAGTGTGTTACTTTGTTGGTGTGTTACTTTGTTGAAAACAAAAATAGACTAGTGTGTTACTTTGTTGAGAACAAAATTAGACTAGTGTGTTACTTGGTTGGTGTGTTACTTTGTTGGTGTGTTACTTTGTTGAGAACAAAAATAGACTAGTGTGTTACTTTGTTGGTGTGTTATTTTGTTGGTGTGTTACTTTGTTAGTTTGTTACTTTGTTGAGAACAAAAATAGACTAGTGTGTTACTTTGTTGGTGTGTTACTTTGTTGAGAACAAAAATAGAATAGCATGTTACTTTGTTGAGAACAAAAATAGACTGGTGTGTTACTTTGTTGAGAACAAAAATAGAATAGCATGTTACTTTGTTGGTGTGTTACTGTGTTATTGTGTTACTTTTTGTTGGTGTGTTACTTTGTTGAGAACAAAAATATACTAGTGTGTTACTTTGTGGGTGTGTTACTTTGTTAGTGTGTTACTTTGTTGGTGTGTTACTTTGTTGAGAACAAAAATAGACTAGTGTGTTACTTTGTTGGTGTGTTACTTTGTTAGTGTGTTACTTTGTTGGTGTTGAGAACAAAAATAGACTAGTGTGTTACTTTGTTGGTGTGTTACTTTGTTGGTGTTGAGAACAAAAATAGACTAGTGTGTTACTTTGTTGGTGTCTTACTTTGTTGGTGTCTTACATTGTTGAGAACAAAAATAGACTAGTGTGTTACTTTGTTGGTGTGTTACTGTGTTACTTTGTTGGTGTGTTACTTTGTTGATAACAAAAATAGACTAATGTGTTACTTTGTTGGTGTGTTACTTTGTTGAGAACAAAAATAGACTGGTATGTTACTTTGTTGGTGTGTTACTTTGTTGATTCAAATGGTTATGTTTGTGTTTTTTTGTCTTTAGAAAATTGGAGGAGCCTAGATTTTCGATTGATGAAGCCGAGGCGATGCTATTTGATGTATTTTCTGCTATCTTTCATGGAGTTTGATGTGGTGCGGGTTTGAAGGATGAAGGTCCATATATGGTAAAACAGACTGCTTTTGTCTTCAATAACTTGAAGAATGTTTTAGTTTCATTAATATGCTTTTTGATTACATCCAATAGTATTAGGTTTTTATTCTCTTGATTCCCCGGAGTTGCATCTCCATAATGTTTTCATAGATTGTTTCATTAGGATATGAAGCATTTTTTTGATAGATTGTTGTATTATGCAATGCTAATGGTGATATTTGGATTTTAATAAAACGTGTCACTGTTGTTGTGTCATCATATTCTTGTATTCTTGTATTCTGATGTTCTGATGTTACGAGCATTCTTGTATTCTTCAGAACGCTGCGATAAAATTCGGTTTTCAAATACTACGTCGAAAAGGTATCAAATGAGCCTCAAAATGAAGATAAAAATAAACATGAACTTTGGTGAAACAATTTTGATGATCGATGTACTAAATCAAAATTACTATGCGTTTATAAGAAAAAACGCTCCGGTTAATATAAATATTTTTTCGTCTTTCAAAATATACGTCGGAAGGGTATCGTGTTTGGGCTCAAATTGAAGAGCAAAAAAAAAAATGAATTTTGGTGAAAAAATTTCGACGATCGGAGTTTTAAATCAAAAGTTACGGGTGTTTGGAAAAAAAAAAAAAAAAACCAAAACAACAACAAAGCAACAGCATCAAACATACGGTATACCTGATGTTCTCCTACGACCTGAGGACGCGCACCTGTGTGTATAGGGTCAATTTTGTCTGTGTCAAATTTTTTTTATCCTTTTTGCAATTAAAAAAAAGAATGTATCCTATTTATTCATTTCGTAAATATTTTTGTCATTTTCCCTCAATCCCTCTAGTTTTTTTACTACAGTTAATGACATTGTTTTTTCTAAAGAATCAAAATCTATAAAGCACGTATAGGGACACAACACGTCGCACGATATCACATGGATATGGTAACATGATTAATTTATGAATTTATTGACACAACATATCAACAAACATGTTAAAAGTATGTATTACAAAAATTTATATTACAAGGGATCCATAAAATTCAAAGAGATATGTACAAGTAAATTATAATGTTTGTAATTCAACTTTCTAAATACCGAAAATAGTAAATTATTCGACCACTGTAACGTTACAAAACTATGTTTAGCCTTCAAAATTTCACCATTTATAGTTTGTCAACATTAAACGCATAAATTAAATAAGATATGGTATTGTTCAAACTATAATTATGGTTGAAAATCATTTTTTATTGCAATTTGCATTCAACTTATCTCGATCTCATTAACTACAAGCGCGCTCCGGCTTTTGAGCGAAAATTGAAATTCGAAAATAAGAAATCTCTTGTCATCAAAAAAAAAATAAAAAAAACACCCGTGTTAATGAGTGTCGGAGAATGTGAAAAATATAAATAAAGAGTTGGGAAAAAGGACAAATTTCGGAATATTTTTAAGTCACATAACACCCAAATAATTTTTAGTGGAAGTAGGAATAAATGACAGATAAGAGGAAAAAAATAGAAATCAAGATGGTAGAAATACAAATTGGATGATTAGGACAATTCCACTGTTCGTTACTCCAAATCCACAGTTTGGTACGATAGAATTTAACTCAAATCTACTATTCGACTCCTCCACTGTTTCTTTGTTTTTGACGACAATTACCTCGAAATGACTTCGAAAAAAATATCAAATGGGGTGTATGAATAAAGAGAACGAAAAATGAAAAATAAGTGAGAGAATTACGATTTTTTGACGTTTAGATCAAAAGATATATATATTCATTTTTGTAATTAAATATGAGAGAAATCCAATTGTGGTAGAATAAACACTTGCCATTTTTACAAGATACAAAATTCCACCGTCCTGTTTACATATTTCTAGTTTCAATTTGTAATTTTTGACAATAAAGCCTAATTTTTTTAGGAATAAGGACTTCTACTAATATTTATAGCTTAAAGGAAAAAATAATATGTGGTACATCTTCCTGCACTTTGATTGGTTTGGTAGCAAAACCGGAGACAGCTGCTGATGGGTGTTAGAGATAATGACAAGATTGAGTTAGAATTTATTTAAATAATTATGTTTGAATTTAAATTATTTAGGATATATTATTTGGTTTAGATAAACTTCTATTTATCATTGATTAGGCTATAAATATTCTAATGTACTATCAGTTTTATCAATGTGATACAATTACTTTTACCATTATTCTATCATGGTATCAGAGATTTTCGACTAGCGTCGTTTAGATCCTGGTCAATAGTAAAGAAATTCGTATGGGTGGGGGTTCATCACCGTAATCTACACGAACCCTCGCCCCTCACCCCTCACCCCGTCTTCTGTTTTTTATTGTCGAAAAAAAAAAAAAAAAAAAAAACCTTCACCTTCCCCGGGAACCTTCTTCCCCAAATCCCTTCTCCCCTGATTTTCTATTTCCCGTCTCTGTCTTCCTCCTCCTTACTGCTTCTGCCGGCTTCAATGGCTTAAATGATTAAATCCCAAAAGCTCCCTTCAACAACAAATCTCCACTCTATCCTCTCAGCTCCTCTTCCTCTGCTCAATGATGTTTAACTTTCGAACCCCTTTTTCATTAGCTTAATCTTTTGACCCAAAACAACAACCAAAAAAAAAAAAAAAAGCTTCTTGCCTGCGAATTCATCACCCCCACAAGTTTTTCTTAAACCCCAGCAATCAAGGATTGGATTACATTCGTAAAATTCGTAAAGTATCAATCTTTACCCCGAAATAAAATCTGTCTTGTCCCCTTTGTCATTACTCTTCTCCCTTTCTCTGTTCTCATGTCTTTTGCTCTCCAGATCTGCTTTTCCAATTTGGATCACTATCTATGTTCTTTCTTTTAAAATTACGCTTTTGATTTTATTTTATTTTTTTCATCAAATAAATTGCTTGTCATTATTTCTCTCACAAAGTCGCAAATACGTGGTTCCCTTTTCTTTTTAATTTCAAAAAAAAAAAAAACAAACAAACAAACAAACAAACAATCCCAAAGTATTTTATCATTTTCTAAATAAGTATACTTGTTAATCTCCAAACTCACTGCCGCCTCAGTCAAAAGTCCGCTCCTCCTCTATCTGCTTTCTTTTAAAATTATGCTTGATGATTATTATTATTATTATATTATTATTATTATTATTATTATTATTATTATTATTATTTTAAAATGGTTCCAGTTCTTAAGAAATGAGCATGGGTTTTAGTGGATATTTCTCAACCGTGCTCATCAAAATTTACAAAATTGATAATATAGGTAATCCTACAATAATTGTCAAACCCGAATTTCACTTATATATGGCAGCGAAAGGATCAGCTAGTTCTCGGCTGGATCAAGCATCTCGAAGTCTTATTTATCCAATACAGATTCAAGCAATATCAGGTTGATGTGAAGCAATTGTTGCCGACTGATATGGGGAAGTTTGTTGCAGTCACCATTTGAAGAAAACAAGATACATTCATTACGAGCCAATCTCCATGTTCATTGCATTACCATGGGATTGCGGGGGCGTGTTAGAGATAATGACAAGATTGAGTTAGAATTTATTTAAATAATTATGTTTGAATTTAAATTATTTAGGATATATTATTTGGTTTAGATAAACTTCTATTTATCCTTGATTAGGCTATAAATATTCTAATGTACTATCAGTTTTATCAATGTGATAAAATTACTTTTACCATTATTCTATCAATGGGTCGGTCAATTTGATGGTTTGGCACTGGGAGGGCGGCTACTACCCTCTGACAATGCACTTAAGTTCCTAGCAAACCTCCAGGATTCTTTCACCCCAATGTTTACCCTTCTGGAACAGTCTGTTTATCTATACTCGATGAGGACAAATTCTGGTAGGCATCCAGGATTTACTGGATACACCAAATCCTGATGATACAGCACAAACAGATGGTTGTGTAATGGATCATTGTTGTGCCCTACCTTAGGTCCGATATTGTGACTGTGCGAAAGGAATTTGTATATGTATTTTTAGCTTCCTTGGAAGGAATCTTGCGTGTTTGGGTCCTAGTTCCATTGCCATGGATACTTAATTTTCGTTCAGCTTTGTTTGTGGAGTTTGTACCAGGTTCTTTTCAGAAAGAAAAAAAACCGTAATAATTATATTAGTTATTAAAATGTTAAACCAATCCCAAATCTCATTTGGTATCAATGGATAAGACTTTTAAAAAATTATTTAAAAAAAACTGTAGCTCATGTTTTGATAAGTGTCTTCTAAGTCTATTGATCAATGCTTATTATAAATTTCCTGTCTAATTGTTATATATGATACATGTAATTTATCATAAATATATATATATATATATATATATATATATAAGGGAAATTAGGGATAAGGACACAATCTGAAATATTATTAAGCAACGGAGACACTACATATTTTTATAGGGAGAAGACAATCGCATAATTTTTATAATGCGAGAAGACAAACAAATGAATCCCAAAAAATCAGTGAATCTCCTTAGTGAATCCCAAATCGGTGAATTTAAACGATGAATTTTGACAATGAATCCCGAAAATCAGTGAATCCCGACAATGAATTTTGAAAATTAGTGAATTTTGACAAATGAATTTAAGAGTGAATTTAAATAATGAATTTCGAACACAAGTGAATTTCGATAGTGGATAAATAGTTTTGTCTTTATGCAAAAGTTTTAAAAAAGCTGTCGCCCTTCTACTTAATTGATGAAATATTTTTGTCCTTCTCCCTCATTCCCCCATATATATATATATATATATATATATTGTATATAAATTGTATGTCTCCACACTTAATAATTATCACTGCCACAAGCCAAGCAACAATCATATATTGAATTTTTAATACTTAAATTAAAACTTCAATTTGTTTATCACGACACAACATATTACATATTATATATACTGGTATATATAATAAGTATATTATCAGCAAAATGATTTAAACTCTACATCTGGTTGAACTAATATGGTAGTCAGGTGAGTGATGGTCAGCTGAGTAGTGTATCCAAGTCTGTGAAAGCCAGCTGGAAAGTCTACTAAGTTTCTTCTCGGTGTCGGCTGACTCATGGTGGTTTTGAATCTGTTGAGTTCTACATCCGGCAATGGTCGTGAGAGGAGCCAACATATAGGGCATCTATGGCAATCCGACAAAGATTCTTGGCGGTTAGAGTTTAGGGATTTGTGCCTATAAATACCAAATGTATTGATCATTGTAAATTGTGTAATCCGTCTGAAATTCTGTGCATAGTAAAGTATCTCTTTTCTGTCTGTGGAGTAGTCAGCACAACGCCGGAAACCACGTTAAATCTTTTGTTCTTCGTGTTTCTGTTATTTTTGTTGATTATTACTGTTAGATTGCATTTGTTAATTATCTATCTTGCATCTAGATTCTCTATCCTGTTGTAAGAAATAGGTATCGGAGCATAGGTTTTGGGAATCATCTATACAAACGAATTTTATCTTCACCAATACCCTCACCGGTGCTAGGCTTCTGGGATCGGTGATTTTTTTGTGATTCTTTTTCAATATTCAAGCCTGTTATCCTAATGTTCTGGATACGTATCATAAGTTCATGACTCAGCCATTAACGAAGCTAATTATCATGACATAGCCATAGATGAAGATGATATTGTAATATTTTTTATGGAAAATTAGGGATAATGACACAATCTGGAATATTTTTAAGTAATAGGACAGCTACATATTTTTTATAGGGAGAAGGACAACAGCATAATTTTTATGGAAAATTAGGGATAAGGACACAATCTGAAATATTTTTAAGTAACAGGACAGCTACATATTTTTTATAGGAGAAGGACAACCGCATAATTTTATAGCGAGAAGGACAAACAAAGAATCCCGAAAATCGGTGAATCTCCCAGGTGAATCCCAAATCGATGAATTTACGAAGTGAATTTCGATAGTGAATCCCGAAAATTAGTGAATTTCGATGATGAATTTTGAAAATTAGTGAATTTAAACGATGAATTTCGTCGATGAATTTAAACAATTGAATTTCGAACACAAGTGAATTTAAATGATGAATAAATAGTTTTGTCCTTTATGCAAAAGTTTCAAAAAGCTCGCCCTTCTACTCAATTGATGAAATATTTACATCCTTCTCCTCATTCCCCTAATTTTTATAGCGAGAAGGACAAATAGTGAATCCCGAAAATCGGTGAATCTCCCAGTGAATCCCGAAATCGGTGAATTTAAACGGTGAATCCCTAAAATCAGTGAATTTCGACAATGAATTTTGAAAATTAGTGAATTTCGATAGTGAATTTCGGTAGTGAATTTAAACAGTGAATTTCGACAGTGAATAAATAGTTTTGTCATTTATGCAAAAATTTCAAAAAACTGTCCTTATACTCAATTGATGAAATATTTCTGTCCTTCTCCCTCATTCCCCATTTTTTTTAAAGATGACAAAATCAAGCAGGGTTTGGAAAAGCTTGAACATTAATTAATAAACCCTATTTAGAATAAGAGGACTGACATGGGATTTCTCTTCAGAAGTATTGTTGATAATGATAGTGTGCATAGTAATGGGACTATTTGCAGTGTTTATACTACATTTCCTATACGGACATCTGACTTCATGCTTTACCCTTTCTCCCTTGCTCTTTGATTGAGCTCAAATTCACCATTGAAAAACAATTTATATGGACTCGAAACCGTGGGTAAACTGACTCTCTAACCGGCAGTGTACCGGGTCGATTGCTAGAATAGCTACAGGAGTATGAGGTCGAACCCAAGGGAAAAGTGTTTGTGAGTCCAAAGCGAACGTATAATCTAGTCTAGGTGAACAATCTTTTTAAAGTGTTTGTTTACTGCAACGGCACTAGAGTGATTTATACTAACGAGTCTAAAGATTGAAAAGTAAAGAGAGAAGATTAAACTACTAGTTTTAACGATAGATTAATGAACATAGCCGAACCATGATCCAAATAGCTAGTTTCAATCTCAAGGATAGACAAAACCGGGAGTGTGCATTAAAACAAACGAACTCTCACATTCAATTTCACGGGTGCAGACTCCTAATCCCGGTGTTAAGGTCTGAACAACTCTCTCCTAACACCTTATGACATGCTAACTACCCTTCCCGAAAGAAGACTCACTTAACAAGACATGTTATGCACTAGAGTCGCTTAAACGTTAAAACGAGTGACCTCACATTGGGCTCGGCTTAACAACTAAACCGAGTCTAGGCCGCGATCTTAGAACCCATTTCCCCACATCTCTCTGTCTGAACAACTCTCTAGATTGATGTGTGTGATTTTGACCTAGGTGATCAATCTAGCCCAAATCTGTTATAACAAGTTCTAAGACGTGAAAAATGCAGGATACAACAATAAAAAGCACTACCCACTCCCAATTTCATCACCCAAAGGGTGATTTCACCAAATTTCACATGATTCGACTATGAAAAGGGATTAGCTACTCATTATACTAATTAAAACATAGAAGAAACAGTTAATTAAAGACATAGCAAGTGAAAGGAAGAAGGAATATACCATTAAATTGTAGAAATTCGAAATTTAGATCCAAAAGTACAAAATGAAGAACTAATTAAAAGTTGGTCTCTTAGTGTTTGATGTAGAAATATGAGCTAAGAAATGGAAAGATTAAGCTAAAACAGTGTTGATTTAAGCTACAAGAGTGTATTCTAAGCTATTACAAAATTCGAGCTAAGAAATGGGTAGGGTTTTGCTAAGAGAATGGTTGATATCCAAGAAATAGTCTAAGGGGATATATTTATAGGTGGGAGAAAATCTGTTGGAATTGGCTCCAAACGCACGTTTGGGAGGCTGAGACTGGCGTTTGACTTCTTCAAACGCACGTTTGGATTAGTGCAAACGTGCGTTTAAACATTTCACAGGCGGGGACTTCACTATCTTCATTCATCCGCGCGTTTAAGGAGGTTCAAACGCGCGTTTGGTGTACTTGGAACGCACGTTTAGGATGGTCAAACGCGCGTTTGAAGAGTTTGGAACGCGCGTTTAAGGTGGTTTCAAACGTGCGTTTGGAAGGCTTGAACTCTGTATCAACTTGTGGTCCTTTGAACGCGCGTTTGATCCCCTGTTGCCCCAAAACTTCACTTTTTTTTTCTCTTTGATCTCTCCTCTTGCCCCGATCATGCTTTTTGCCACAAATCATCACCTCTCGGGTCCTCGAGACACCAATACCCTTCAACATCACAAACAACCAAAAACATCCAAACAATTCCGGAGGGTAAAAGTGCTCGGGAATGGGGTTAATATCAACAGAAAGGGGTAATAATCCATCAACGTAACGGATTCACTCCCCATGCCTTGAGTTCACAATAACACCCCGAAAACGGTCTAAATCACCAAAAAGAGTGCTGAAAATGTGGTAAACGGGGATAAACAATGCACCGGAGTCACGTAAAGTTGACTCCATCAACCACCCCACACTTAGCCTTTGCTCGCCCTCGAGTAAATTAGGCGTTTTAAAATAAACCAAGAGATTCAACGTTGTGACGTAGGTGCTACTATCCACACCCTTGAGGTAACCACAAAGTAAGAAACACAAACATATACACACCGGTTATGACATTAGCAAGAAAACGGAGTGTGTGTGGTGCCAAGTTAAAACCAAGTGCTCAAAATGATTGTCGGGGCTTGAATCCCGACCAAAAGTCTACCAACCGTCTCATACCAACTACCATGTCCACTAATCAAGGTCACTAAGTTTGGACACAATCGGGTAGGACTTGAAGGGTTATAACGTTAGGCTAGGGTAATTTCGGTTAATCGAAAGGGATAATTTGGGAACTGGAGAAAAAGAAGTGCGATTGAACTAAATCAACAAGTGTACCACCTTATTTCTATCATACAAACCATCCAAACTCCTCTTTGATTAATTAAACACTTTGGGAACCATAGGATACTTACATACCCAAACTCATTGCCTAATTCAACTATGTTTCAAGTTTCATGAGGCGAGGTCGAATACATTAGCACCTATCTCACTATCCCAACCCCAACATCATAAAGATAACTTTTGAGCTCATCACTATGATTCCAACCTTTTATTTCTAAAAACCAAGCTTTTATTCATTGAGAGCTAATTTATTTTGAACTTTGATTGATCTCTTTTTTCTTTTTTTTTTCTTTTTTTTTGTTTTTGTAAGAAGGAAGAAATTTCACAGGTTTTTTATTTCTTCTTGGGCCAAACCCAAACACTAGGCTCAAACGAGCTCCCCTTCTCCTTACAGCTCAATACCAAGAAAACACCAACCCATCAAACATCATTTCCCCCACCCCACACTTGCCTTAGCAAGTGTGGCCTAACAAAAGACTAAGTCCACTCGTAGGGTATAAATGAAGGAAATGTGACCATAATTAAAGCTCAAGGTAGGTTTCTGACTAAGTAACAAAACGGCTATAAAACGAATGGTGGTCAGACCATTCTATCAAGGCTGAGAGGGGCTATGAAGGTCTAACATTTCGGGATAAAGATTATTTGGCTCTAGTTGGTCAAAGAGACGCCATGACCGTCATCCCGTATCCTACTTAGGTGAACCTTTCTATTTCGTCTCGAGATTAGTGGTATGAGAGGTGGTACCAATCAGATTGTGCACAAAGTGTAGCTTGCGTGAAATTAATAAACTCCATTCTCAAGATAATATCAAACCACAGTGTACACGTTCGGGGCCTACTAAGGTGATTACCACTCGAATGTGAAGATAACACACACAACACGGTGTTAGAAGCCCTTGAATTTTTTTAAAAATTACCCGAAAATCGACTCGATCCCGGTCATAGGCTAAGTATACCACATATTAAGCACATTTAAACAACAAAAACAGAAAAACGGCTAAGTCTCCCACCGCACACTTAAACGAAACACTGCCCTCAATGTGTGAGAGATAAAAAGAGTAAAAGACTTAGCTGTTTGACCAAAAACCCGGCAGAAAGGCGCAATCTTGACTCGAAACTCGTGACACCCTCGTATAAATCCATCCCGTAACCTAAAGCGAGATCAACATAAACAAAGAAAGCGCATGCACGGGACTGAATCCACGTGCTATAAAGCAAGCAATAGGGTAAGCGGGTGCGTAAAATAATGAGTCCATGCCACAGTGACGAGATCAAAGCATAAAGAGGGGAATACGGGATATGCAATGGAAGGATACAATAGAATCAATAAAACCAGAACATCCATGCATCAGATATAAACCAATAATAAAAAATCCACGTCATCCCACAGTATAAATCAAAGAAAAGGAAAGCATACACGGTCAAGCAGGCCTCAGGGGCTCAAAAATAAGTGCGCGTGCATGCAAAGTGAAGTGTATCCAAAGAATGATGAAAGAATGTCAAAAGTAACTGAAACGTCATAGTATATAAGAGACAGACTAGCAAAATAAGACAAGAGTATAAAAATACATGAAAAACATGCTAGTCTGCTCCATGTCCCTATTCATCAGTGGTGGAGTCAGGTGTGCTCGAAGTTGGTGCAACCACAACAAATTGATTCTCGATGCAGTGTAGTCCTGCAAAGACTTTGTCCTATCTCGCCTCTGTCTCACCCCATTCCGATCAACTCATCCAACGATATGTCATCAGATCCCTCTTCAGGCTCATCAACAAACAGGTCCTCTGATACCCTCTACAAATCCGCCTCAATCTCCGGGGTATACTGAAATGGTGAGACATCCAACTCTAATGGAGGAAGGTCAATCTGTTTGGCCTGAGCAAAAACCCTCTGATTCTCTACTATTCCGTTCAGAGTCAGCCATAGACTATCCATGCAATCCCGCTATTTATGTGCAATAAGAAGCCCCTGACGCTCACTAAGCCACGGCCCCCCGGATGTAGGTGTAAAAGGTGGAGGTGGAGGTGTAGGTGTAGTGGAAGGTCCAGTAGTGAGTGGTGGAGGTGTATGTATTGTGGTGGTGGTGGAGGAGATGATAGGTGGAGGTATAGGGAGTGTAGTGGATGTAGTGGAGGTGTAGGTGGTGGGCGGAGGACGGTGTGAATAAGTCGTGAGGCGAGCCTAGGGGGCCTTGGAGCGGTGCGGGCGTTGAACGGCCTAGGAGCCACGGGCTGGTTCTTCTTCCTCAAGATCTGATCGTTGGGATATTCCTCAACCGGTGCCCCCTTGCATAAGCCATGAATGAGGTAAGGGCACATGAGCATACGACGCTTGACCTTCTGATTCTCTCTGAACTCCTAGAAAATAGTCTTCCCGACATCTACCTTGAGATCATAATGTAAGGCATACAACAACTGCAAGTCCTTGATGTGGAAATGCGTAATGTTGTCCTTCGGTAGCAGGCGATTCTGGGAGAACTTAGCTTTAACTTTCCACTCATCAGGCCAAGTTGTCGTTACTAACTGATTCCGTGCACTACTTCCCTTCGATATCCACTGTAAATCCGGGTTGATATCCTTCCTCATATTTTCTAACGGATCCTCAGTCTCAGTATTCCCCCAATGTTGTCTCTCCACAAACCAACTGACATAATCCTGGCCCTCAAAATCCGGTATCCGGTAGTAGTCATTAATTGCCTTGACGGACCACGGGACATTGACCCCTCGTACCTTTATGAAACCAGACTCCAGATTGGCGACGCTAAAGTTCGCATACCACTCCCGAACTAATGTGAGGTTGAGGTTCCCTTCCGGCTCATAAATCAAGTTGTTCCATCCTCTCTTTCTCAAATTGTCGATGAAGGGTTTAGGAACCACCTTAAGATCTAACCCCCTCTCGAAACACATGTTCTTCGTGGCTATATACTCGTTGTAGTTGGTCATGGCCACTGGTGAGTTAAAACGCTGCTCGAAAGGTAGAGGGTCATTAGGAGGTAGGTCTTGTGGAGGATCTTGCTCGGGGGTACTATGTGGAGGAAGTGAAACAGGAGTTTGTGTGGGTTTGGTTCGCATCCGTACCAAGGGCAGCTTTCCACTATCGTGACTGCTCCTCCTCACCACACATCCTTATTACTACTCGAATTCCTCCCCTCGCTGTCCGGCTCAAAGTCCTCATCGGAAGTCTCATCCCTCAACTGTCCAAAAGGCTTAAGGGCTCTCGGATTCCTACTTTCGGTACGGCCCGTATCACTTATCCGGATACCACCCTTAGGAATCCGGGGATATTCTAGGGTTTTCTGTTTCTTGGGCATATGTTTGGTCACCGGCTGTTTCCCTTTTCCAGTACCCTCAGTTTCTTTCCTCTTGGTTTCTCTCATTACTTCTACACTCACCAAGACACCACCAATCAACCTAATCAAACAATCAAAACCAACCCGGTTATCGTCCAACCGGGATTTCAAAACAGATCAAACCAATCCACAAATCACCCTACGATAGCCACACCATTCATCATCAACAATAAGACAATCAAAACAAAACAAAAACAGGATACAAAATCAATAATAGTCAAAAAACGGGAAAGGGGCGTTTAAACCAAAAAGGCTAAAAACTAACCCTAAACGAAACTTAGACGTAAAACTAAAATGTACCTGTATTAAGCTTAAATGATATGAGATGAATGATTTGGAGCGAAGAACGAGTCCCGAAATGTCAATGGAGGTCAAGTTCGACCTAGGCAAAAAGTTGCCAAATGTGAAGATCGAATCGAGAAAACGGGTGATTTGTTGTTGGAATGGATTAGTAGAATCAAGAGAGGGGATTGAGAGGTGTTGTTTGGCTTTTGAATCACTGAAAACAGAGTAATATTGACTGATTTCGAGCAAAAAGAGGGTTGAGAGGCCGCCGTTCGTCGTAGGGTTTGAAAGTGAAATCTGAACACCGGTTTGGAAATAGCAGGGGTATATGAAGGAGATGAACCTAAACGCACGTTTAGAAAGGTCAAACGCGCGTTTCGCATGTCCAAACGCGCGTTTAAGATCTTAAACGCGCGTTTGAAGGGGAAAATTAAGAACAGAGAGTTGGGGCCTTAAACGCGCGTTTGAAATGGTTCCAAACGCGCGTTTGGAAAGGGGCAAGTCTAAACGCACGTTTGAAAGTGTCTAAATGGGCGTTTGGAAGCTGGAACAAAGCTAACTCAAGATTTCTACCCCACACTTGATTCTAACTTCCCCGAGACCACTAGAAACACCAAACTCAGCAACAAAAACTACGAAATGGCAGGTTGCCTCCCCCAAGCGCCTTTGTTTTACATCGTTGGCTCGACAGGATGGATTATACGGTGCCAACTTTTTCAAGTTATACCGTTGGCACGAGGCGAGAAAGGGTAGAAAGAGAGATGAAAGGGTGGATTGAGAATTATACGGGTCAATATTTATAGTCCATGACAAGACTTACAAGATTCATTGCATGGTACGGGGTCTTCAAGGCTCACTATTTCTAGTGCTTCATCGTAAGACAACCTCTCATACCTTTTCAACTGTAAGCCATTGGTGGTGAATGTGCCAAACTTAGGATGGGTAATTTCAATAGCACCGGACGGATAGACTTTTGACACCACATAAGGACCGGACCACCTAGACTTCAACTTCCCTTGAAAAAGATGAAGATGAGTATTGTAGAATACGACTTTGTCACCCTCATTGAAAACATGAGGTTTGATCAACTTATCATGAAGCAACTTAGTCTTCTCTTTATACTTCGTTGAAAGATCGTAAGCACAAAGGCGAAACTCATCTAATTCATTCAATTGGGCCATACGCTTCTCACCAACTAAGGTGTCATCGAGGTTTAGCATTTTGACAACCCAATAAGCCTTGTGTTCAATTTCTACGGGAAGATGACAAGATTTACCATAGACTATCATGTAAGGTGACATGCCTAGAGGTGTCTTAAAGGCGGTCCTATGGGCCCATAGAGCATCATCTAACTTTAAAGACCAACTCTTGATATTCATGTCTACCATCCTCTCCAAGATACGCTTAATACCCCTATTCGTAGCCTCAACTTGACCACTCATTTGGGGATGATAAGCGGTACCTAAATTGTGTTTCACCCCATACATCTCTAAGAGCCTGTCAAACGGTTTATTGGCAAAGTGGCTTCCATTATCACTGATTATAGCACGAAGTACCCCAAACCGACTAAAGATGTTTCTTTTGAGAAAACGGATAACAACATTCCTATCATTGGTGGGTGATGCTAAGGCCTCAACCCATTTTGACACATAATCACAAGCGACTAGGATATACTTGTTACCGCATGAGGAAGGGTAGGGGCCCATGAAATCAATGATCGGCTTTTGAGGCATTTCACTCCTCCTAGAAATACGCCTAGACCTTTGACAAGCGTCACAAGATTTCACATAAGCATGTGCGTCTCGGAATAGAGTGGGCCAATATAGCCCACTTTGTAACACTTTCAAAGCGGTCCTTACTCCCGAAAAGTGGCCCCCGGCCTCTTTATCGTGGCAAAACGACAGTGCACTTAAAATCTCACTTTCTGGGATGCATCTCCTCAAGATGCCATCCGAACACAACCTATATAAGCAAGGATCCTCCCACACATACTTACCAACCTCACTAAGGAATTTATGCCTTTGATTCGAGTCATAGTCGGGATCTATAAAACCGCACTCATGGTAGTTGACAAAAGGAGCGAACCATGGGCCACCTTCTTTACCGATTTTTAGAAAGTTACCTTTCTTAACCGGGAGGAGGGTGTCTATAGCAAAGAGTTGCTCATGTGGGAAAGAATTTAATCTCCCTTTGTGCTCTAATCAATTCCTCACTAAGCGCCATGCGACTCAAATGGTCCGCTACGACATTCTCACACCCTTTCCTATCACGGATTTCTAGATCAAACTCTTGCAAGAGAAAGATCCACCTCAAGAGGCGGGGCTTGGCATCTTGCTTGGCAAAGAGGTAACGCAAAGCAGCATGATCCGTGTCCACAACTACATGAGAGCCCACAAGACGAGACCGAAACTTATCAAATGCAAAGACTACCGCTAAAAGCTCTTTTTCAGTGGTGGTGTAATTTTGTTGGGCAGGATTCAAAGTGTGACTAGCATAGGCGATAGGCTTGAAGATTTTATCGATCTTTTGACTGAGGACCGCACCAACCGCGGTGTCACTCGCATCACACATTAGCTCAAATTCTTGATCCCACTTCAGAGCAACTAAGATAGGGGCGGATACAAGCAATTGCTTGAGCAACATAAATGCCTCAATGCAAGCTTGGTCGAAATCAAACGGGACATCTTTTCCGAGAAGAAGGGTAAGAGGACGGGCTACTTTCGAGAAATCCTTGATGAACCTACGATAGAACCCAACATGGCCTAGAAAACCCCTAAGAGTTTTTAGGTTGGTGGGCACAGGAAGCTTAGCTATCGCTTCTACCTTAGCCCTTCAGTGACCATCAAGTGACACTTCTCCCAATTTAGCACTAAATTCGTCTCCTCACATCTACTCAACACCTTTTCTACTCCTCAAAGGAATCGCCAAATACGCTAAAATCATCCATAAAGACTTCTAAGAATCTTTCAATCATATCCGCAAATATGGCAACCATGCACCGTTGGAATGTCGCGGGTGCATTACACAACCCAAAAGTCATTCTACGGAAGGCAAAGGTACCATAGGGGCAAGTGTAGGTAGTCTTTTCTTGGTCCTCTAAAGCCATATGTATTTGATAATACCCACTAAACCCATAAAGAAAACAATAATAAGCATGACCACTCAATCTTTCCAACATTTGATCAATAAAAGGGACGGGGAAATGGTCTTTACGGGTTTGGTCATTCAATTTACGATAGTCAATACAAATTCTATGACCACTTACCAAACGTATAGGCACCGCCTCACCTTTGTCATTGATTTCAACGGTCATGCCTCCCTTCTTTGGTACCATTTGAGTGGGGCTCACCCACTTTCCACTCTTGCCATGCATTCATCGGGCTTATCTTTATATTCCTGCATATCAACATGTTCTGAAACGCAAGAATATATAGCATCAATAGAAAAACAGTCCTCGATACTTTCCTTAGGATGTTTCATGGCCTTATAAACGTTTACCGTGACTTTTTCCTCTCCGACTCGTAAGATAATCTCACCGCTCGCAACATCTATCAAGGTCCTTCCGGTGTTTAAAAAGGGACGTCCTAACAACAAAGGTGTTTTTGAGTCCATCTCCATATCTAAAACCACGAAATCTACCGGGAAGGCAAACTTGTCCACTTTGACAATGACATCCTCTATCACTCTCATAGGCTCCCTAATAGACCTATCCGCCATTTGAAGGGTCATCCCCGTTGGCTCCAACTCTCCTAGGTCAAGGCTTTCATATATAGCAAGGGGCATTAAGCTCACGCTAGCTCCTAAATCACATAAAACACTAGGAAAATGAGTTGTACCAATAGTAACCGGAATAGTAAAACTACCCTTATCTCTAACCTCCGGGGGAATTCTTCATTCAAACAAACAACCTCTTGCATTTTACTCTTATTAGTTAGCAATCCTTTTAAGAACTTACAATAAGAAGGCATGTTTGCAAGTGCTTCAAGAAAAGGAATGTTCAAGTCAATTTTTCGCAAAATCTCAATAAATCGAGTTTGTGCTTTATTCAAGCAACTTTGTCTATGATTCTTAGGAGGAAAAGGGAGAGTGCTCAAATCAAAATCTTTAAGAGGAGGAGGGATCATACCTTTCTTACCTTTGGTGCGTGGGGAAGACGGCTCTTTCATTGGCTCTTTCCCTTATCTTCTAGTTGGTTCCTCCTCTTTCACATCAATAACCACATAGTCTCCCCTAGCCTGTGCTTCTTTCCTCTCAACTTCCTTTTTCTTGACATACTCTTCATGATCCTCATCATCTTCAATCCCATCAATATCTCCATCCATGGCTCCCGCTTCGGTCTCAATAGGGGCTTTTCGAGCTTTGTCTTCCCATATGACTTTCTATTCACCACTTGTCCTCAACACTTTACCACTTCAAGTTAAGATGGCGCTTACATTTCTTGGGTTCTTCTCGGTGTTACTCGGTAAGCCGCCTTTCAACTGTACATGTTCCACCACTTGACCAAATTGTGTCTCAAGATTTTTTATGGCGGACCCATGTTTGTAGTTCATCTCAACTATGTCCTTCTTTATCTCCACAAAAATTTTGTTCATTTGCTCCAATATGACATCGGTTGCACTCTTTTGAGGTATAGGAGCCAAAGGAGGAGGGTTTTGATAAGTGTTAGACCCTTGTTGATTGTACCCTCCTTGTTGTTGCCTTTGGTGTGGAGGTTGATAGAATGGCCCTTGAGAAGAATGGCCTTGATTGTGGCCTTGTCTATAACCTTGGTTTTGGCCTTGGTTTTGATTTCGGTTCCAACCTTGATTGTTGTTATTCCTCCAAGAGCCATCACCTTGACTTCCATAATTTCCTCCTTGACCTTGTCCCACAAAGTTTACATCTTGAGATTCTTCATACGGTTGCCCGCTTTGTTGATCTCCCATGTATTGGCCTTGATAGGTCCTTTGCAATTGATTTTGATATTGGGGCCCCGCATTCCATTGCTCCATCGAACAAATACTCATCATCCGCTTTGCCAACTCATTCATATTGTCTTGAGATAGAGTGCTAGGTTGTCCTTGAGTTGAGGATTGTGGATAAGCCATATTTTGAGCTTTGGTCGTCATCCTATAATCCTTTGCCGAGTGTGGTCCACTACAAATTTGGCAAAGTCTTGCACTCTCATTCTCCTTTTGCAATTTACCCAATTGTTGTTCCATAGCTTGCACTTGGGCATGATATTGATCACTTGCCTCAATTTACTTCACTTCAACCAAACCGCGCTTCTTACTCCTTGTCCCCTTTCTACTTGACGATATGTATTGCCTCGAAGTCTCGGAAATCTTCTCTATTTGGTTCATTGCTACTTCGGGCACCATACTCTTAATATCACCATTGCACGAAGCATGCAAGGTACTTTAATGCACTTGATCCAAACCCCAGAAAAAAGCATGAACTGCCTCATAGGATTTCAACCCGTGCCCTGGGCACTCTCTCAACAAAGCCTTAAATCGGTCCCATGACTCATATAGCTCTTCTCCTTCGTAAGCGTTAAACGACATGATGGCCTCTTTCATGTCCGTGGTCTTCGATGGGGGATAATACTTGAGTAGAAAAGTTTTAATCACTTCATCCCATGTGTGCAAAGAATCATTAGGCAACGAATCATACCACCGCTTAGCTTGCTCTTTCAGGGCGAACGGAAAAAGCATAAGTTTGAGCGCTTCATCACTCACCCCATTGATCTTCGTTGAGTTGACTATTTGGAGAAAGTGATCAATGAACAAGTGAGGGTTTTCCATGGCGGTCCCCTTGAATATAGAATTGTCTCCCAACAAATGTATGATATTTCTGTTCAACTCCAAATTGTTGACGGCCACCGGTGGCATTCGAATTGGACTATGCCCCATAGTTACCGTGGGAGCCATCACAAAGTCTCTACAAGTCAAACCGCCTTGATTTTGCTCTTGTTGACCGTTAAACCAATTAGGCATCGCATTAGCACCTTGATTGTGAGCTTGATTCTGGTTCTGTTGAAATTGATTCAACATCCATGTATTGAACTGTTGCATAACCAGGGGATCTATTTGATATCCCTGGGCCTCATGTTGAACATTTTGCGGTACGGGCCCATTCGCATTCACATAATTATTTCCTTGGTTATTCCCACCCCCTTGTGCATTGTTATTGACAAGAGGCGGGTTTTGATTCGGGACTCCATTATTGCCCCCCAAATTTCCTTCCAAGCCTGGTGCCTCGTTTTGGGCCATACCGGATCCTTCTTCCAACTCACCCAAACTACTTTCTTCAAAGACCGGAATCGATTCCTCTACTTGATAACCTCTTCTTCTTTGACTATTTCTACGTCTCGCGTAAGCCCCAATCACGTCTATGTATGGCTCGAGTGGTGTTTGAGATCTCCGGGTCATGCACTACAAAAAGCAAACAACAAGAAAACAATAAAATAAAACCTATGCCCAAGCCTTCGGTTCACTTGCAAGATATCACAAATAGCACACATTTCCCCGGCAACGGAGCCATTTTGATTGAGCTAAAATTCACCCTTCAAAAACAATTTATATGGACTCGAAACCGTGGGTAAACTAACTCTCTAACCGGCAGTGTACCGGGTCGATTGCTAGAATAGCTACAGGAGTACGAGGTCGAACCCAAGGGAAAAGTGTTTGTGAGTACCAAAGCGAATGTATAACCTAGTCTAGGTGAACAATCTTTTCAAAGTGTTTGTTTACTGCAACGACACTAGAGTGATTTATACTAACGAGTCTAAAGTTTGAAAAGTAAAGAGAGAAGATTAAACTACTAGTTTTAACGATAGATTAAGGAACATAGCCGAACCATGATCAAAATAGCTAGTTTCAACCCTAAAGATAGACAAAACCGGGAGTGTGCATTAAAACAAACGAACTCTCACATTCAATTTCACGGGTGCAGACTCCTAATCCCGGTGTTAAGGTCTGAACAACTCTCTCCTAACACCTTATGCCATGCTAACTACCCTTCCCGAAAGAAGACTCACTTAACAAGACATGTTATGCACTAGAGCCGCTTAAACGTTAAAACGAGTGACCTCACATTGGGCTCGGCTTAACAACTAAACCGAGTCTACACCGCGATCTTAGAACCCCTTTTCCAACATCTCTCTGTCTGAACAACTCTCTAGATTGATGTGTGTGATTTTGAACTAGGTGATCAATCTAGCCCAAATCTGTTATAACAAGTTCTAAGACGTGAAACATGCAGGATACAACAATAAAAAACACTACCCACTCTCAACTTCATCACCCAAAGGGTGATTTCACCAAATTTCACATGATTCGACTATGAAAAGGGATTAGCTACTCATTAAACTAATTAAAACATAGAAGAAACAGTAAATTAAAGACATTACAAGTGAAAGGAAGAAGGAATATACCATTAAATTGCTGAAATTCGAAATTTAGATCCAAAAGTACAAAATGAAGAACTAATTAAAAGTTGGTTTCTTAGTGTTTGAATTAGAAATCTGAGCTAATAAATGGAAAGATTAAGCTAAAACAGTGTTGATTTAAGCTATTATAAAATTCGAGCTAAGAAATGGGTAGGGTTTTGCTAAGAGAATGGTTGATATCCAAGAAATAGTCTAAGGGAGTATATTTATAGGTGGGAGAAAATCTGCAGGAATTGGCTCCAAACGCACGTTTGGGAGGCTGAGACTGGCGTTTGACTTCTTCAAACGCACGTTTGGATTATTGCAAATGTGCGTTTCGCTTCATTTCTGGGCAGGGCCTTGACTATCTTCATCTGGAACATGCGTTTAAGGAGGTTCAAACGCGCGTTTGGTGGACTTGGAACGCACGTTTAGTATGGTCAAACGCACGTTTGAAGAGTTTGGAACGCGCGTTTAAGGTGGTTTCAAACGCGCGTTGGAAGGCTTGAACTCTGTATCAACTTGTGGTCCTTTGAACGCACGTTTGGGGGGTTCAAACGCGCATTTGAACCCCTGTTGCCCCAAAACTTCACTTTTTTTTTTCTCTTTGATCTCTCCTCTTGCCCTGATCATGCTTTTTGCCACAAATCATCAGCTCTCGGGTCCTCGAGACACCAATACCCTTCAACATCACAAACAACCAAAAACATCTAAACAATTCCGGAGGGTAAAAGTGCTCGGGAATGGGGTTAATATCAACAGAAAGGGGTAATAATCCATCAAAGTAACGGATTCACTCCCCGTGCCTTGAGCTCACGATAACACCCGAAAACGGTCTAAATCACCCAAAAATGTGCTGAAAATGTGGTAAACGGGAATAAACAATGCACCGGAGCCACGTAAAGTTGACTCCCATCACTCTTGACTATCATTTTGGCTAGACTTAAGAACCTGTTCTGGGATATTATGATGACTTGGTTGGATGATTAAATATCTAGTGTTTTCTGGTGGTACTTCTTCAAGTGTACAGTACCACTTTTCTTGCTTCGATCAATAATGCAACATTTTTCTGTCTTTTCTTTTTTTGTTAAAATCTTTTACTTTGTTTTCAGTACTATTACTTCCTTGATTTTGTGTACATGTATCACAACAATGTATAGCAAAACAGAATATACTTAATGGGTCGGTTTTTAGTGTTGTCTTATAAGCTGGCATCCGTGGGTGTTATTTATTTATATATATTTTTGGTTCGCTGATTATGTCACAAGGCAGATCGAAGATGAAAAGAAAAAAGACTAATGTACATGGAGATGATGTTCAGGTGACAAAATTTCAGTTTCATGTTATTAGTGTTGAATATAATAATAATAATCATTTTGATATTGTTTTTCCTCTTGTTTATTTGTAGGCAAAACGGCCTACTGTAATGTCGGGAATGGATTCTAGTTCATCTCAGTATACAGACGAATCCTTTGATGAATGATGCAACGATAATGACCAAAGGGATAAGAAAAATGGGCGCGGTGCTACAAAGTTTAGAGTGGCTACTCCCCGGCCAAAACCTCTTGAATTTTTGCGCAATGAACATGGGCAGCTAATGGGAAAGGTGTCAAAGAAGTAATCTTCATTTCTTGGTTGCGTGACTAAAGAATTTGTATATTATACATTAAAAGGTTGGAATTATCTAGATGGTGAAGTTGAGAATAGAATGTGGGATTATCTTCAGGTAATATATTTCATGTTTTTTGCGTTACAAGAACAATATCTTTAGTTTGAATGTGAAATTGCTTTCTTTGTTTTTTGCCATGCTTATGCTAATTGTATTTTGACTAATTCATTTTAATGTATAGTCGAAGTATGCCGTTAATGATCATGAAAGAAAAGTTATCTTTCAACATGTCAGAAAGTTATGGCGTGACAGAAAGTCTAAACTAAGAAGTCGCGTACGAGATGTTGATGAAGGCAAGACTAGGTCACGTGATTTCTCTCGTTTGAAGCCTGATTTTATGGGTAAAAAACAGTGGAATGTCTTTGTCACAGAGATATTATCACCCATGTTTCGAGTAAGTATGCATCACTATATTTTATTGTCTTTGATAGTGAATAAATCTTCAAAAATGTAAAAAAAATTAATTTTTTCAGGCTAAGACTGAAAAATATAGACGAATGAGGGCAAAGCAAAGCGATAATCACACCAGGGGCCGACGGGGCTATGCACGACTAGAGCGTAAAATTGTACATTTTGCTTATAAAGTTATATACATGATAGTCTAAAAAAATTCTTTTGTTTATGTAATTGTATTGCTTCTTAATGGTCTACTCTCTATCTTTATATGTAATATTTTATTTCTCATACTTAAGAAAAAGCTGCAAAAGCCTGGAGATCCGCCAATCACACCGGATCAAGTTGGGTGCAAGGTCATATGAATAAAGATAGAAAACCAAGCAATCAAGTTGTTGTGAATACAATGGTAACGAAAACACCATTGTTGTTTATGTGCTTGTGAATTTTTATTTGTTATGATTACTTAGTTTTTTTTCTTTGCACAATGAAATACTACTGTACCCACCCGAATCACAAATCACAACTACGATTTCTGATGATGCACTTAGTCTTGTATTTGGCAAGAAAGCTCGGGGCAGAGTGCGTGGAATGGGTTTTGGTGTTACGCCTTAAAAAGTAAGAGCACAAATCTAAAACAATGTTGTGGTCAATAAACTTCAAGAAGAGGTTCGTAGTCTAAAAGAAAAGTATGATGAACTGATGTCCATGTTGTTAGCCCAAGCATCAAGTCAACAACCTCGTCAAGAACAGGTTAATAACCAACAAAAAAAAAAGCATGCTTATTATATACATTTAATATGTTGGATCTACGTTGGACATGACTTAAATAATTTGGTTTTATAACCAGAATGCTAGTGGTGTAATGGTGGTGGTGTTTTTTTTTAATCTTTATTAATATCTTCATCTAGCAAGAGACTAGATGACTATCAAACCACGACATCCAATAGAACAGAAAGACACACACTCTAACAGTTACACTTTCATTCAAAGTCTACAAATTTCAACCACAAATTCTAAACGAAAAGGGACAACAACTATTAGCGAGGATTAGAATGACAAATACACCCCTCTGCAGCTTTAATAGGAGTAAGAAGCCAATCTTCCCAACTACAACTTACATTTGAGCACTTACCTTTGATCCAAGAAAAGGAAAAAGACTTGATTTCCGACAAAATGTGAGGGATACTCGTTTGCTTATTCCTGAAAATACTTGCGTTTCTTGCTAACCAAAGATTCCAAATTGAGATTTTCACAACAGCCTGCCATATCTTATGCTCAGAACCGGTGTCAAAAGCTTTGGTTTTTGTCTTGAAGCAGTTGAGAAACATCTGCTGAGGTGTTAATCAAGTTTTATGTGCTAAGAAACTTTAATTTGGTATTATCGTTTGATTAACTATTATACTAATTGCATAGATTGAACAGCCCCAATGTTTTAAGTCAATAAGCTATGCTCACACACAGTCAATTGTTTAGTTTGTATGTCAACCTACAAGCAAGTGTCCCATTTCTTGTAAATCATCCTGTATTCTTTATTTATTTTTTGTGAGGAAAACATCCCATCTTATAATAGCTTTTTATTGTGAATAGTGTAAATTTCGAACAAAAATAAATTGTGAAAATTGGAATTTGTACTTTTGATGACGAGTAATTTAATTATCTGAATGCAAGTGATTATTTATATGTATTTTTTTTTGTACAGTCAAGTCGTGAAATTCGTGAGAATATGAAGTGTAAATTACTTCACCCGTCAAGTGGTGTGGTTGTTGCTGAAAGAAGGATTGCTTCTATAGATCCTAAAGCTAAGGTGCATAATATTGTTGTTGGCGAATATTTTTGGAAAATTTGGGTCGATAAAGTTCCAGTGGAAGATGTGGCGTTAATTCGATCAAATGATGAAATGACTCATTTGGAGCACGCAAGGGGAAGTACCGTTGCATGGCTATCAAAATTTATCCTTGATGATTGATTACTACTTGGAACTCTTTGGTCTAGAAGACACAGCTAGCTAGTTGCATGGCTATCAAGATTTATTATGTACGTTGGCATCGTTTAAACCTCAATAGTTTGTAATTTAGGTTTTTTATAACTATAATATTTTGAGTATTTATTTGTGTTATTTGTTTATAAGGACGTGTTTTGAGATTTAATTAGGCACTTAGGACACACTTAAAAGATCATTAGTTATAAGGACAAAATAATATTTATTTGACAAAATTGCCCTTTTATCATATATGCTCTATTTCTTTCAGCCATAAAAAAATCATCGCGCTGCTCCATTGTCTCTGCTCTTCGGCAATATTGATTCATTATGTCTCCTCCTCCGATGGTCGTAAATCAGCGAAATGTGTAGTTCTTTGAATCAAAGATTTCTTCAGACAAGGGTCAGGTTTGCGATCGGTGATTCGGAGTTGCAGCTGGGGTTTGTTCAGAGATTTGGGATGATTGAAAGATGAAGGAGCTCACCGGAAATGTCGGAAATCTTTATATGGTCTCCGGGAGCCAAGAAAGGGTTGATTCCTACTCTTGCAAAACACTAGAGTTTCTTTTACAGTAATATAATTCCCTAATTTTTTTTTATTGCTAATTCCCTAAATTTCTCATATATTTCCTGCAGGTTTGACTTGACAGTGGAGAAGCATAAATTTGTCTATGATGCTGTGTTGGATAAAGAAGTATCTAATGATGAGGTTATTCAAGAACCATGATAACATAAATATTTTACCAGATACTTGTTTTATGTGTGCTCATTTATGGTTTCTCTTTTTGCTGCGGAGTTGTTGGTTTGGAGGTTGCATTTTGGAGTTTCTTGACATTTTGGAGCCTGGAACCATGGACAGCATTAGATACAGTACATATGGTCAAATCTTCAGGCTTGATAACTTTGTCTTTGGTCAGTCTGGCACCGGTAACAATTGGGCAAAAGGACATTACACCGAGGGTGCTGACAAGGGCGTCCCTGCCCACATTTAGGCTCGGGGCCAGATATTATTTTAGGCCCTTCTAAAAAATGGGTTAACCAAAAAAAATATATTATTGTTGCCTCTAGCAAGAATCGGACCCTGGTTGCTTGTGAAGTTATACTTGACTGCTTACCATTAGACTAGTACCTTAATTATTTTTAAAAAGGCAATATATATGTATATGTATATATATACTATTGAGTTAAAATTTCACGGGACCCTTAAATTCTAGATTTTGGGGGGGCTCGGGGCCATGGCCCCCTTGGCCCTCCCCCAGGGGCGCCCCTGGGTGCTGAATTGATCGATTTTGTTCTCGATGTCGTGCGCAAAGAAGCTGAGAATTGTGATTGTTTGCAAGGTTTCATTACTTTCACTCCTATCTTCTCTTGCGTATATGCCGTCTATTTTGCTATTGCCATTGTTTGAGTAGTTTTTGATAATTGGTTGCATAGATTTGATTCGATAGAAATTGCTACAACATTTATATCTTGCAGACCTGCTATAGCATTGCTACAGCATCTGAAAAGCTTTCTAAAATAAATTCTAATGTATTGGAAATGTGAAAAAATAAAAATAAAAGTTGGATGCTTTGGTAAGATTATGAAAGGCTTTAGATGATATTTTATTTTTTCCTTTCTTTTTTTGAGTAATGATCCGGACACAACCGTTGTGACACAACGAGTGTCACATCGTGTATCGACATCGTTGATCCTGGCAATTTTCAGTGTTATGAGAGCTTTTATTGGAAAATAAGAATAAGACTCTAAAAGGTAGTAAGAATAAGACCATAAAACTGTAGTATTTTTAGTAGTCCTGGGAGTTGTGTGCTTAGCAAGTGAATATTGTGCTTAGCAGTTGTATATGGTGCACCAATTTCTTTACTTAGAGCTATAGTTATCTGTTGGGTTGTAGAATAATGATAATGTCATTACTACTTGCTCCAACTTTTAGGTATTGTAAAAATGTCCATTTATAAATCATAGGATGGTTTAGCATTTAGGAGAGAATCGTAACAGATGTACATCTTTACGAAGTTTTTGAATCACTTAGCTTCAGTGAAGTTATTTTGCATATTTATGTGCAGGTTGGAGATCCTCTTGTAAAGGCTGCATTGAAGGGAATTGACTGGATCTTTTTTAGAAATGATGTTCGTATTTGGGCTACCTTTTCTTATCTGTTTTGCTTACCATTGTATAAGGTGTTATTTCATATGAAAAGACTCCTTGTTTTGCACATATTGAGCTGCAACATGAATTGTCTGTGGTAAAACAGTGTTTGCATTCTTTATCTATTCGCAAATTATTTTCAAGTGTATTCTGCTTTAACAACATATATTTTGTCAATGAATTTTTGTTTTATCATATGCACTTTTTTCTGGATGATATTTTATTTTTTCCATTCTTTTTTTGAGTAATGATCCGAACACAACTGTTGTGATGTCACTGCATAAAATGTTGATGTCACTGCATCTGATTGCCGATGTCACTGCATAAATTGTTGATGTCACGCATATATTATTGCCGATGTCACTGCATAAATTGTTGATATCATTGCATATATGATTGCCGATGTCACTGCATAAAAATGTGAATTAAGGTGAAAGATTTATGTTGATCGTAGTTTTATATCAAAAGATATAGCTATTTGAAGTCGATTTTATGAAGAAAAGAAATCGATTTTATGAAATTAAGTCGGAAAAATATCAAATGTCATCACGGTGTTGTTTCATCAAATGTCACTGCATCCCGGTGATCACTGCATCGCGGTGTCTCTGCATCGGGGGTGGCCACTTCATCACGGTGTCTCTGCATCGGGGGTGGCCACTACATCGCGGTGTCACTTCATCGCGATGTCTCTGCATATATGATTGCCGATATCACTACATAAATTGTTGATGTCATTCATATATAATTGCGGATGTCACTGCATAAAATGTTGATGTCACTGCATATATGATTGCCGATGTCACTGCATAAATTGTTGATGTCACGCATATATGATTGTCGATGTCACTGCATAAAATGTTGATGTCACTGCATATATGATTGCCGATGTCAATGCATCGCGGTGGTCAATGCATCGCGGTGTCATTTCATCACGGTGTCTCTGCATCGCGGTGGTCACTGCGTCGCGGTTGTCAGTGCATCGCGGTGGTCACTGCATCGCGGTGGTAACTGCATCTTGGTGTCACTTTATCACGGTGATCAATGCATAAATTGTTGATGTCACTGCATAAATTAACAAACACAAATGAATTACTATACAAAGCAGAGAAAGCAATTAGCAAAATTCCTGTTTCGTTCACACTCAAATAAATTCATTAACAGAGTATTTCACATCTAATTCATCAACGACATTATAGTCCAAAGTGGAAAAAAAAAAAAAAAAACAACTTAAAGTTGACACATTAAACACAGACTATTTTAGGCTATCAATTATTACCTTGCCCAGATGTGTAGTTTCTTGTTTATTTAGGCTATAAATTATTAACTTGCTCACATAGCTACAGATGCAGTTTAAGTAGCAGGGCAGAAGCTACCATGGTAGGTGGTGAGCAAGTAAGAAGAACAATTAACAACAGGGAAAAACCCAACAAAAATTGCATCACGGTGGTCAATGTATCGCGGCGGTCACGTCATCGGGTGTGCACGGCATCACGGTGATCAATGTATCGGGATGGTCACACCATCACGGTGGTATTGAAAAAAAAAATTCTCATCGCCTGCATTATAATTTAAAAAATTAAAAAAGAAAAAAGAAAAACCACAACAGCAGCATTAAATAAAAAAAATTAAAAGTAAATAGGGTGGGAATTATGACTAGTATTTGGGATGATGACTAGTAGCAACAGCAGCATAATTAATGGATCCGTCCGTTCCGCCTTTTTTTTTATTTTTTTTATTTTTCCTTCATTAAGGGTATTTGGGTCTATCTACCTATTTTTTGTCCTTATAACTAAGTGTTTGTTTTGGGTGTCATTTTTGCCTAATTAAGTCCAATATGCGTCCTTTTGAATAATTGTCCCTATTTATTTTCACTTTACAGTGTTTATTTAAATTTAAATTCATTTGATATGTACAAATATATATATATATATATATATATATATATATATATATATATATATATATATATGGCTTTGCATAAACATGTTGCGAATAAGATGAGTGTGTTGGCAGCGTAAGAAGAGATGCTGCATATATTTATATACCAGCGTACAACGAGTATCGCCGATTATGCTGAACAACTGTATTGGCAGCACACATTTACAAGCCACCAATGCGTATTTGAAACACCCACATACACGCCACCAAAGTGTGTTGGCAGCACACACATACATGATACATGCCACCAAATAAACAATTGCAGCGCACAAGATGAGTCGTTAATTACTCGATTAGCAGCATCTAAAGCGTGCTACAAATTAACATTAACAGCACACATAACAAGCCGTTAAAAGCTCTATCACGTCATGCACCGGTTGCCGCAAATAGAGCTGCTAAAAACTGTATAAGCGGCGCGTAATGTGTGCCGCAAATAACGTTCGACTTTTAGCGGCTTTAAACTCTGCAGCCTACCATGTGCGCCGCAAATAACTGTTTTGCACGCCGCAAAAAGCCAATTTTCTTGTAGTGCTCCCTCTGCCAAAGTGCTTACCTTTGTTATGATTTAGCTGGAGGTCAATTATATATATCCCATGACGTATGCAACGTCGAGGACATGTTCCCTTTTGCCTCTCAAGCGGTGGATGATGAAACACCCTCTCTTGATTTCTTACTCCTCCCTGATCTTCCACCCCCCACTCATCCCTTCACTTCCATTTCGGCCCTCAGACCTCACCCTCTTCTCCCTCCGTCTTCCTCTTCACCCCTCCTCTTCACCCAACCCTTCCTTTGCTACCTCCTCAACCTTACCCAAGCCGTCTCGTTCTCTTGTCCCTCCCACCTCTTACCCTACGGTCACTCAAGATCGCAATAACATATACAAACCCCATCATTTTCTCAATCTCACAGCCCAGTTGGTCTCTCAATACTCTAATACTGAACCTACCATGGTTAAACATGCGTTAAACAATTCTCACGGCGGCAGGCTATATATGCCGAGTTTGATGTTTTTTGTCAGCAATGGTACATGGTCTCTTGTGCTCTCTGACCATTCTCTCAATGTTGTTGGTTGCAAGTGGGTGTTTTGTATGAAACGCAACCCAGATGGTATTATTGAACGGTATAAGGCTCGCTTAGTCACAAAAGGTTTTACACAACGTTCGGGTATTGACTATTTCAAGACATTCAGTCCGGTGGTTACGCCCACCACTGTTCGTTTGGTTATTAGAATTGCGGTGTCTTTTGGCTGGTCTTTTCGCCAACTCGATATTAATAATGTTTTTTCCAGGGTTCCCTAGCTGAGAACGTTTACATGACCCAACTACCCGGGTTTGAGGATTCTTATTTTGCCACACGTATTTGCAAGTTGCATAAGTCTATTTATAGCCTCAAGCAAGCCCCTCGGGCTTGGTATCATGAGTTGCACTCCTTTGTATTATCTCTCAGATTTGTTAACTCTGCAGCTGATACGTCCCTATTTGTTTATCACACTCCCTCTGCTATGACTCTTTTGCTTGTTTATGTTGACGGAATTGTTATCACAGGTAGTTCTCAGTCTTATGTTCAACAGGTTATTAATGCTCATGGACATCGGTTCTCGCTTAAAGATCTTGGTCCCTTATCTTATTTTTGGGAGTCGTGTTCACTCCCAATCACATTGGTTTACTGCTTACCCAGACAAAGAATATTCATGAGTTACTTTGCAAAGTTAGTGTACATGATGCCAAACCTGTCTCTACACCACTCCTGCAGATGCTTCTTCTCTCCAGATGTTGCGTCCTCTGATTATTCTGATATCACTTAGTACCGCCAAGTTATTGGTGCGTTGCAGTATCTCTTATTTACTCGCCCTGATATTGCCTATGCGGTGAACAAGTTGTCCCAGTTTATGCATGCACCGACTGCATATCATTGGAATTTTGTTAAGCGCATTCTTAGGTACTTGGCTGGCACCCTTCTTGCGGGTCTTCAGTTCTTTGCTACGTTATCACTTGATCTTCATGCCTTTTCAGACGCCGACTGAGTTGGCAACAAGGATGACGATTACTCCTCCACTACTGCTTATTTAGTTGTTCTTGGTAGAAATCCCATTTCGTGAAGTTCAAAAAAGCAGACGTCTATTGCTCGTTCATCTACTGAGGCCGAATATCGTTCTATTGCGGCCACTGCTGCTAAGCTTGCTTGGTTTACTTATTTGTTATCTGATACTGGCATTTCCTCTGCTTCAGTTTCAGTCATTTTCTGTGATAATGTTGGTGCCACGTAGCTCTGTGCGAACCCGATCTTTCATTCATGCATGAAACACGTGGCCATTGACTATCGTTTTATTCATGATTAGTTTCAACAAGGTCTTAATCGAGTTTCTCACATGTCTAGTTCTGAGCAGCTTGCCGATGCTGTCACCAAGCCCCTAACCCGGCTGCCGTTCTCTTCATTCAAATCCAAGCTGGGCCTTCACTCCCCTCGTTCCGCTTGAGAGGGCGTATTAGAGATATGGTGTATATTTTGTAATTAATATGGATATTATGTATTTAGTATAAGTGATTCTAGAATTCCCTAAATCACTATAAATATACATACTGTACCATACGTTTTTGTATCAATGACATACGTTACCAAAATATCTGATACTGGATGAGAAGATTCTTTGTTCTTGACAGCCGAGGAATGTTGTACTACTATCGTAATCAAGGCAGGAAACCATCCATAAGTGAATCTCTGAATTATATTGAATTTCATTAGGTTAAACAACATATGATCTAATGTCCCATTCTTAACTCATCTTTTGATATGTATTTTAATTCATGTTTATATGGATCTGGTGTTCAAACCATCATAAGATTTCCTCTGTTTTGTGGGTTTCACAATGTGCTTGCAAGTTTATTTTTCTCCATGAATTATGAAGGTTACGTTTGTAAATCATTATTATTATTTTTGGTTTTGTTCTTTTAAGATATATAACTTTTTCTACATGATTGATTATTGTTGAAACTCTCACCGTGCAATCCCCTGTCCAAAATGTGGTTTTGCTCTATGTAAACTTCTTGCTTTCAACCAGATGGACCAGTAGTGTATGTCTACATGGATGAGGTTATGTGTTTGCCTTCTATCCTCCTCTTTATTTTCTTGTATATGTTTTTCAATACTTGTGCTATTCAACCTTGTGAACATAACTTTGTATGATCAATATGCTAATCAACCTGTTCAGTCAGAGTTGAATGTGTTGTCATGTCTGACAGTCTGCTTGGAAACTGTTTTGCATTCCCTAGACAATCTGGTGATATTTATCTCCTATGCTCTATACAAGTTCCAATTTACTATACTCATGACAAGCAGCAATATAACTTAAATTGATATAAAGTATTGATCCATTTGGTTGTGGTGTTATGAAGGCAGTTCAATGGATTAGCATGGCTTTTCATATGTGTTCCAACAAGCAGTTATTTTAAGCTTGTATGTAAGCGGAGCGGGAGGTTCATGTAATTGAATGAAACCCACTTTTTGGAACAATCGTTTTAATGTCGTAAAGTCGTCATTTATTGAAGGATTGAGCTGTCCATTTTTTTTAAATTTATTTTTGCTTTGCATATAGTTAGCATTGAACTTTCTGTGTAATTATAAGAGGCTATTTAATATGTGTGAGATGTTAGGTATGTATTTCTGTGTCAACAGTACGTAGGGGTGGCCATTTTGATCAACCGGACCGAACCGGCGGTTATTTTTTACTTCCGGTTCATCAAGGTTCCGGAACTGTCGGGTCACCAAACCGGCGGTTCAAGGGTTGGAACAGACGGTTCAATGGTTCACACGGTTCAGATCAGGGTTCTAAAAATTAATAATTTTTTCTACATTTTCAGAAATTACTTATTCTTATCAATTATAATAACAAATTACTATTAATTAAATTTGAATGTAATATAAAAAAATCCAAAGCGAACATACTATAGTTTTTTATAAATAGTTTTTTATTTGGTCTTAAGTATAAGTTGAATATAAATGTTGTTTTATTAAAAATTACGTGAGATATATATTGTGTAATTTTTTATATGTAAATTATGTTATTTTTATAGATTTTTATCCAGAAGGACAAAATTATCAAAATATCGGGATAGAAGGACAAAAGTAACAATTATGAAGTAACAAATATGAAGTAACAAATGTGGAATAGTGTAAATATGAAGTAACAATTGTGAAACACAAAAATAACATTAACACGCCGTGTAGTTAATTTTAAAGTAACAATTGTGATTTTGTCCTTTATAATCATGAAAATATTACTTTTGTCCCTTCCGCACTCCATTTATTAATTTTTTTGTCGTCCTAATTCCTTCCTCCTTATTTTTATAAATTATGTTATAACTAAAACCGAATTGAAGTAAATGATTAAATCAGAACAACTTCAAATATCGGTCTTGTAAAGTAAATTAGATTTTTGTTTTTACCACATAACAAATTTGATTATAAAATGGAACAAAAAAAAAGTTTACAATTCTTGGAAAAAGTTGGAAGAAAAAAAAAACAAACCAAATTTACTTGTAACTAAAACCGAATTGAAGTATTTAAATCAGAACAACTTCAAAAATCGGTAACGTTGATTGTTGTTTTTAACAACTAAACAAACTTGATTACAAATAAGAAATGAGTTTGAGATTAGAGAAGTAGAAATGTAGAATTGAGAAGAGAGTAGGTGTAAGTGAAATTGTCAAAATGAGGGGTATTTATATGATGAATTTGAAATGGTTGGAAAAAAAGACTAGCCGTTGCTTTGCTAGCCGTTGGAGCCGGTTACGGTTCCGGTTCCGGTAACGGTTACGGTTCCGGCCGTTTAGGAACGGTTCCGTCCGGCCCGCTTAAACCGCTAGTTGCCGGTCCGGTTCCGGTTCACTGCAAGACCGAACAGCCCTATAACCGGTGAACCACCGGGCCAATGAACCGCCGGTTGCCCGGACCGCCGGTTACTGTCCTGTCTGGTTCGCTGGTTCCGGCCGGTTCACAGTTCAAAGTGGGCAGGGTTAGTCAATAGCAGCAGCTTAAGTTCTTTTGAAAAGAAATGTTTTATTCATTCAGTTTTTTTTTATAAAAGAAATGTTCTTTTATATGTATAGGTGACGACGTTGTATAAAGCTCTTGTGCCAGCTTGGGTACCTACTAAGCATGAATGGCTGCTAATTAGCTATACTACGTACACAAAAAAAAACACTTAGCTTTTAACCGCAATTCGAAAGAAAATAAGAAATAAAAATACAAAAAATTATTAGATAAAATTAGACAAAAAGAAAAAAGAATTTAACAGCGTCTTCAATTGGGAGAGATGGCTGAGTGGACTAAAGCGACGGATTGCTAATCCGTTGTACGAGTTATTCGTACAGAGGGTTCAAATCCCTTTCTTTCCTCTTCCGTTGATGACTTTATTTTTTTCCCAAATTGTCAAAATACTTTTTGTTCCTAGTTAAACATAAAAAAATCTTCAAAAAATGTTTTTTCTTACCGACGCACAAAGAAAATATCTTGTTGCGAATGAACAAGATATCGAGGAATTGTCCATACGTAAAATTATAATTATTGATATTGGCCCGCCACACACACAAAAAAAGTTTGGCTAATAGCACTTGGTTAAACTCTTTTCCCACGCTCATGTGGATAAAAGTAAGTATATAGCAGCTCTTTTTTTTTTTTTTTTTTTTTTTTTTTTTTTGATAATGAATAAAAGAAAAAAAACCTGCTTTTCTTGTAGATGTCTGAGAATTGTGGAAGAAAAATATATTTTTCCATTGTATGTCAAGGAGGAGTTTATTTCGAACTTTATTGCTATTTTGTTAAATTTGATATTATGTTTATGTTAACCTGTGACGTATTTCAAGTTGTAATTATTTGTGTTTTGAAACTAGACTAGGTGGTTTTGTGTTGAGATTCATGTTTGAATCTGTTTTTTTAACATTTTATTTTTTTTATTTTTTTTATACAACGTGTTATTCACGGTGGAATAAACATCCGCCTCCAAAACCATGTTTTACCTGCATTATGTCTAGTAATGGTATAACCTTTTCCTGCCAGATTTTCAGTTAATTGCCAGCGGATAAAAACCGCCACAACGAGATTTTAGTGGCAGATCCAAAACAACTGCCAAGAAAAGGCTAAAACTTTTATCGGCGAAGACAAATACGGCTGATTTTAGTTGCAGCTAAAACTGACTCGAAAGACTTTTAACGACGGATTTTTAGATTTAGCAGTGGAAAAAAATCTGCCACTAGAAAGCATGTTTGTTGTAGTGAGAAGACCAATATCTGCAGCTGACATTGAAATACACCAAAACCTGCAAAGAGTAATGGTTCCAAGAAGTAGAAGCAAGAATGCAGCATTGATAGACCATGAGGGGACAATACATGAATTGTGCAGAAACAACTTGTCATAGCAATGAAGGGTGATTCCAAGGTCCAAGGGGATCCATCTGTGTGTAATCATGTAGTTCTGTATCTAATAATAGGAAGCTGGAGAATGTCCCTCTTGATTAGCAAACCCATCTCTCCATCCGGTTGAGAACCCGGAAAAATACAAGAGTTTTGGGTGGAACTGGCCTTCTTTGCCATTGTGATTCTTGTTTGGTTTGTTTAATATATTTCTTTCGTTTTGTTGGAAAGAAAAAAATCTTAGGTTCTTATCAAGCAAATTAGTGTTTTAAACTTAAAGATACTGGAAATCGAATTGAAATCACATTAAATTAATTTTTTTTTCAAAACTATCAAATAACTCATTAGGATCTAGTCTGCTTGAAAAAGTAATAATTATATTAATATGTGGTACATCTTCCTGCACTTTAAGTAGCAAAACCGGAGACAGTTGCTGATGGGTCGGTCAATTTGATGGTTTTACACTGAGTTAGAACTTTAGCATTCAGATGAAGTTATTATTCATTGCATTAAACAGAATGATTACAGTGGTGGTGTCATATACACCTTAGTAAACAGTAGTGGACAAAATACAATAACAGAAAAGTGTACCACAAAATCTAAGACAGAATCTAGTAGGATAAGATTGCCACATGGCACTACAATGTGTTGACACATGGCACAGTCACCATATGGCTTTAACAGCCCCCCTCAAACTGAAGGTAGCATCAACTACATTCAGTTTGGCCTTGTTGATCTGGAACTGAGTATTAGACAGGGGCTTGGTCAGGCAATCTGCAACTTGATCACAAGAAGGGACATAGGCAACTTGAAGTTGATTTTTCAGTACTTGGTCTCTTACAAAATGCACATCTATTTCAATGTGTTTGGTTCTAGAATGAAAAACAGGATTGTAGGCTAGGGCTGCAGCACTTAAGTTGTCACACCAAGTAACTGGTTTAGCTGCTATAGAGACATGTAATTCTGATAGATGAGACTTTAACCACAGGATTTCAGCTGCAACATTGGCTAGGGCCCTATATTCAGATTCAGTGCTTGATCTTGCCACAACTTGTTGTTTCTTCGAACTCCAAGATACTAATGATCCTCCTAGATACACACAGTAACCATCCACAGACTTTCTGTCTACCACATTACATGCCCAATCAGCATCACTGAACCCTGTAATAACAAGGTCTTGACTGGGTTGAAAATGCAATCCATGACTGACAGTACCTTTAACATATCTGAGCAATCTTTTAAGTGCAAACCAGTGTACCTCCCTAGGAGCATGCATATACTGACTCAGTTGATTAACTGCAAAACTGATATCTGGCCTGGTATAGGTTAAGTACAGGAGACTTCCCAGGATCTGTCTATACTGTGTTGCATTGGGCAGTAGGGGTGAAGCATCAGAGGTAAGATCAGCATTTGTAGTCATTGGTGTAGATACAGGCTTTAGATGTTCTAGATTGAGCTTGCTCAAAAGTTGAGAGGCATAGTGCTGCTGTTTGAGATAGAGATCTGTCTGATCCCTGTGTGCTTGCATTCCCAGGAAATGAGATAAAGGGCCACGATCCTTTACGGCAAATCTGGAGTTCAGCATTTTGATGAATTTTTGCATCAGATTTGCATAACCTGTAATTAATATATCATCCACATACACAAGCACATACATTAAGACACCTTGTGCATGAAAAATAAATAAAGATGTATCAGATTTGCATTGATGGAACCCCCATTTTAGAAGCTGAATCCTCAATTCATCAAACCAGGCCCTAGGAGCTTTCTTGAGGCCATATAAGGCTTTCTTCAAGTGACAGACATGATGAGGTTTGGAAGCATCTATAAATCCCTCTGGCTGTGGCATAAATACATCCTCATAGAGAGTGCCATTCAAGAAGGCATTGTTAATGTCAATCTGGTTGATATGCCAGTTGAGAGATACAGCAATAGCAAGAACAACTCTAATGGTGGAGGCCTTAACAACAGGGCTAAAGGTCTCTCCATAATCCAGTCCAGGGGTTTGATGAAACCCTTTGGCCACCAACCTAGCCTTATGCTTTAAAACTGATCCATCCGGTTGGAGTTTTAACTTGAAAACCCATTTATTGCCTACCAGATGTTGATTAGACTGGGGAGGTACCAGCTCCCAAGTATGATTGTGGAGAAGGGCCTTGAATTCCGCTTTCATTGCAGCATGCCACTGAGGGGATGCAATGGCTTCTGATGCTCTTGTGGGTTCCATTTGGCAATGGACAGAATCTTTAGATGCTAAATAAGAGAAGGTTTTTGGTTTGAAGATACCAGATTTGGCTCTGGTCTTCATGGGGTGATGATTACCAGGTGGTGATGGTGAATGGGAGGATGTATCAGTGGATGCAGAATTAGGGCTATTGGATGATGGAGATGTGGAGTGTGTGGATACAGGATTAGGACTAGAAGTAGAACCAGAATTTGGTGTTTGGTCTGTAGGAGAAACAGGGGAACTGGGAGGGCTAAGGGAGGAAAAGTGTTGTATACCTTCATTATCACTCACAGGGATGTCTCTTCCAGATGCTGTTTCCCCATGGCCATTGGATGACAGGGGAGAGAAGGAGTTAGAAATGAGAATAGTGGAAGGAGTAGAAAGTGAGGACTGGGACTGGACTTGGCAGCTTGAAAGAGGGATTTGTAGGGAAACTCAAACTCATTGAAAATGACATCTTTGGACTCACAGATTCTTCCTGATGGATCAAGACATAGGTATCCCTTATGGGAAGGACTCACTCCTAAGAAAATGCACTTAGTAGTATGAAACTGAAATTTTTGTTTCTGAAAGGGCCTAAGATAAGGATAGCAGGTGCAGCCAAAGATCTTAATCAACTTGTAATCAGGTTGTTTGTGAAACAGTTGTTCATGTGGAGATTTAAAAGACAGGACAGGAGTTGGAAGTCTGTTTATGAGGTAAGCATTGTATTGAAAAGCTTCTGACCAAAATTTTAAAGCCATTTGTGCTTGTGCTAAAAGAGTGAGCCCTACTTCAACTACGTGTCTGTGTTTCCTCTCAATTTTACCATTTTGGCCATGACCATAAGGGCAAGGATGCCTGAAGATGATTCCTAAGTCATGCAACATGGTTTCAAAGGCTTTAAACTCTCCTCCCCAATCTGTTTGAAGACATTTTATGCTTCTTTCAAACTGTTTTTCAACCATAGTTTTAAAGTGAACAAAGACTTTTAAGGCATCAGATTTATGAACCAGTGGATAAATCCAGACAACCTACTGTAGTCATCAATGAAGCTTAGGTAATATTGAAAACCTTTTGCAGAAGTGACTGGGGCAGGCCCCCAAAGATCAGAATGAATTAAGTCAAGACAGAAATCACTTTTGGAATGAGAGACAGGGTAAGGTAAGGCATGCTGTTTTCCCAATTGACAAGCATCACAAAAGTCAATCTTTTCATTGCAAACAGAGTTACAAGATTTCAAGACACAATTCAAAATCTTAGAAGATGGATGACCTAATCTCCTATGCCAAACATTGGCTTCATTGATAGACTTATTACAGACACTGGAATTAAAACACTGAGAACTAGGATTGACTTTGGAGTGAGGGGAGTTCTTGATGACTTCATGAGGAAACTTCATCTGGTAGAGACCATCTCTAACTATGCCTTCCAGTAAAACCTTCCCTGTGATCTTGTCCTTCACAAAACAACAATCAGAATGAAATTCCATGACAACATGATTATCAGATGTAAGTTGTGAAACACTGAGAAGATTTTTTGTAATGTGAGGAACATGTAAGACATTATTAAAGTTTAGGTCAGATTTTGCAGTACCAGTGGGAATGGAAAAACTACCAGTGTGTAAAATAGGAAGACTCTTACCATTGCCAATGGTTAGACCATCAGAGCCATCATATCCTTGGCTCAATTGCAAACTGTTCATGTCAGCAGTGATGTGATTTGTAGCTCCACTGTCAACATACCAACTTCCATCACTAACAGATTCAGGAGATGCAAAAAAAGCAGCAGGTTGTTGACCATAGTTGCTGTATTGTCCACCATTTGACCTCACATTTGCACCAGGATTTCCATTAACCACTTGGCCATTGTAGTTGGAGTTGTATCTGTAGTAACATTCAACTGCTGTGTGTCCAACTTTGCTGCAGACTTGACAAGTAGGTCTAGTATTCCATTGGTTTCCTTGATTAGGATATCCTCTTCCACCTCTACCTCTACCACCTCTTCCTCTATAGCCACCCCTACCACTGCCATTGTTCTGAAAATTTCCATTGTTAGAAGGTGGTCTGGATTGTCCTCTTCCCTGTCCAGACCTATTAGTGGCTAGATTTGCAGATGGTGTTCCTAGATCAAGTGTGGTTGAAGGTGTAAACCTGGCTAGGAGCCTTTCATGAATTATTAATTGGGATTGGACCTCTTGCCAAGTGAGGGAACCAATTCTGGCTGTGATATTAACTATCACAGATTCATAGTCTCGATTGAGGCCTCCAAGGGTGGCAAGAATCAATTCTGACACTGAAATAGGATAACCAGCAGCTTGTAATCCATCAGAATAACCCTTCATTTGAGCCAGATAGTCTACCATACACATAGATCCCTTTTCAGACCTTGTTAATGCAATTTTATACTCAAGCATTCGGGACTCAGATCTGTTGTTGAAGAGAGTTTCAAGAGTATTCCATACCTCATTCGATGTTGTGCATCCAACAACTTCTTGTAAAGCATTCTCTGTCACAAAGCTCATCAACCAGCTCATGAGCAATTGATCTGTTGCAATCCATGTATCATACAGAGGATTCACTTCTACGTTCGTTGATCCAGTAGCTTGAATGAATCTGGGGGGTGGTGCCTTGGTTTCAAACAGAAAGCCATCTAATCTGTGACCACGTACAAAGGGTATTACCACAGATTTCCAAAGTAGATAGTTGTTCCTGTCAAGCTTCACATTACAGCTCTGATTCAGGCTTCCAGTGAGAGTAGGAATCGGACTCAAAGACGATGAAGAACCAGAGTTGACTGTTGATTGAGTTCCAAAGATTGGAGGTAATGGTGGAAGATTAGAGGTGATTTGAGTGGTGACAGGAGAAAAGCTTGTGGTAGAGGTGTAGTGAGGGATGGAAAAAGAGGGAAAGCTCCCAAGAGAAAGACTGGATGTGAAAGCTCCAGTTGTTACTAAAGATCCGGTGACCGGAGTTGATGTAGTGGAAGATCCAGCTGTTGCTGAAACTCCGGCCACCGCAGTTGAAGCAGAAACAGTGGTTCCGGCCATTTTTGGTTCCGATACCAAGTTAGAACTTTAATATACAGATGAAGTTATTATTCATTGCATTAAACAGAATGATTACAGTGGTGGTGTCATATACACCTTAGTAAACAGTAGTGGACAAAATACAATAACAGAAAAGTGTACCACAAACTCTAAGACAGAATCTAGTAGGATAAGATTGCCACATGGCACTACAATGTGTTGACACATGGCACAGTCACTATATGGCTTTAACACACTGCAGTATTCGGGGAAAAACTTGGAGAGACTGGGAGGGCGGCTACAACCCTCTGACAATGCACTTTAGTGAGGATTACCCTAGAAAACCTCCCAAACGCAAGTTCACTCCAGGATTCTTTCACCTCAATGTTTACCCTTCTGGAACAGTCTGTTTATCTATACTCAATGAGGACAGTGGATGGAGACCAGCAATTTCAGTGAAACAAATTCTGGTAGGCATCCAAGATTTACTGGATACACCAAATCCCGATGATCCATCACAAACAGATGGTTATCATATGTTCATACAGAATCTAAGAGAATACAAGATAAGGGTTATGTATGTGCTCGCTTCAGCTAGTACATGTCTTATGTGGTTAAAGCATATTCCTTGTTGTGTAATGGACAGATTCGTTGTTGTGCCCTGTCGAGAATAATCTAGATGTTTGAATATTTATCTTATTATTTATATTTTATTTAATAATTTTTTGGAGCCTAAGTTATTAAGGCCTATATAATTGTACACACTCTATTCGATTGAATCTATGAAATACAATTATCTTAATGTTGATATGGTAGCATAGCAATAAGACTTTCTCTCTCTCGTTAGGTCTATTCCTTCCTAAACCCTAACCTTCAAGAAAAAAAAAAGAAAAAGAAAAAAAATCATACGCAGGTTTCCTTCTCTGGCAGCCTTGTCTCCTCCGGCCGGCCTGTACACTTGCACCTCCGGTGGTTCTCTTGTCAATTCAGCCCCTGTAACGACCCACTCCCGACCCCTAGGTCTACTGGGGTCATTCTAGGAGGAGGTTGTGAGGCTTTCGCATCGACATCAATAAAATACCATAAATCCCAAATATTGATATAAATCCACCAAAACACTTGCAACATTTCACTAACTAGTTACATCACCAAATAGAATATCACATTGATTAAGATCCACAATACGAACCATGTCATCAATTAATCTAAAGAATGTCCACAATGTAGTGATCTTGATAAATATCAATGCTCCTATTTTTCCTTCTCTTATCCTTGGTCAACCACCTGTATTTATCTTTGTAAAGAAAGAGAAAAAAGACAAAAGAAATAGAGACGTCAGCACAAACGCTGGTTTGAGCCATGTGCGTTAGTGTTATAAATAAAAAATATAATGTCAAGAAAAGCTTTATGAAAATAACACATAAATACAAGAACTATCTACCATGGAAATATAGAAGAATGCACCGATCGGTCATTACTTGAGTTTACGTTGTGTCCCTATTGTACAATATATATTAATCATTACTTGAAATTACGTGAAGTTATCATTAGATTACTTGACACCGACTTGGCCTAGTCGATGAATCAATACCAACCGAACTCCACACATGAACACGATTTTCTACCGCACTTCAACAAGCAAGCTCTTGCCTGACAACTCCAGCCGATTGTCAGGGAAAGGATTCAGACTTTCGCCCAGTGAACCTCCCAATGGGCTTCAGCCAACCCCACTGCCCTCTGAACCATGACACAATCCTCAGCCCTTGCTTTCCCGATCATGCACATGGAACTTCGGGGAATTTTTCGTACCATTACTCTAGGACTATCGATGAGCCAAAGTCAAGAGGCCTCGAGACCGGTGACTAGCTGTTATGCGGTGCAATAACCCTAACTCAACTAGTCGCTTAGAGTTCTGCACTGCAGACGCAATACAATCAAGCAAGCAGGACCACGAGTTGAATATCATTATCTTTCGTTAAACATGAAATTATCGGGCATACATGTCAAATCAAACCTTATAAAATATAACAAATAATATTTTGAAGAATTTTAAGATGTAAGTGATATATCTAAATAAATATTAATAACATTTTACTTATAAAAAATAAAAATACTAATGTATGAAATGTTTATCCCTTAATAAAATTGTTATTAATGTGCTCGGATCATGCGATATATAGTAGGTTTCTTTCAATATTTATCGCAAAATGTATAGTAGTGTTTATACAGTAGTATTTCTCCTCGAATCCATTGGGCATAAAAAACACTAGTATCAACCCGGAATCATGTGTCCGCCCCTACACATGATATGGAAGGTAACTATACTTAAATGATGAAAACAAGGTTGAAACCCCACCCAAAGGGCTTCAGTGTTCCGTCGTTTTTTTATGGATAATGTAAATCAAAATAAGGATTTAATGATACAGTTCGCATATTTTACGTGTACATTGGTTTTTTTAAAGAGAAATCTTTACAAGTATCGAATTCCCAGGTTTTCTTTTAGTTTAAGTAGATAGGTAGGTTTAAGACTGTCACTGCAACAAGAGCTCATGTACCTAAATGATAAATCATATTGGTGCATGTGGGGAAGCGGATCCCCGACGGTACAAGGAGAGCGGTACAAATTGCTGTGCACCATTTCCTTTCAAATTTTAGACGGGAGAACCATTTCATTTTTTTCCGTCCAAATTTGATTCACTCTCTTCCCGTCCAAATTTGGACGAATCCGTCCAAAATTCGGACGGAAACGATGCACAGCACTTTGTACCGCTCACCTTGTACCATCGGGGATCCGCTCCCGTGCATGCGGTGCACCCGAACCCGATAATGCTCTTTCCTTCTAATTAAAGGATATTGTTTTCCTGGATTTGAATTGACGAACCCGAAAAATATATGAAATCATGTTTGGAGCAATTTTCACTGCAACAAGAGCTCATGTACCTAAATGATAAATCATATTGGTGCATGCGGTGCACCCGAACCCGATAATGCTCTTTCCATCTAATTAAAGGATATTGTTTTCCTGGATTTGAATTGACAAACCCGAAAAATATATGAAATCGTGTTTGGAACAATTTTTGGTTATCCTCGCACATTTGTAGAAGGAGGAAAGACCAATAAGGTATAGAACTTCTGATTCATTAAATGTTATTGTCATGGCGCATTTGGTGTTTTTCTCATTATTTCATGGTTTTGTGAGATTGTAATATTAACATTGAAAGAAGCATGAACAAATAAATTATATTTGTGTTTTTTTTTTGGCTCCCCCTGGGAATGAAGATGATATTAACATTGAAAGAAGCATGAACAAATAAATTATATTTGTGTTTTTTTTTTGGCTCCCCCTGGGAATGAAGATGCTGAAACTGTAACGCCTCGTTTTCGGATACCGAGTTTTTACCCAGAAAAGAAACGTTCGGCATGTATAATATTAAATAAATCCAATATTATACGTAACCCTCTACTACGTCTTATCGAGTTTAGCAAAACGGAAGCTGAAAAGACTCGACAAGCATCATAAATGCTACTAAGGATGAAAAATAAACAAACTAAAGATAGAAAGTTTAAACTTACAACAACGATTTCTGCAAAGTCTTACAAAATAATATGAAATCTTAAAGCAAATACAAACTTTCTTATAAAAGTCTAGAAATAAAAGAACATCATTTGTCTAGAAAGATAAACAACGATGTTTTAGTACATCGGGAATAATAAAAGAGAAATTGAAACATCAACAAGCATCAACAAAAGTCCTCATCGTAATCCTCAACAAACTCATAGTCAACATGTTCATCTTCTCACCCCGCAATGCATACAAAAGAATAATGCAAATGAGGTAAGTACACAAGTACTTAGATAAGAGGTAGAAGCTAATGAATAATCATGTTCTACAACGAAAAGGTTATTATTATGATTATTAAGTTATCTTTATGGGACCGACTCAACTCTAGAGTTCACTTCATGCTCATCAACATGTTGTGACTAATGGTTTCTAACTTAGCTTATCTTTGTTACATCAGCATTCAAGGGCACAACGCATGGTGCTACTCACCATGAAGTAACTGGGTGCAATATATTGGTCGATCACACCAATAACCACGGAGGTCTATTCTGGTAGACTCCGATAGTGTACACGTTCGGTGAACTCCCTCCGCACCTGGAGTCTATTCTGGTAGACTTACGGAGTTGTTCATTCGCGAAGTCCTTCCGCACCTGGAGTCTATTCTGGTAGACTTACGGAATTATTCTCTTTCTCCGAACGCCCACACATCGCGATATAAATTTGTGCCTTACCAAGAATGGCATGATGTTTATTCTTTTAACTACACAAGTACATTTGTTATTAGTTATTAACTAGCCATCTAAGTATTTCCGGGTAAGCTCTCTCACCGCTCCTACTCTCTTACTTAGACCACTAGACACAAACAGGCCTAGCATTTACACAGACATTGATGAATGCTAATTCATCAAAGCACAAGCCTATCATGCCCTTCCCACGGTCCCGAACTTTCACTTTCTTGAAGAGTACATTCGGTGCCGGAACTAAACGCATCAGAAGCTTAATCATGGCTTGTCACATTATTTCATCTTATTTAAGTTCATTGGCTATCTAAAATTTTATATTCATATTTTTCGAAAGAAAATAACATAATACAATAACACCAAACAACTATATATTATATATTAATTAAATCTTTTTTTTAAGAGACTTCACAATCAAAACAACACAAAATGCTTACGGGTTTTACTTCCCGAATCATTAACCACTGAGGAAGGTCACTAAAATAAGATTTATGTGACTATGACTAATCAATTAAAATTACTAATCAGTAGTTGATGGAAAAATGAATAGTTTACAATGGTGTCAATCTTGTGAAGAGTTGTGTAGTAGAAATTCGAAATAGGGTGAGTGCCAAAAAATTCTCTGATCTTTAACATGTGAATATAACATAAAACTATAACATGTGAATTTATAAACATAAAACTACAACATATAACTATATACGTAATATAGTACCACAGTAATATATTACATCAGAAAAGGAACACAATTTAACTATTTCAACAACAAAGAAAAAAAAAGAGGTTTCTGCAACTCCGGCCATTACGGTTCGGAAAAAACAATCAATTCAAATTAATATGCTTTCAACATACCGGAGACTTCAAGTTTCATAAACAATTTCCAGTTTCAACGGCGTCATTTAAAACTACCGTATAAATTATAAAACACATTTTTACTTCATCTTAACATTATAAAACATCAATTATTCAATATAAAAACCCTCTTACCTTATAATCAAGCCAAAGCAAAGCAATTCTTCAAAGCAAACAACAAAATCCTTGAATTTTCCACACCAAACCTATATAATCACAATCTAACTACGTATTAGATATGATCAAAGGTTTCTAGACGGATAAAACTACGAATTGAACCTCTAAGAGGCCAAGAAATTCATCAAAACCTCCTGATTCTAGATTTAGGGCAAAATTATTACTTTTACAAAACTTCAACTCGTTGATATCAAAACGACGACATCTTCACGCTGATTGCAAACCTCTACTCGAATCTGAAAACCGATAAATGGTTGGTAAGATACTTTGAAGATTTTGTTTTGCCCTTTTTTTTCTCCCAAGTTCGACTATTGCAGAAGAGGAACGATTTTTTTTCTTTTTTTTTCTTTTTTTGTGTTCTGATAACTCCCATATATAATGGATGTGTTTTATTTCCTTAAAAACTCCCATTTATTCCATTAAATAAGCTGACATTAAATAAAATTTAATAGTTTTCCTTTACTCTTTATTTTTCTCCCAAAACTTAAATCCATAAATAAATAATATAATATTCGGGTTTTTATAAAAAAAACACGTCTGTCATTTTTCAAAAAATCGGGATATTACAGTAACACTTGTTTTAGAAATGGAGTTTTCTCTCTTTTTAATTAATTGTAGGTTATGGGTGTATTAAGTTTTTCTTCATGTTACTGATCTTATGTGATTTTTCTGTTTCTTTATCTTTATAGTCATTGATATGTGGTCCTGAGGCCTGTAAATCTGGATTTTTTTTTTGGTTTTTGCAATACAACCTGTTGTAGCAAATGTCATGCATCATATCCTTGTTAGACAATTATTTATCAGATCACATATAATGTAGACAATTATTTATCAGATCACATATAATGCGGAATTAATTTTACAGATCTGATCACTTACTAATAATTTGCAATAATAATAACAGGATCTTTTATTGATTAATTGCAGAATAAAATAAGACTTACTTGAGTCCATAGTGTATGCCTTTAAATAGAAAGAATATTGGAATTAATGAAGGGCCTCTCGTACAGTGTATAAATATATACACTGCTTCCCTTTTACAGCTGTGATAATCCAACCAAAGTCCTTTGTGTAAAGGACGGTACCAGCAGCAGCAGAAGACTTTTGTTTTCCTTTTAGACCTTTTGAATCACTTTAAATATCAAAGTGATGATATCCGTGGAAACCAAAAGGATATGGTGATATCTCACTTTATCTCTGACGAGGGTCGTACTAGCCCTCGCCACGTGTCATCTTTATATCGATTAACCATTAATGGAAAACATAGAATTAATAGCTAATAAAGGCCAGGAGCCCTTGGGTTTTAACTGAGAAAGGGGACCTGAACCCCACGGGGTAGGTCAGGTCGGCCCTTCTTAACTTACCACCGCAGGTCGGCTCGGTAAGAGTGGAGGTCGGGCAATGCAGTGCAAGTCGAGATGGCCTTGGGGGCTCGACGCAGGTTTGTATATGGTTTGTTTTGGTGTTTTTATAGTTTCTTATAGTTTTTTTTTAGTTTTGTGTACTGTTGTTATGGTTTGTTATAGGTTTTTATTGTTTTTTATATTCTTTATAGTATTTTTTTTAAATGTTTGTTTTATTGTAGTCTTTTATAGTATTCTTATGTGTTTGTATAATTGTATTATATAGTTTCAAATAAGTTTTTTTGGAGGAGTTTGAATATATATATATATATATATATATATATATATAGCCGTTGCCAGAAAATAGCCGTTAGACGGTTCCGGTTCCGACCGGTTTCAAAAAATCCGGTTACAACCGGCGGTTCCGGTTCCGGTTCCAAATATATCAAACCGGCAAACCGGCGGTGCCCCAAACCGGCGGTTGACCAAACCGCCGGTTCACAAACCGGCGGTTCCGGTTCCAACCGGCGGTTCCGGTTTCAAGTGGCCAGGTCTAACGCTGCCATAAGTGGACTAAAAAGAATTTAAAAAGAAAATTGATGGAATGCACGATTTTGTTTGTGTCCATATAGCTTTTTGGTGTAAAAATACTTTTCTTTATACTCGTAAATAATGTTTTTACGAGAAAATAACTTTTCTTAAAAGAACTTAAACTAGGCCGGTCAATGGCATCAGAGTCATGTTATGGAAACATGAAATTGCATTATGAATTGCACACTTTAATTATGATTATTCATTTGTAGAGAATCATTAATTATTTCACAAAGTTTCAAGAGAAAGAAGCCACTTAATTAAGGGGGTGGCTAAGCTTAATTACTTCATTTTCTTCACTCTTACCATGCTTGGTATGTTTGGATACTTTCTATTATACTAACTTGTTACCATTTTATCCAACATATTATTATATATTAACTTCACTCATCTCATAGTTTAGGTTTGGATGTTGATTATTTTAACTCGTAATCAATTTACATGCAGTTTTTCTCCTTATCGCTGCATGCATGAAGGTTCACACGGAACGGACAAGAATGGGATCAAAGAAAATTGGACCTTCATCACAGTACTACTTCAACATTAGGAATCAGGTTTTTACTGGGTCGTAGGTGTCATCGGATTGAAAGCAACACAATAAAATACCCACCCGAGAGATGCGATCCAATAAAAGATTGTGACACATGTAACCTTGAGTGTGAATTTTGCAATTACATTGACACTGGAGAGGGAGATCGAAGCGGAGGTAGAGGGAGAGGGAGAGAAAGAAGATGAGCAGTATTGAAGTTTCACGATACAGATACAAAAACAAATACAAATACTAACTGGAATGGTTAGTACTTCCTTCGAAGATCAATATCTTACTGTGGAAAGCTTATCTTAATCGAATCCCTACGTTGGTTAATATAAGCAGCAAATGCATTGTTTTAAACTCTATTTTGTGTCCTTTTGGCAACTTAGAAGAGGAAGAGGTGGACCATATCCTTTTCTCACGCTCCTTCGCTTTTGAATTTCGTGTTCAACTGGTGCGGATTCGCTATTTCTTTGCCCACTAATTGGTTGAGTTGTGTCGTTTCAATCCTCTTTTGGCTCATACCAGTAAAAAGTCTTGGTTGTGGGAAGCTATCAAACGGAGCACTATTTGAATATTGTGGAAAAGAAGGAATAAGTTGGTGTTCCAAAAACATATTGATGATGTTGTTGTTGTCTTCATTGAAGTGCAGAGTTCATCTTTTGCTTGAATCAATAATAGATGTTCTAAATTGTCTTTTGATTGGGATAGGTAGAAAATTAATCCTTGTTATGCTTTATAATTAATCTTTATAATTTGTTCTGAATTGTACTCTGTTTTGGAGCTCCGGCATCTTGCTGGGTAATAAATTTTTTTGCTTAGCTCTTCAAAAAAAAAAAAAAACTTAATTAATTAACAGACATATCTTCATGTGTGATGGATTTTAAAGTTTTTTTCGTCTTGTTTTAATTTTAATATACAATATATTGTAACAAATATATGTAGAGAACTGCAATCGAAATGGTCGATCCCATGAACTTAATGTATTTCTAAAAAATATCAATTTTGAAATATTAATACTATGATCATTGTATGTCCAGAGTTGTTCTGCAGTCACACATTTTTACACAAACGATCATGGCATGACTCGTTTTCCTTATGTCTTAAATCATAATCAATGTTCCAAATCATTTTCCTTAACTTTGTTCATGATCGCTGACGAACGCAATATTAGCAATAATTACCAGGTCAATCGCAGTATAGCGACTAACAAGTCAAAATCGATCCACAGAGACTATTGTAATATTTTATGTCACCCAAAACAATAAGTTATTAGACCAAACGAAGTATTTGTTTTGAGTAGTTTTGTAAGACTTGACAATCTTGTCTAGCTCATGGCTAGCATCTTTATAATATATTTAGATGGAGTGGGAATAAAGGACAACAAAGTGGGAAAAAATAGGAATCAATACAATGGAAATATAAAATGCGTGAGATGGATAAATCCACAGTTCATAACCCGAATCCAATGTTCCATTATTCCATTGTTTATGTATTTTTATTTATACAAATATGACCTAAAAAATGGCGTCGGAAAATATCAAATGAGATTGTCTTAATAAAGAGGGCGAAAAAGAAAAATGTGGTAAAAGAATTACCATCTTTTGACAATCACATCAAAAGATATATTAATTTTTCTAATTGAATATGAAAGAAATTACAGTGGAATAAACACTTGTACTTTTTTCCCAATAAAATGAGTTTATTGTTAAAAAGGACAGTTTGAAAGTGGAAATATGTAAACAGGAATTGGAATATTTTATCGGGTAAAAAGGACAAGTGTTTATTCTACTATAATTTAAGTTCTCTCCTATCTATATCTATATATATATATATTTAGGAGAGGAAATAAAATCAATTGCGACCCAAACCCGGAAAATAACCCACTCCACCCGCTCCAAACCCGCCCAAGGAAAACACGTGCACAACATATTATAAATATCAATCAATCATCTAAACTTTTGTTTTGTAAAAACACTCATTTCTCCATGTTTTATTTCTCCTCCACCTTCTAAACCCACCCACTGTAGAAATTTGAAGCTTGGAAGGAAAAACCTGAAGAAAAAAAAAAAAAGAAGATTCACACATCAAACTTATTTTGAAAGGTTTTCTTTATTACTATTTTTATTGTTTATTTATTATTTTTTATTGTGAGTCACGTCATTCTTTTTGGATGTATGTAGTAATCCTACCTTATCGGGTTTTCTTTTATATGAGTTGTTTGTTTTTCTATATTTTTTTTTGTACTATTCTTGCATCTGCTAATTTATTTATCTAATTACTGAATGTGTTTTGTTTGATTTTATTAATCTTGATGATTAACCGACTTTTTTGTGTTTTGCAGGCTAATTTACGGATAAGAATCCATTGCAACAGGTGCTTTCGGAAAAAAAAAAGATTCACACATCAACCCTATTTTGAAAGGTTTTCTTTATTACTATTTCTATTGTTTATTTATTATTTTTTATTGCGAGTCATGTCATTCTTTTTTGCTGTATTTACTAATCATGCATTATCGGATTTCTTTTAGGTGAGTTGTTTGTTTTTCTATGTTTTTTTTGGTACTATTCTTGCATCTGCTAATTTATTATTTCTCTAATTATTGAATGTGTTTTGTTTGATTTTCTTAATCTTGATGATTAACCGAGTTTTTTTGTGTTTTGCAGGCTAATTTACGATAAGAATCCATTGCAACAGTGCTTTGATTCCAACATAATCACGTATGCTTTTAAGTGAGCGAAAAATAATCTCATCGCTTTTACCGAGTTGTACACTTAATTTCTCATGTATGCGGTAATCATCATTTATCATATCCATAAGAAATGAAAATTATCATAGGATATATTGTTTTCCCGGTAGCACCTTCTTTTTGGATTATTTCATGATTGCACAAACATAGAATGTATTTTTTACTATTGAAGGTGCCGGTCTAGCCATAGCAGTACAGTTTATGGCTACATTTTTTTATTGTCTCGTCTCTGTCCGGAATCGAATTAGTAGCCGGTGTCCATAACAGATATTTTCTGAATTTGACTACGTTATCATATTCAATTTTTATAATTTTTACTAACAAAGATTTTATTAATTAAAAAATATACGTAGATTTTATTCATTAAATAGAATGATACGCGTGATATTCTTAGGCAACTACAAAACCGGGACTTTCTATAAATAACTAAATTGATACACGTAATATTCTTAATCAACCAAAAAAACAAAAGTATCTATAATTAACACCAGACAAAAAATAAAATAAAACGTATATTTAATTAATTATAGGGAAGAATACGAGACAAAAAACACATAAATGGAGTGCAGGGACATTCTTATTTTTCATTTGTTATAAAGGACAAAAACAAAATCTTCGGACAAAAATACCCCTTGTTACTTTTTACCCTTCTACAAATAATAACATCAAAAAACAAGTAATGTAATGACCCATAAAATGTCAGTAACATCCAATGATAAAGTAATAACGGTCTAAAAACAAGTAGAATGACCATAAAATGTCATTTCTGACCAAAGAAACAAAATAATAACACCATAAAAATCGTAACATCCAATGGAAAAATAATGAATGACCACTAAACATAGTAAAGGGCATTAAAATAGTAACAACCACTAAACACTAGATAAAATATAGTAACACCCACGAAAAACAAGTAGTAACCGTCCCATAAAATGTCCATAAAAGTCGTAACAATCACATAAAATGTCGTAACATCCTAAAAACAAGTAATAATGGACTAAAAACAAATGGTAAACAGCCCGTAAAATGTAATGTAACGGACAAATAACAAATAGTAACAACCCATAAAATAAAAAAATAATAAAATAAAAAAAAAAAAACTTGCTCTTTGGTTCGTTCTTCTTCAAAGCAACCACGGAGGCCAAAATCCGCGACAACGCAAATGAGTTGGAATTCATTGGATTGTTTCTATCACAAAGAATCAAAACTCCATCTCCTTCTGTTTCCATCCTCCAATCAAAACTCCTTCTTCTTCCAATCACAAAGAATCAACGATTAAGTTTGATTCGGACGGACGGCAGAGGCGGACATGGATTGCTACACCGGCCGCCGCACATCTTTTCAAAATCCGATTTGAAAAAGCTTGCGAAGCCAAGTAATTAGGTTGCGACAATCAACGATTTCGATTCGAATCAACTCATAAATTCGAACTGCTATGAGGCCTTCCCGAATTAGGAGTTGATGTTGCTAAAAACTCAATCTTTCCATAACAGAGTTTGGGCACGAGGATGAAACGGGGATTGAATTGACCGGAACACACCAATCCGGTCGCCGGAACAAATCAATCCGGTCAAAAATGGCAGCTTTCTTTCACAGCTTTGAAGCCTTCAAGCGAATCCATACCTGTTCAAAAAAAGAAATGGGAAAAAAGGGAGACGGCTGCAAAAATAGGTTTTAGGGATAGAATTATTAGGTTAAGGGTGTTTTAGGAAATTTACACAGTTTTTGTCCTTTCTAATTATCAGTGTACTTGGATCCTGTTTTATTTATTAATATGTCCTTGCTGACAAAAACCTATTAATTATAAAACGTAGCTTTTATTAATTAAATGGAATGATATGCGTGATATTCTTAGACAACCAGAAAACGAAAATTTCTATAATTAACTCTTCAAAAAATATTAAACAATACAAATCAATAAAAACCGAATGATTTATTAGATTAATAATATTATACACGTGATATTCTTAAACAACCACAAAAATGAAAGTTTCTATAATTAGCCCCCGAGAATGAAAAAAAAACCCGTATATTCTATTGATTAAAAAACGCATCTTTTATTAATTAAATAAATTGATGCACGTAATATTCTCAGACAACCCCGTAAATGGAAATTTCTATAATTAACACCATACAATAAATAAAAATAAAACGTATCTTTTAAATTTTTAATAATAAAACACATGATTTTATTAATTAAATAAAATGATATGCGTGATATTTTTACATTACTACAAAATCGAAAATTTCTTCTTTTTTTTAACATATAACCGGAAGGTCACGGAAATTGTTTTTTTTTTTTTTTTTTTTTTTTCCTTTCGCAATATTATCGGAACTAAAGTGGGACATCTCCCAATAAGATTTGTCGCATCCAGAAAGGGCTCGAACCCGAGATTTTTTATTTAAGCAACCGGAGACGTCCTTTCCGTTCCGACCAACATTTGTTGGTGTACGAAAATAGTATTTTGTTTCAAGGGGGAAATGATTATGTTTTATTTAAACACTATCAAATGTACAAACCATTGTAATTTGGGAAGGAGGGGAATAGTCTCGTCCAACACATCCAATTATCATGAGATCTTCCTTCAGGAAAAAGAGAGTAGGGACGTTTTTATTTTCTCTTTTAACAAAAAGAAAGAGAAAAAAAAACGATTATCCTCTGTTGCAACATATTGCGAGTAAGAACCATAATTACAGAAGCAATATAAACATAAACAACCAATAGGGTTTTTATGGCAATCAGCCGCTCCTTTTCTGACTAGAGGTTCTTTATCGAAGTTGTGCTGAGAGGGCTACCATCTCCGCGGCGGAATGGCTGGGACATCGTCGGGCTCAGTCCCTGATCCTCCAGCTCCTCCTATTCCGTACGCTCAAGCTTTGAAGGGCACAGCGCAACCCACTTCTTCTTTCAACATTGAATCCCTGCGCCCTTTGATTTTCAAAGGCGCGCCTGCCATTATCATCCCAGGAGAAGCAGAATCTGCCAAGGCCTCCGGATTCCAGCGCTCCCTCATACGCAAATTTTCACATGGCAGGCCTTCTCTTGATGTGATCAAAAAAATTCTAAGTGTTCAAAATTATAAGGGTGGATGTGCTTTGGGTTTGCTTGATAATAAACACGCTCTGATTCGATTTGAACATGATGAGGACTACATCCGTTTATTCTCAAAATATGCTTGGCAAGTTGGCAATAAGAACATGCAAATTTTTAAATGGACAGTTGATTTTCATGTTGACAATAAATCATCATTAATCCTGGTATGGATATCCCTCCTTAAACTTCCCATACACCTTATGAACAAGGCGTTTATATTCTCTCTGATACAATATGTGGTCCCCTATGCATTGATTCCTCTACGAATGAGCTTAAGAGACCATCCATGGCTAGAGTTCAGGTAGAAGTCGATGTTCTGAATAATTTCCCAGCTAGATTATGATTCAAAAAGAAAACGGAGATGGATTTTGGCAGCCCCTCCGCCTGCAAGGTAGCCGTCCGGCCTATTGCACCCACTATTGGCATATGGGACATTATGAGGATAATTGCAAAGTTAAGCATCCCAAATTTGTGAATAGAAATCGAAGCGATCCGATTCAAAAAGCTCAAATTTATGTAGCGAAAACTACAACTAATCAAGAAGTTTCCGATGATAAAACTAAGCCAATTCAATCCGAAGTTTCCGATGGAGTTATTGATGCTAACCATGTCTCTACAAAGAAATAACATGACATTGAACCAAAAGATAATGTTCAACCAATTTCTTCGAAGCCAATGTGATATGCGTAAAACGTAATCCGGCTTGCACATCCTTATTCAGGTCCGTCCGACCACCAAAATAGCAGATAAGGCCATCGGCCGCGATAGTCCGAGTACTCACCAGCCAAGATAGCGCCCGTAGGTCACCGGCTCCACCTAAAGCCTTTAAGCCCTATGCGGCACCAAGAATGGCTAGGGGCCGAACCGCAAATCACTCAGGCTAAAAGGCCCGCCAGCGGCCCCAACCCGTTATCAAGAAGAGCAAGCTACGATGAGGATAATAAGTCACGGACTGAGAAAATGACCAAGTGTAGCGGATCCGCCGTATATCGTCACCGCAAGATAGTCTTTAACTTAGTCGGCGTTGTGTTGTATATAACTATGTCATTTTATTATCAGTTAAACCCTAGCTTGTTGCTTGCCTATAAATAGGGCTCAATGTAATCATATTATATAGACGCATAATAAAAAATACAGGCATACTCGGCCTATTTCACTACTCTCTATTTCTAATTTTGCACCACCAATTCCACCGCAGCAAATTCCTTTCCACCGCCGTGCACCACCGGTTTTTACATTAAATCATAGCCAGATATCCACCTTTAATCCACCGCTATTACCCATGATAAGCTTTTGTTTCCTTCCGGTGTACGGCACTGCCGTCTTCTTCATCTTTCACGGCGGCTCCAGGAAGACCTTCTTCATCTTTCCCAGGATTTTCAAAGTTTTCTATGTCAGAAAGCTCTTAGAATCGACCAAATAATCAAGAAATCTTAATCTCTACTTCAAACAAAAGGTAAGCTTTACGAATCTTGTTCAAAATCCATGAGTTAGCGTTTGAATCACCTCTATCCCAGTCATCCTTGAATTTATGAAATTTCGTACGCCGGACCGCCGTCAGCCCCGGAAAAGTCTTTTCGACAAAACTCCGAACGAGCCACCGACATGATCAGATTGTACAAGGTTGGTGAGTGTCAAGCAGTTGGTTGGTTGTCATAGTACTTTTTGTTTTTTAGTATGAACAATAAGTTGTAGCAGAGCAATGACAGTTAGTACCTCACACCCCAGCAAAGGGCACCACACAGAATCATCCACGTGGTGAGAACGTGGTGTTAGGAAATCTACGCGGGAACGCAACGGAATTCAAAATTTTGATTTCCTTTTACCCAAGATCAACTTCGTTTAAGCAATAAACAAATAAGCTAAAGACGGTGGTTACCTTGCTTGATCTAAAAGATCGACGCTTTGACCGTCTAAGGAGAGTAGCGATGCACGGAGCCGCCCAAGCGTTCGGCCTCTACCGCTAGTCCACACGAACAACCTGTTAGGAAATCTAAACGGGAATGCGGCGGAATTCAAAATTTTGATTTCCTTTTACCAAAGATCGACTTCGTTTAAGCAATAAACAAATAAGCTAAAGACGGTGGTTACCTTGCTTGATCTAAAAGATCGACGCTTTGACCGTCTAAGGATAGTAGTTCTGCATAGAGCCGCCCAAGTGTTCGGCCTCTACCGGTGATCCACACGAACAGCCCGCCGGAATCCCATCATGGATTGCTACCAGAAAACTCGGCTGCTAAACCGACTTTTTCTCTCTCTCAAAACCCTCTATAATTTTCACAAGAACTATTAGCTCTTGGAATTATGGTGTACAAAAGAGCTTGACACTCATCTCCTATTTATAGTGGATGGGGCGCCCCTTAGAATAGTAGAGAGGAAGAAAACCTTTTACTAGTAAAATAAGAAAAATATATTTGATTGATTTATCTCATTAATATTCAATATCTTATATTAAATATTTCCAATATATTGTCAATATCATATATTGACTATATTTATCTTATTACCATAAATCAATTTACACATGTGTGCAAATCTATAGTCATTAATATGTAATATTAATATATGGTAATCTTATTAATTAAATTACACAATCCAAGTGTATCTTAATACACTTAATCATGCGCCCCATATAGCCATTTATTGGCTTCCGGAATATTCTTTAATTAATAATATAATACTATGATTAATTAATTTGCAAAATACATGTATATCATATACACAAATAAATTCGACATACACATATCTAATATATGTACATTTAATTAATCAACATAATTAATATCTTGTATTATATTTATTCATAATAAATAAACACCACCATATTAATTTACCACTATAACATTTATAGTTGTGAGATAAAACTTTCCTTATTTGGTTATCATCTATAACCACATTTTAATCCGGCTAGATATTCATATGTGTGTGACCCGATAGGCTTCCGAATATGTTGGCCGTAGACACAAAGTGCAAATTACGAAAATGCCCTGCATGCCTAACAATCACAGGATAGCGTCTAGCAACACACCGTGACCCCCAATCATCGGAAGAGTCAAATGCAATGACTACTACCTTTCATATGAAACAATTACCGTGTAACTTACAATTCTATCGTTGTAATAATATCCATACGATCGTATCTCGAGTGTCAATACATTAAAGATCGTATCTTATAATCTGGATATCATGCTCTCTTGAAGTAACTCATTTACTCCCACTTTGCAAAGATTCACGAGAGTAAGACATTCCTTATAAGAAGGCCCTTTCGGATATTCACCCCTACTGATAGGGTACGCGATTCCCAGACGACCAAACATGTATACTCCGCATGCTTCAGTATCACACCCAATCACTACCACAGGATCGCCCCATAGCTAGGGGAAACCTCAATAGTGTCAAAGCATGACAATCCACACCGTGATGCCATGTAGACTCCGGTCCTAAGGATAATTGCACAACCGTCACATAGTGTGACACTTATCCGTGTAAGTGGGTCAGTCTAACGTACACATTCTCTAATACATGTCCACGTACAGTCCAAGTGTCTCTACACTTCGATAGATGAGATCTATCCCTGCCCTTAAAGACAGAAGACATCTAATACGTGCTAGCCTGTTTATACTATCAATGCCCTGTTTAATAGTACATATGCCTAGAGACATTTAAGTATCAAACTTATTAAAGTGATTAGAGATCTCATCAACCATAATCACCTATCATGGTTTCTCTATCACACTTTAATACTAAGGACGTTATCATATAACAATTCACAATTGGTTCTATAAGAGAACAAATATACGACAACAGAAAAGCCATTTAATATATGTATAAACAAAAAGAAATAGTAAAAATGATCCGACCCGGTCGGATCCGGTCCAACCCGATTGGGTTTAGGACACTATTTCAACAATCACCCACTTGGCCTAAAAACAATCACTCGCACACACAAGACCAAGTTGAAACACAAGAATCTCATGCAATACTCGCAACCAGCCCTAGCCGTGAATGGATCACTATCCGTGGGGACTCAGACTATCTTCATATCATGTTCCAAATGACCAATTCAAAGGAACCACCTCAACACACTCACATATCTCTGATGAGACCCTGGTCCTTGCTTTAAGCAATGAATCCACTTACTATATCAGCTATATAGAAAAGGTGGAAGAACAGTACAAGGTTCAAGAATGAACCTTCTAGATCCATGTACTGCTCCTGCTGCGCCTCCAAGGGCACTACTGTGTTTTTGGCCTAGTTGTATAATTTACAGCGACCCATAGCCAAGAACATTTCTAGCTCACTCTATCACTTAATCAAAGTGACTGCAAACTCAGACTGTGGCTCCCACTTGCCTTCATAAGATTCAGGATACATGTATGTATATCTACGTTTATTCGCTACCAAGTTTCGACAAACTAGGAAACCATCCTTAACTTGTTTAAGGATATTCTCGACTTTCACCCAATCTACTTTCATACTTGCTTATGACTCTTCATGGACTATGAACATCCGGCATTACCTTTATGATGGTTCCTATTGCAGTAGTGAAGGAAACCTTTCATAAGCATCATCTTTCACCTTATCTTTAGGACTAACGTCCTAACATAGATAGATCTTGAGAACACCGGCTAGCAGTATCCCCTGTCGCGATCTATGCTAAACCCCTTTAGCATCACATATATATAGGTAAACTATAATCTAATAGCAGTTAAATCTATCAGCATAGATTCTTATTTCAAAATATAAGAACTGCCAATCCAAGTGCTTTCGTAAAGACCTTGAACAACCAAACATTAATTGGCTGTGACATGGGGTGATGATTCCTGAGAGATATATCTAATACTTTACTCAAAAATCGTAACGCACTCCAACTATCCATCTTGCACATAGGCATATCCCTTCTTTTGACTAAATCAAACTCCTTTGATTATCAAAAAAAAAAAAAACGTCTAGAGAAACTTGTTTGAGTCCATAAATGGATCTCGTGGGCTCACATATCATGTAATCGTCTATGAACATCGAGTTGTTTGCCCAACGTTTTCAATACTATCATATAGACATGATATCAAGTTATAACAAGCATCGTCTGAATAGAACTAGGCTCAGCTAGCAGCGTAAAGTCAATTACAAGGTGTACACCCCGTACCCTTCAGCCGTCACTATAGCCTTATGGTAATATTATTACCATCCATGTCAGCCTTTCAGGGACATTCCCTCTAGGTAAGACAGACTAAGTTCACAACCTGGTTGTCACTGATGGAATCTAATTCAGATATAATGGCTCCTGGCCATATCTCTCAATCTTGACTTTCAAATATTCCTTCATAAGTCGTGAGACATTCATTCTTCAAGATGAACATTCCTGCAACCCTTTCAGGCTTGAGGTTATCTACTGACTTACAGAACTTTTCTATGCACTGAGTAGTGTTCTACACCTCATCACTATGCGGCATCTACTCACGTTCCAATGGTTGAATATATCTTTGTGGTTCTCAAACTACTTTTGAGATCTAAATTTACTCCCACTGTTTTGGAAGAAACACTTCCTCTAGAAGACAGCATGTTTGGAGACAAACATTTTGCTCTACAGACAAGTAAATAATATCTAACGTACTTGCTAAGATATTCCACAAAGTTGCATATGTCGTACTAGGCTCCAAGCCTTTCTGACTTTGCCTATGACAACTTCAAATTATCGGTTAATATAGAATCGACATTATCCTCTTCCATATCTAATATGGAATTTATTCAACCTTTATTCTTTGGAACTCGGTTAAGTATAAGGGTACTATCTCGAAATGGGTAAGGGATACTTCGCATGGCTTGCGTCACACCTTTATCATATAAAGTGTTGTTTCCATTTTGGGTACACAATCTAATTGCGTATCCCAAAGATGGTATCCTTCAAGGGAGAATCTGATTCTATTTCAGACGTCTTCTGAAACACCCTTCAGGTATTAATTGCTTCAATCCAATTGAAGATTAATTCCTATGTAGCTCATCAATCTCATATTCGTACTAGCCCGAACTTTTCGGGCTTTCCGAATTGTTGTACTTCAATAACTACATTCAACTACTTCTAAAAATAGTCCAAGTGAGAGATAAACAATTGTTTATGGTATGAATTGTCATAAGCCAACAAACATCAATATGTTTAGGCTTTAGTCAATCTTCTAGGTTCCATAACCTTTTCATAAAAGGGTATTTTAGTCCTCTTTGGATAAGATACGTATAACCCACAAGATTCATAATCATATGGTTCAGCATCATCAGAATGATGTTTGGTTACACGCTTCCCTTCCATAGAGACTGTGCCTAGAACAACCACAAATGAAGGATAACAGCCATACAAATATTTAGTTTAGATTTTTCACCTATATCAACTATATAGTGACATCAATCTAGTATGTTAGATTCAGGGACCTTCCAACTTTATCGGAATAACATTTATTCTTTACAATTGAATATGTCTACTAAATCCTAACAAATAACTGAAAGTATGTTCTTCATAAGAACCGGAACATAATAATATTTATTTAGTTCCCTTATCAGTTTACTAGATTTAGAAGATGGCACGTGTTGCAACGTTTGCTTCACCTTCCAATTCTGTACTTAATCTTTCTAATTTAATAACACTTGTAAGATATCATATATCTTAGTGTCGACTTTGAAATTAGATAGATTCATCTCAACTTACTTGCCTAGAATAGAAACTTCAATAAGTTCTCTATTTAAGCAAATGCCCTAACTTTCCTTTTTAATCCTTTAAGCACTTGAAAAATATTTCTTAGTGTAGTCTTCATAAGACTTAAGAAAGATCACAAGAGCTATGTCTTCAACTTCCTTTAATAAAGAAAATCTAAAGTTTATTAAATAGTTTATTTAACCTTTTGAATCGTATTCAAAACATTAACTATTTAATTAACCTTTAACCAATGATTAAAGAAATAAGTCGATACTTAAATCTTACAATTTTGAAAACAACCTTTCCAAAATTAGATGTGGTCATTCTTATCCAACATTTGAATTAATTGCCATCATATGACTGAATGATCATATTGGATCGTATCCAATGTCACGAGCTTCCGCTTTTCATTAATAATTCAAGTCTGGGAGTACTGCATCAAATATGTAGTCTCCTTGTCTTTAACTACTATAACGGGGTTGCTCGCGTCATTGCTTATTTTAAAAGGATTAAAATTTACTTAACCATTCTTGAGAACGTTTCTCAAGCAGTCGTTATTTGGTTTTACTAATCGAGAAAAGCATAAATATAAAAGTTCGCTAAAAAGTACAACATAAAAATAAAGATAAAAAGAGTGTTGTTGTTTATACACGCAAAATAAAAAACGGTCTTTGGTTTATGATTTTGCTCCCACTAGTCAACTACTCCCAATTGACTTTCAAGATTTTTTTCAAAATTCATTTCAAAATTCTTTAGTGGCTGGAATCCTATCTAGTTGACTCGATCCCCGACGTGGGCCGATCGACCTGGTCAATTTCGACGGGTAGGTACTTCTTACCAATCGCGTCCAACGCGACTTCTAGTGGTTTGACTAGTCAACTCTTTGAAAATTCACATCGTCTATGTGATAGTCAACCTTATGTCTCTAAAATCAGACGGTCCTGACGTGGGCCAATCACCGCAAGTTTCTTAGTCGAGTCGTAACCCACGTAATCATGAGATCTCATAACGATCATATCTCGATAATGATGATATACCCGAGGTAGATCAACTCCCGACGTGGGCCGATCAGTTGGATCCGAACAAGGGCTCTTCACCGTACTATAATATTGGGAGACATATTATAACTCGATTTTTGTTGTGGGTGTAATTTTAAATTAATTCACTTAATTAATTTCGAATTAATTCTCTTAATTAATTTATAACGGTCTCATCATGTATATCTATCTCTATAGACATACAACCTACACATTCATCTAGATCGTGGCTAGTTATGCATCTATCGTATCATATAAAATAAATACAAGCACAAAATAAATAAATGCGTAAAGTAACCGGTATGATCATTGACTTTTCCTAGGTGCGGTTTCGAATACAAACTGATAAAACCGCGGGTCACAATCTAAGGGTAGCTGCAACCGCCAATAGGATCTTTAATGCGCCATCTCCAATGTGATATTTATTCTTCTTTCTTTGGTCTCCATCTTCTGCTTCATTCTTGTTACATTTAATTCTATCTAATAAAATAAATACACCCGCCGCACACGGGGGGAGCTAACGGAATGGGATAAATGCAGAAAAAAATAAACTAGGTCATGTTCTTCATAACTGACCTGCAGACAATTTTTAAACCAATAGAAAAATTAAATCAATCACATCTATCATATCGGTCGAGTCAATGATCAATCGGGGTCCATATAATCATATTATCTACTATATCTAATCCATACAATAACATCTTATGAAAAAGATAAAATTAAAATTTAATTACTTGCGTCTTAATTAATCAATTAACATTTAATCTATTAAATAATTTTATCCAATCAATTAATTAATTAACATTTAATTAATTAATTAATTATTTTAATCTAAATAAAATTAACGATTAATTTTAAACGATTTTAATTTTAATTTTAATTAATTAGAACCATTCTAAAAATAAATCAAAATTAAAATTAAGTCTCTTTTGTTTCTTTCCTTTTGATTCCTAATCAAAAGTGATGCCTTTGGTCCTTAAACCAAAATGCATCTCACTTGGCCCTTTCCAAAATCAAAATTTTGGAAACGGCCTAGGCCTTTTCCAAATTCAATTTTTTTGAAAAGGGCCTAGGCCTATTCCTAACAAAATTTGGAAAGGCCAATATTCTGGTTGATATGCCTGGCCACTTTCCAAAATCAAAATTTTGGAAGTGGTCTAGGCCTAGGCATTTTTCCAAATCAAATATTTGGAAATGACCTAGGCCTATTCCAAACAAAGTTTGGAAATACCATTATTATTTTAATGTCATGTGTCATCCAAATGGCCCAAATTTAAACCATTGGTTAGCCACATGACACAACTAAACAAAGGAGGAATTATCAATCACAACTATGAACCATATTGAATCACAAAATACACAAAACAAAATTTAGGAGATCCGCCAAAGATTAAACGGTCAATCGACGCAGCGGCAGGCAGGTTGCCCCCATTGCCGCCGTGGTGGTGGTGCCGCCGCCAGTCGGCCGAGCACCACCCAATCTCGTTTTTTTTCTTTTCTTGTATCACTTGCGAATCAAAAAACTTTCATCTTTTAATTATGCGATTTAAACGATAAAATTAACTACGCAAGATGACATGCTTATTGCTTAAACTCGAAGCTCGCTCTGATACCACTATTAGGAAATCTACGCGGGAACACAGCAGAATTCAAAAATTTGATTTCCTTTTACCCAAGATCAACTTCGTTTAAGCAATAAACGAATAAGCTAAAGACGGTGGTAGCGATGCATGGAGCCGCCCAAGCGTTCGGCCTCTACCGCTAGTCCACGCAAACAACCTGCCGGATTCCACCATTGGATTGCTACTAGAAAAACTCGGCTGCTAGACCGACTTTTCCTCCCTCATAAAACTCTCCTAGAAAGCTCTCTATTTTTCTCAAGAACTGTTAGCTCTTGGAATTATGATGTACAAAAGAGTTTGACACCCACTTCCTATTTATAAGTAAAAGTGGCGCCCCATAGGAGTGGATAAGACGAAAACATTTTACTAGTAAAATAAGGAAAATATAATTGATTGATTTATCTCATTAATATTCCATATCTTATATTAAATATTTCTAATATATTGTTAATATCTTATATTGACTATATTTATCTTATTACCATAAATCAATTTACACATGTGTGCAAATCTATAGTCATTAATATTCAATATTAATATATAAAAATACTATTTATTTCATTAATCAATGTGCACACTTAGAAAGTGGTACCACATACATATATCCAAATATATATATGTTTGATCAATTAATATAATACTATGATTAATTAATTTGCAAAATACATGTGTATCATATACACATGATAATTTCGACTTACACATACATTATGTGTATATTTTAATTAAACAACATAATTAATATCTTGTATCTTATTTATTCATAATAAATAAATAAAACCATATTAATTTACCACTATAACCTTTAGAGTCGTGAGATAAATTCCTTCCTTATTTTGTTATCATCTATAACCACATTTTAATCCGGCTAGATGTTCATATGTATGTGACCCGATAGGCTTCCGAATATGTTGGCCGTAGACACAAAGTGCAAATTACAAAAATGCCCTCCATGCCTAACGATCACGGGATAGCGTCTAGAAACACACCGTGACCCCCAATCATCGGAAGAGTCAAATGCAATGACTACTACCTTTCATTTGAAACAGTTACCGTGTAACTAACAATCTGTAATAATATCCATACGGTCGTACGTCGAGTGTCAAACATTAACGACCGTATCTTATAATCTGGATATCATGCTATCTCTCGAAGTAACTCATTTACTCCCACTTTGCGAAGATTTACGAGAGTAAGACATTCCTTATAAGAAGGCCCTTTCGGATATTCACCCTCTTGATAGGTGCGCGATTCCCGCATTTACCAAACATGTATACTCCGCGTGCTTCATATCACACCCAATCACTACCGCATGATCGCCCCGTGGCTAGGGGAAACCTCAATAGTGTCAAACCATGACAATCCATACCGTGATGCCATGTAGACTCCGGTCCTAAGGATAATTACACAACCGCCACATAGTGTGACACTTGTCCGTGTAAGTGGGTCAGTCTAACGTACGCATTCTCTAATATACGTCCATATACAGTCCAAGTGTCTCTACACTTCGATAGATGAGATCTATCCCTACCCTTAAAGACATAAGACATCTAATACGTGCTATCCTGTTTATACTATCAATGCCCTGTTTAATAGTACATCAGCCTAGAGACATTTAAGTATCAAACTTATTAAAGTGATTAGAGATCTCATCAACCATAATCGCCTATCATGGTTTCTCTATCACAGTTTAATACTAAGGACGTTATCATATAACAATTCAAAATTGGTTCTTTAAGAGAACAAATATACGACAACAAAAAAGCCATTTAATATATGTATAAACACAAAGAAATAGTTGAAATGATCCGACCCAGTCGGATCCGGTCCAACCCGATTGGGTTTAGGACACTATTTCAACACGTGGAGAAAACAATTGTGAACCCAACTGTGGAATGGGATCGATCCCTTCTAGAGGATAGGCCAAGGGCCATAGATGCCCGAAATATTAAAACCCATAGGACCAAGTCTAAAGAGACCACTACGGCCACAGAGTTGGTCCACACCGGTCATGCCTGCGGGAAAGGACATGGGGGTACATCAAGGCCATAGCAAAGCCATGAGGTAACGCCGAAAAAATACCAGGTTTCCAAAAATATCCTGAGGTAACAGCAATGAAAGCATACGCTAAGTATGTGGAGAAAATGTATTTGACCAATGCTTGTCTGGCCGCACTGGTTCAACCTCCTCTACCGATCTTATATCAGCTCCCTCTAACTATCGACACTGACGTTGCGATCCCGCCCAAGAGTCTTCATAACTAGTCTAGACCCATCAATATCGAAGAAAGAATTAACTCGTCTGTGGGGAAGAGAGGTTAGAAAGCTCCATAGAAGAGCAATGAAAGAAGATTAGTTTCAGATTATTGGGAAACGAGAAAAGGACAATCTTACGTCTTCTAGGACCTAATTTTTTAGAGAATAATGTAGTGCCGCGACAAGAGGAAGGAGATAATCGCGACACCCGTCAAATTATAAGAGAAAGTCGGGCCGAGCAAGAAGAAGAATCTCGATATCGCGTAGACGCCAAGCATGTACCTCAGCGTGCAGTCGACCCCGCCGTAGCAGAACATATGAAACAGATGTGAAAAGATCTTGAAGAACTGAAAAAGATGAAAGAAAGTGGAAAAGATAAACATACTTAGTGAATCGATGTTTTATCTGATGAGATTCTGAGTTCGTTACCTAAACAGAACATCCACTACCCATCTTACATTTATTATCAATGGACAACTCGTTCTTACGAATGGATCACATCTTTTCAGAGCGGCATCATACTGGTGACTCGAAATAGATCTGGCTGGTGCGTAGCCCTTGTGGCAGCATGCATGACCAGGCAGCATCTTAGATTACCTCAGAGACAAGTTAAAAGTTGCGGGGGACTTGAAGAGCAAGTTTCTGACAGAGTTTGAGAATGCGGACAGACCCAAGAAAACAATCGAGGATTTGTATGAGAACCGCCAGAGGGAGAACGAATCAAGCTAGGGCTACTATGACAGATTCATGCAGGGTGTACGATCAGACCAAGAATATTCCAGAGAGTGATATCATGACTTGTTTCCTTACTGGGATAGCCTAGGGCTACATGAAAACTCATTTTGATATAACACCCTAGAAGAACTCACGTGATTTATTGATAGAGCCAGAAAGCATGGTCTGACAGAGGCGGCACCCTTACCCACTGGAAAAATCAAAGTAAAGAGTGACGCGATCCTCATAGTGAGGATCGCAGAGAGGACCGCAGAGAGGATCGCTGTAAAGGTCATAATCATGACCGAGAAGTAAGAAAGCCAGTAAGTTTTGATGAGAAGGAGTTCACCCCGCTCAATACAACGCCATCTCAGATTATGTGTGAGAGGCTACCACAAGGATCACAGTCATATAACTGATAAGTGTATCACCCTGGGGAGATTGATCGAGAAATTGATACAAGAGGGCCAGTGGCCAAATATAAAAAAAGGGTGGTGGGGCCACAAATAGAGACCATCCACAGCCCCACAAATATCAGAAGGAAATTCAAATGATTCATGAGGAATTTTCCAGCAACAACCAACTCAAGTCACAGATAAACTTGCTGAATGCCCGAGGCTATGAGAAGCCATTTGTGTTGGGTGAATCTGAGAAAGGTATCATATTTACAAGAAGCGAATTGGCCACTACACAGGGTGCCATGGAAGTTCCCATTGTTCTAAAAGTCGAGATAGGTTCAGATGGAATCAATCAAGTCTTGGTAGACACTGGAGCCAGCAAAGATATTATCTACTTCAATTGTCTGAAATATATCGGGTACGGAGAGGCTAAATTGAAGCCGTACTTGGGTAAGCTGGAAGGATTCTCAAATGACAAGGTGCGAGTCAAAGGCACAATCGACCTCGGTGTTACAATTGGCGACTACGAACCTTGCAAAACCGAAAGGGTAACTTTACTAGTTGTAGATCTTCTATCTAATTACAACATGATTCTAGGAATCCCAACCATGAGAATGTTTCAAATGGTTGCCTCCTACCACATGAAAGAGTTAAGTTTTATGTCAAAAATGAAATCGGGATCGCAGTCAGTCGACCCCAGACCTTCCTTGACCACATCACTAAGAATAGACCTAACTCAAAGTGGCCCAGAACCAACCAGACAGAGTTCGTAGCAGGCTCGAGTTAGGTCAACATGGTCAAAGAAATTGCAGTCAAAGACGTCGAGTGTGACACATTGAAAGTGAGGGATGAGTAGGATTTTTGTGCTAATGATGAGTTGATTGAGGTTGTTTTCAATGAAGCTTATCCTGATCAGAAAATCAAGATTGGGGGTCAGTTGAATGAACAAGAAATTGAGGAATTGATATCACTGCTCAAGGCAAACTTGGACGATTCTGCTTGGGTGTTAACCGATATGAGGGGCGTAGAGCCTGAGGTCGCGTTGCATTATTTGAGTGTTGACCCTAACATTAAAACTATATAGAAGAAAGCATGACAATTCACTCAATAGAAAGAGGCAGCTATAAAGGTTGAGGTTGACAAGCTTATGCAAGCGGGTATCATAAAAGTACTCACATATCTTACATGGTTGGCCAACGTTGTAATGGTCAAGAAACATAATGGGAAATGAAGAATGTGTGTTGATTTCATAGATCTTAACAAAGCCTGTCCAAAAGATCCCTACGCTCTACAAAGGATTGACAGAATGGTTGATGGGATCGCGAGTTTTGAGATGCTAAGCTTTCTAGACACGTACTCAGGATATCAACAAGTGAGAATGGCTGACTGAGACAAGGAAATGACTGCTTCCAAGGCCGCCAGAGGCCTCTATTACTAGGAAATAATGCCACTCGGACTTTAAAAAGCGGTTTTGACTTATTAAAGAATGGTGAACAAAGTGTTTGGTTCGCAGATCAGAAAGAATATTGAACCCTACATTGAGGACATGGTTGTGAAGTTGGCCTGCGGTGGTCACCTGCCGATCTTTATAAAACTTTTGATAATGTTAAGAAGCATTCTATGAAGATCAACCCAGAAAAATGCACCTTTGGGGTTCAAGCAGGAAATTCTTAGGATTCATTGTGAGCCTGCGGGGCATTGAAGCAAACCCATAAAAATTGAAGCACTTCTGAATATGAAGAAGCCCACATGCATTAGAGAAGTGCAGAGGCTGAATGGAAGAATAATTGCTCTTGGAAGGTTCATTTCCAAATCTTCTGATAAGTTCCTTTCTTTTTTCAAAGTGCTCAAAGGAGACAAGACATTCACTTGGACTGAAGAGTGTTCCCAAGCCTTTGCGGCCCTCGAGACTTATCTTGGAAATCCACCACTTTTGGTTAGTCATCTTATAGGGGATGCTTTATTTATATACTTGGAGGCCTCCAACCGGGCAGTATCCACTATTCTTGTCAAGGAGGACGGTACCCTCCAAAAACCTGTTTATTATGTATCCAAAGCTCTCCGTCTTGTTGAGAGCCGCTATTTTAATATTGAGAAATTAGCCTACTAGCTTGTTGTTTCTGTCTGAAAACTAAGGGCTTACTTTTCAACTCATATTATAACTGTATTGTTTGATAGTCCACTGCGACAAGTGTTGCACAAGCCCGATCATTCAAGTGGATTTCTTCACTGGGCCATTGAGTTAACAGAGTTCGACATACACTACGAGCCCAGAAAAGAAATCAAAAAGCTCAATCCTTGACAGATTTATAGCAGAAACGAGATTCAATACCTCGACTTTTTTAGAACAGGTCCGAGTCAAATAGCAATGATTCGAAGCACTTCTTTTTACACTAATGAGGAGCAACCCGCAAAACAACTGTTGAACTTATTTCTATATTTTGATGATGAGTGCCAGACTAGCTGTTATAGTGCAAAGGCAAAAAGATGTCTAGATCAAATGTATAGGTTTATTAGAGTTTGATTTATGGATAGGTTTGATCAAACAAGCATCTTTGTAAAGGTCGGTGATTTATATCAATGAGACCGTCCATATCGATGGGGTAGATAGGTCGATGAGATTAGTCGGGAACCTCTTTGAAAGACCGAAGGTGAGGGCTCAAACTCGATTCTGAAGGCTAAGGGATCAAACTTAGTAATTTAAGTCAAGGATATGGAATCGGAATTTAGGCAAGTCCGTGATGACCTAAACTGATTACATATACCTTGTGTACAAGGTCTAAGTTCCATAAGTTGGATGATGTTTGGAACTTGGTTATATTTAAAAAGGTGTAATCTAACTTCATAAATAAAAGTTAGATAAAAGAAATCAGCTGCATTGTATTTTATACACAACAAATTGTTTTCAAATAGATCGATGGATATCTCAAAGAGATGATGAACTCACGATGATATACCTCGATTAATTCAAGATTATATTGGAAGATTACATGGATAAGGACAGCCCAACTACCTCGACTTGTCAAACAAATCAAAGGCCGAGATTAAAAGAACGTTGGGATGATTGATTTTTATCCAATGGTTATAAGTCAAAGGTGGGACAGATGACATGACTTGTCAAAAGGAATTTCGACGATGTCGATCCTATGAATAGTGACCAAAGCAAATCGGATGGGACAAAACCAGAAACGGTTACATTTGAATTTCAAATACAAGTCACATGTTCTCCTACCTATAAATAGAGGACCTTCAACTCGAAAACAAGGTGATGAAATTTGATAAACTTTGAAGAGGCAATTCAAATAAAAACACCTCACGAACTTCTTCGAACTTAAAGCTACTGATCCAGAAGGATTCTTCAAGTGTATTCTGCACTCAAGTTACATCAAGTATACACACTTGAAGACTGCAAGCTGCTGATTATATCATTCTAATCAAGCTGCTGCAACTGAATCATTTATTTGATTCAATCTTTATTTTATAAAGAACCTGCTGAAGACAGTGAAGCACATTTGTGTGAAAGACTGTTGTTTGTGGTGGAGCTGGTGAAGAGGCAATCCTACCCTTCAAGGACCAGTGGAAGACTCAGGAGCAGCAATCCTACATGTTCCCAGTTTTCAGTTTGTTAAGCCATAGTCATTGGTGAAGGACAAGCAACTTAGGAATCTTTGTAACTGCAACATCAAAGATCTCTAGTGAATTACCTCCAACATCACAGGAGAAGAGTGGACTGACAGGATTACACCACCTGGAACCACTATAAAATCTGCCTACTTACTTTCTGCACTTACATTCTGCATTTAGTTTATCATACACATCAATCCACTGAATCTAGCAACTGAAATCACACACATACACTACTGAGTATCCAATACTTAGTATCATATTTAACAACAAGTAACAAGGCTTAATTTTGATATAATTCATTTGCACAAATTCAAGAAATCGAATCACAATGAACTCTGCTTATCAAGAGGCTACCGAGGTGTCGGCAGACTATCAAGTATCGCCAGATCAAATTGCTGAATTTGTTAACTCCAAAGTTTTAAGTGTTAAGTTTATTCACCCCCCCTCTCTAAACTTAACCAAATCCTTTTCAAGGGACCAACAATTGGTATCGGAGCAGTGCTTCTGTTCTGAAGAAATCCTACTTGTTGTGCTTGTGAAAATTCTTTAAAACTTTCTTTCAAGTTACTGATTTTCAAAGACTTGCACCATGGATAACACCCAGTATGCTAGAACTATGCTGATGTGTTCTCTAGATAGATTTGATGAGTATAAACGTCGAATGCAGGCTTACCTTGCTGCAACCCATGATGAGATGATGGATGTACTAACTGATGGACCACTGGAGATTACCAAGGCAGTGACAGTGGGTGAAACTACAGAGTACATTCCAAAACCAAAAGGAGAATGGAATGCAGAAGATAGAAAGAGAGCAAACCTCAACAACATTGCTATTGATATCATTTACAGAACCTTGGATAGCAATATGTACATGAAGGTCAAAGATTGCAAAACTGCAAAGGAACTTTGGGACAAGATACAGTTGATCTGTGAAGGCACTTATGCAAAAAAGAAGAATAAGATCAGTGTGGTCAAAAAGAGGTTTCAAAATTTCAAAATGCTACCAAATGAAACCATTGAGCAAATGGAATCAAGATTTAATGCAATCTGGATGAACTTACCTCTTGAGTGTAAGTTATACAAAAAGAGGAAATAAACACAAAAATCTTGGAAGCACTACACTGCAAAAGATGTTTGGAAAATGAAGGTGACGCAATAGAAGAGATGAGAAAGCTTTGCATGAAGAAGACACACCTCAAGTTATTTTCAGATCTTAAGGCTTATGAATTTAGCAAAAGCTTGTACTGAGGCTCGAAAAGAAGAGCCAAAGACCATCGCATTGGGTGCTTCACATCGGAAGAAACATCCGGAGGACAAGATGATCTGCTTTGGATGAGATCTGGGAACAAATTGCCTTACTGAGCAAGAAAATCAGGATGATGAAGACAGGAAAGGCCCCTGTAAGAAACTTCACAAAGAGGCCTACTGAAAGGAAGAAAGAGAATCAAAGAAAGACAATGACTATCTGTGCTTTCATTGCAAGAAACCAGGACACTTCAAACTGGATCATCACGAGTTAAAACAAAGTAAGGAAATTGATTATCTTTGCTTCAACTGCAAGAAGCCTGGACACTTTAGACCTGATTGTCCAGACCTACTGAAGACCAAGAGTCAACAAAGAAGACATGGGAAGAAGGCTATGGTTGCTTGAAGATGAATCGAGGGTATGAAGTGGAATCACGAAGGAAATGAATCAAATGACACAAAGATCAAGTTCTTTGATATGGAAGATTATGCTTTGATGGCTAATATGGATGAAACAGAGGAGGTATACAATACTGTATCTATCAATACTCCTGCTGGAAGTGATTGTGAATCAACTTGTGGTTCAAATCCTAGAAATTCTGACAATAATGAGACTTTGGATGCCAACCTTAATTAACTGAGGATAATACAATCTGGTTATGAGATTGTGAAGGCTGAAAAAGAAGCTCTTGAATTAGAAGTTGGAAGATTGAAAGCTGAATTAAGAGTTCTCAAAGGTAAGGAAAAAGATGTTGGACAAAATCAGTGTAAGCCTGCTGAACATCCAGCAGCCTCTGAATCTGCTGACCCATATTGCTCCTCTACTGCATACAAATCTGGAAATCCTTATGTGATAGAAACAGGGCTTGGATTTGGAACTCAACAATCCAAAAAGAGTGGATCCAGTGAAGGTTCATGAACCTAGTACCGTGCATTGGTCCTAAGTTTGTACCGCACAAGATCCAACTCCAAGTAAGGTTCTTTGAGCAATAAAACCTCACGAGAATACTTCAAGGAAGCAAAATCGTAAGTCAAAGAAGTCAGCAGATTCTAATAAAAGAACAAATCCAAAAATAGGATTGCTGGATCTTCTAGACCTACTGATAGCAGACCTGCTACCAAGTCTGCTGAACCACAGAAGGATAAGAAACAGAAATATTCCAAGGATAAGAATCCTAAACCCAAAAATGTAAATCATTCAAGGGATACTTATCTCAGGGGGAAAGGTAGACTATTCCCTACTGATGATGATTGGAATATTCTCAGACTCTTGATAGAAACAACCAAGATATAACCATCTTTGCTAGGGTAAAACCTAAGCAATGGAATCGAAGAAAGGACTCAAAGAGAGGACTTATAAAAGGCCTCAGCAGGGACCTCAGCAGACTCCATACTACAGGGTTGTTCCTAACAGACAGCAAACAAATGGTTATACTAATGCTTCTAACAACAAGAGTCACTTCAAACAGCAATTTAAACCAAAAGGCCAGAAAACATATATGAATCCTACAAAACCTACTATTAGAACCTATGGATGTGTGCAATACATGTATGAACCAAAGTATGACACTTTTAGGAGAAGACCTTATGGAAACTTACCAAGGGTCATGCTTACTACTGACCACTATAGACCCAAACAGGTTTGGGTACCTAAAATATATTAACTTTGTTTTGTAGGGTGTCTGGTACTTTGACAGTGGATGTTCCAAACATATGACAAAGAACAAGCACTGTTTATCAAACTTTGTGGCAAAAGATGGTCCAAGGGTGAATTCTGGCAACAAGAATACACCTGCATATACAAGAGGATATGGCACACTTGTGAGAAATGGACTTACAATCAATAATGTTGCATATGTGGAAGGACTGGACTACAACTTGCTGAGCACTGGACAATTCTGTGACATGGGATACAAGGTCACTTTTGACAAAAACAACTGCATTGTCATTAGTGAAAGAGGTGATCAAGTTGTACTGGCTGGTAGAAGACAACAAAACATGTATGTTGTGGATTGGTCTACTGCTGTTCCAGAAACCTGCCTGATTGTGCATACCAAGTCTGAACTCAATTGGTTATGGCACAAGAAGTTGAATCATCTAAATTTTGATGATATCAATCAGTTGGTGAAGAAGAAGTCGGTGATTGGTTTACCCGAGATCACATTCAAGAAGGATGCTATATGTGATGCATGTCAACAGGGTAAACAGATAAAGTCTAGCTTCAAGTCAAAAACTAAACAGTCAACTAATAGAGTGTTGGAGCTGATGCACATGGATCTATTTGGACCAATAAGTCCAACAAGTGTAACAGGAAAGAAATACACCTTAGTGGTTGTGGATGATTATTCAAGGTACACTTGGGTGATATTTATGAACAAGAAAAGTGAAACACTAAAAGCCTCGCCTAATCTTCTAAGGAGATTACAAAATGAGAAAAGTTTGACAATAGTAAAAATAAGATCGGATCAGTGGTCTTGAATTTCTCAACAAAGTGATAAGAGAATCACGTGAATGAATGGTGTATTACATCAACTTGTCTTTGCTTTGGTACACCTCAAAGAAAATGGGGTTCTTTGAAGAAAGAAACAGAAACTTTAAAGGAAGCGGGAAGGACAATGATTTGTGAAGCATTGCTACTGAAAGATATTGAAATTGAAGCAGATTAATACAACATGTTATACACAAAATGCAGAACTTCAATAAACAAGAAGCTGCTGAAGACACCTTATGAGATTTGGAATGGAAGAAACCAAATATATCATATTTCCATCCATTTGGAAGCAAGTGCTTTATCCTAAATCACAAGGTACATTTGAAGACATTCCAACCAAAGTCAGATGAAGGAATTTTCTTAGGATATTCTTGATCGGCAAGGCTTTCAGGGTATTGAACAAGAGGTCATTGAAACATGAAGAAACTATCCATGTTGTATTTGATGAACCTAAGTTCACTGGCATGGAAGATGAAGATTGTGAACTCTTGAGAATCAACAAGTCAGTCATCCAGTTGTGTTGAAGTTTTGGAAAGATTCAATGACTTAAAGATTTACGATCTCGCCCTCTTTGAACACCTGTTGGTGACATTATCGATGCAACAAGCGAAGCTATTCAAGGATCTGCTGAACCCCTGTTGTTGAAGAAGTTCTGACGAGACTCCTATCAAGATGAGGTTCACGATAATCAAACTAACCGAATCCACAATGGTTAAGGAATCACCTCTTGAACAAGTTATTGGCAATGTACAAAGAAGGTGTAAGGACTAGAAGACAAGCTGGAAGCTATGTTCACTTGTTTTCTATCTCAAATGGAACCTAAAGTTGTTGAAGAAGCAATTTGAGATCCAGTTGGATAATTGCTATGCAAGAAGAATTAAATGAATTTGAAAGAAATCAAGTTTGGACACTAGTTGAAAGGACAAGTCATGAAAATATCATTGGTACTAAGTGGGTATACGAAAACAAACTTGATGAATCTGGTACCATTGTGAGGAATAAGGCCAGATCAAGTTGCAAAAGGCTATTCTCAAGCGTAAGGAATAGATTTTGATGAAACTTATGCACTGTTGCAAGATTGGAAGCTATCAGATTATTCTTGGCACATGCTGCATATAAGAACTTCAAAGTATATCAAATGGATGTCAAAAGTGCATTCTTGAATGGCATTCTAGAGGAGGAAGTGTATGTATAGCAACCTCCTGGATTTGAAGTTAAAGATCAAGAAGATGAAGTGTATAGACTCAACAAAGCACTTTATGGATTGAAACAGGCACCAAGAGAATGGTATGAGACTCTATCTCAATTCTTGGTGGATAATGGTTTTACAAAAGGCACCATTGATAAAACTCTTTTCAGAATCAATGAAAAGGACAGCACCCTGCTGGTACAGATTTATGTTGATGACATAATCTTTGGTTCTGAAAATGAACTGTTATGTGAAAAGTTTGCAAATCTAATGAAGAGCAAATTCCAAATGAGTATGATGGGAGAAATGAACTACTTTTTGGGATTGCAAGTTAAACAGATGAAAGATGGAATCTTCATTCATCAAACCAAGTATACCAAGGAGTTGCTGAAGAAGTTTGGTATGGAAAACAGCACCAAGATATCAACTCCAATGAACACAAATATCAGATTGGATGAAGATAAAGAAGGCAAAGATGTTGATCGGACTTTATACGAATGGATGATAGATAGCGTCTCATTGTATCTCATTTGCCAACCAGACTGATATATCCTTTCTTCAGTAGGTGTTTGTGCAAGATTTCAATCTAAACCTAAAGAAAGTCACTTAGGTGCGAGTCAAGAGAGTTCTCAAGTATCTTAAAGAAACTTTGGGAGTAGGGATATGGTATTCCAAGGATGGAAGCTTCAAAGTTATATCCTACTCAGATTACGATTATCTGGATGCAAGATTGATAGAAAAAGCACTACATGAACCTGTCAGTTGATGGGAATTAGACTGGTCTCCTGGTTTAGCAAGAAACAGAACTCTATATCAACTTCCACTCTTTGAAGCCGAATACATTGTTCTTTGGAAGTTGTTTGTGTACAAGTCACTGTGGTTAAGACAACAGTTAAGGGATTATGGAATTGAAGAAAAGGAAATTCCAATCATGTGTGACAACACAAGTGCAATTGCAATCACTGAAAATCCTGTTTTGCACTCAAGAACCAAACATATTGATGTGAGACATCATTTTAAAAGAGATCATGTTGAAAAGAAAGACGTAGTGGTTCTATATATCCCTACTGAAAATCAACTTGCTGATATTTTCACTAAACCACTTGATAGTGAAAGATTTGCTAAACTAAGAACTGAACTTGGAATTATAAAAGTTGGTGATAATCGGCGAAGTCTTGGAATTCACCAAGGGATTAGTCTTTGCTATGTTGGGTGAGCTCACTTAGCGATTAGTCATTGGTATCAACAATTCCATGTACTTATGTTTGGACAATTGAGCAAATGAGGTTGCCAAGGGATTGGTCTTTGTCATGTTGGGTGAGATCACTTGACAGATCAGTCATTGGTATTAAACTTCATCTTGTATTATCAATTGAACAAAACAAGAAGAAATCAAGGATCAGTAGAGTCACTCACAAGCGAGGTCATTGAAGCTTCTTTATCGCCAGATCTTTGAGCCAACCTCGCGAGGACAACCTGCTTTGAATGGAACGTTACATAGTCAAACTTTATTAAAGTCAAAGAGCAATTGGCGGGATATTTATTTTATCCATTATTACCATAGTTAACACGATCTAACGGTTACAAAATGTTATGGAGGAGTTATGGAACACGTGTCATGACAGGATTCACTCAGACTAATCGTGGTTAAACATCAATGTACGCAATCGATGATTACAACTACCCACTGTCTATATATACAGACCTACACACATCAGATTCTCTCTACTTGCAAAATCTGCTTTGTCACTGCAAATTTTACACTGTGTGAACACAGATTTACAATCTATCTTCTTCATCTTATTCTTCTCATAACAATGGCGGGAAAGGTTGATGTTCAAATTGAATCAAGACAAAGTGTTAGAGGCTTTGTTGTTGATGCTAATAGAACTGAATTAGCTATCAACATTGGTAGAAGAATAAGGAGATATGTTGGTCTGGAGAATGTGCTGAACATAAGACTGGAAACAATTTCATATACAAATGTTGTCAGTTTTTGAAGGAACATTCAAATAAAGGAAGGAACTGAATCATTCAAAACGGTTGTGAATGCACAAGAAATAGAAATTTCCTCAAGTCTGCTGAGGGAAGTTTTTGGATTTGAAGAAGTAGTGGATGGTCCAGTAAATCCTGAAGCAATGGAACTATCCAAGATGGCTTTTGTTGGTCAAATCAAAACAAATGAAGACACCAAATCAATTCCAGGCATCAATTGTAGACATATTGGTAATGAGTACAACCTGCTGAGCAAACTCATTGCAAAGAACATACTTGGACTGGTTGGATGTATGGACACTCTATCAGGACCCAAGATAGAGCTGATGATGATCATTTGCAGAAGCATGAAGTTTGATTGGGCTGGATATTTTATCCATTATATGAAGAAAGTAGCCAAGGAGGAAAGAGAAGGAAAGAGGAAATCCAAGGCCTTGCCCTTAGGATTGATGGTTTAGACCCTGCTGAATCACTTGGAAATCCCTGATATAGCACCTGAAAAAGATTAATCAATCTAGATACAAGAAAGAGATTGATTATGCCATCCTGATCCGGATGATGATGAAGAAGGTCTGTCGCTTTGAGCTCACGATGATGACAGTAATGGAGATGATGGTGATGCTGGTGGTGAGCAGGTCAAGCAAACTAAGAAGAAATCTACTAAACCTGCTGCACCAAAGAAGACCACTGAGAAAAGAAAGGCTGCAGATACAAGGAAGATCACTGAGATCTTAAAGCCTAAGAAGACAAAGAAGCAAACAAAGACATGCATCATTGTGTCTCTAAGGGTCCATTGAAGGAGAGGCTACGACCTTCTGCTTTGAGTCGCTGCTAAAAAGCTGTTGTTGAGATTCTGAGAGAACAACAGAAGGAAGCTAGTAGAAAGAGAAAGTCTACTAGAACTGATGATGATGAACCCCTCTCCAAGAGGATGAAGGAGATTGCCAAAAAGAAAAAGTATGGCAAAGGAAAGGAACTGAAAATCTTGGAAAAACAAAGAGTCCAAGAAGAAGCATCAGTAGAAGAGGAAGAAGAGGCTATTGAGGCTGAACCCTTAACTATCATCAAGCCTGTGGAAATTACTGAATCCTCACCAGAAGAGGTTGCTAAGCCTATTGGTAGCGAACAGGTTGTTGTTGAGCAATCTGTGGAAGAATCACAGCAGTCTACTGCACCAGAGCCTGCTGTAGAAACTGTTCAATCTACTGAAGGTGCACAAGTTGTTGTTGAGCAATCTGTTGAAGATATACAACAGTCCACTGACCCTGAGCCTGCTGTAGTATCTACTGAAGAACCACAGCAAATCACTGAACCTGTTCCTGCTGTGGAAGTTGAAGAATTAGTTGAAGACCCTGCAAATGTTGCAAGAAGTCAGGAGGAAGAGCAGTCTACTGCTAACCCTGCTGATGAGCATATAAGTCAGGGGAACCAACTGCAGTACAGATGGAGGTAGTAGGTAGTAATATTCAACCTGAGAAACCTACTAGCCTTGAAGAATCTGTAGAAGAAACATTGAATCTACTTGTTGAGACCTTTGGAGGTCAGCAAGGTAGTGCACAAGCTCCAGAGGATCATTCCTGCCCTATGAAAAACATGAGAAAAAGAGGAAATAGGGGTATGTTGATCCAAAACTCCTGCTGGTGGCTGATTACTTTCAATGGAAGTTTGGATTTTATAAGAAATAGAAACCAGCTGCAGAACCTATGACAGATTTTGAAGAATGGGTTTTTGAGAAATTAGGAGTGGAAAGTCTGCTGGATCTGATTGATACCTCCCTGCTGCAATCAAGGTTGATGGATCTGTTTGATGAACAACAGAAAGAGGAGAGTATCAAGTTTAGGGATCCAAGAGGAGATAATGATGATTCTTCATCATCTGATTCTGATGATAATCATCCATCTGGTCCAGGAGAAACCAGTAGGACTGCAATGTTCATTGACCCTACTGTAAGGCAGTGTACTAGTCTTTGGAGAGTCTGTGAGAGACAAAGAACCCGGATGAGATAAATGAAGAAGAGGAAAATCTCACCATTGATGATATAGAGGCACAAATCAATGAGGGCATAGAGCTTGGTGCAAATAGAATGATTGGTGAGATCGATCCATTATTTGTTGAAGAACCTGCTGCTCATGTTGATGACCAGCAGACTGTGGATTCAAGTGATGAACGAGTTACTGATCATGTTGAGCCAAGTGCCAGTTCAGAGGAATCAATTGTATATCAACACTGGATTGACACTGAAGACACTTTTGTTAGGTGTAGTGCCCGAAAGACAATTTGCGTAATTGTTTTTAATAATGAATGACATAATTTATCTCACCTTATTACTTGCTTTGTGCTTGTAAAGTAATACACTGCTGCAAACCCTAAGTATATCTGTATGTAACCACTTAACTCAGTGTATGGATTACACGTGAGGATTGAGTTAGTGGAGATATGCTTAAACTGTTAGTCCGTGGTGAACTTAATCAGAGTTTAGGGTCTCTTGATTAAAACACCAATAATGCGCCCAGAACACCTTAGGGTGTGATAGTTTTATCCGGACTGTCGGTAGAGGGTACCTACGTGGGGCATTTATATATGATGGCATTCATATAGGACTGGACCGATTTAATCTGAATTTCTCGGTATAATTCCGTAATCGAGGAATCTTATTAAATCATTAGATGATCATATATGGATAAACCTTAATCCTGAGGTGATCACAGGGTGCTGCTTGTCCCGGGGTAGTGTTTGATGTGTTAGTTACGGTTCACTTTAATATGTGTTCCAAGCCACTTCTCATTGGCACTATCTCCAGATGAGTGAGTAGTTCTGATTTTCACAGACATGGAATCCATTCCTTCCTGCGGGAAGTAGAGAGACCGATCCCTTATTTGTTAGGCACGAGAAAGTGATCGATCCCGGAGTTCACATTTGACTAATTAGCTACTAGTCGATATGTGTACTAATTGATCATCGAGGGGTTGATGGTAAATAAGGATAAGATATTCTGAGTCGGGTTCACGGAGACTTCCCACTCAGAATGGACAGTCTATGGAGGGTTAATCCGTATGTAGTGATTATATCAATGGACACTTATTTACTCTATGGGTTGAGTATAAGTATACATCTATAATCGGTAGAGTTCGGGCCGGGTTTATGGTGGCGTAATCCCGGAATTAATAATTATATTCTGCTTGATGAATAATTAATTATTGAGCTCTCGGTTATAGGTCCATGGTCCCCGATGTGGCTTCGTAATTCGGACTATAATCTTGTTATTTGGGCCTCTCATGATAATTAATTGGTTGGGCTAATTAATTGATATTCATGGATATTATTTAGTTGGGCTAAATAATATAATACACATAAAAGACATTTTGTGTGGGCTTATTAACCCTAAGTGTGGCGCCTATATCCTCTTTAATTATCACAAGAATTAATTTTTTGGTGATATGGAAAATAAAAGATATTCTTGTTATATGATTGGTTGGTTGACTTGTTATTTGATTTCCTATTGGTCAATACATGTCACAATTAGTCATTAAGGAAAATATCTTTTTATTTTGTTTAATTAATTATTTATTTAATTAATTAAAACTTGGAGACCAAGGATTTACTCTCCTATAAAAGGAGAGTTATTCCAAGGGTAATGGGCATTGCAAATTTCGACCACACTTGTAAAAGGAGAGAAAAAAATTAGTTTTTCTTGTCTAGGATTTTAGAGGAAGAAAAACTTGGAGTTTTTCTTGGTGTTGCATATCAAGGAGGTTCGTGTATCAAGAAGAGTGTCCACCAACCGCCGTTTGGAGAACACATCGGAAGATCAAGGCTTCTCTTCCCGTTATTGGTAACATAATCTTAAACCCCCTTGTAGTACTTAAGTCCTTTAATTATGAATTGTGTCATATAAATCGTGATCCATCCGCTGCGCATAGATCTAACTCGTTTAGATCTAAGAACCTGCATCCTTTCAACTTTAACCAGCACTGGAAATCTTTTGAGAAGAATTGCTGACATTAGGGAATTTCAACAAGAAAATATGGATGTATTCCCTGATCAGGTTGTTGTGGCTCAAATTTTACAAGATCAAAGAATCAAGAGGAGGTGCAGGTTGTTTGGGCTACAAACAAAGACTTTGCACAAAGGTTGGAACAGGAGGTGCAGTGTCTTGAGTCTCAAACAAAGACTGGACAAAGGTTAGAACAATCTTTGGGTTTGGAGGAAACCCCATTGCTTTGAAGAGGCTCTCAGTAGTGGAGCCTACGGAGACAAGACCACCAAAGGAAAGATAGTCACAGAAGTGCAGTAGTTGATGAAGAAGAACAATTTCTTTGGACTATGACTTTAGTGATGAGGAATTTCGGATGCTCAAGAAGAAAATATTGATATTGATCCCCACAGGCATTTGTACCTATTTTTGAAGAACCACCCTTGATCCTTTCTTGGAAGAATATCAAGGACCTAACCTCTTTGGACTAGATAGGAGTTGGGCACTTTGGTGATCGCAGCAGACAGAGCAAACTTACAATGTAGAAGAGCCTCATTGATGGAGTCACTAGAGAAATGGTCAGGTGGAGTACCAAAGACATGTCCCGGAAGAGTTGAGGATCTGCCGAAATGATATTGCAAATCTAAGAACTCAATCGACAGCAAGAGCAGAGATTTGATGATTTGATTAATCTGGTGGAAAATAGAGGGAGGACTACAAAAACAGTTGCCTCCAACATTACCTCAAATCAATATGCTCTTGCAGATCTTGCTATGGAAGTGAAAGGTATCAAGCAAGGGAACTCACTGAAAGATAAGTTTTTGAAAGAACAGTTCATATCCATCCATCAAAAACTTGACAAGCTTGCTGAAACACCTAAGCCTGCTGAGGCTGCTGGAACATCTCAACCTGCTGGATTGGATCCTAAGGTTACTGAGAGGATCAATCTACTGGAACAAACTTTGAAATCCAGGATTACTGCAGTTGACACAAGAACTGAGATTATGGAAGGGCAACTGAATAATCTTGTTATCTCACAGGAGAGTGTTCATGGCCTAATATCCCGGTTTGTTGATGATGTCACTAAGGAGGGAGAGGGCCAAACAGCAGCAGCAAAAGAGGCTGCAAGACTTTTTGCACAAAAGAAATGGATAGATGAAACTAATGCTTACAGGCAACCTGCACCTGGCAGAGTTCAACTTACTGATGATCTCTTTAGGCAATACAAGAAAGAGTACTACAACAGGAGGAAACCCTATCAAGACAAGAGGTTTCATGAAGGACTGAACTCTTTCTTGGGATTGAAGTTTTGGGAGGCAAGGATTAAAGCCTTAAGGGCAAGCAACAGAGGTGGCAGAAGTGGAAGAGGTGGAAGAATTGGCAGAGGTGATAGGAACTTGCCTATCACAAAAGCAAAGGATTCACTTGATGAATTCAAGGAACTGTATATGAAATTTGGATTCAAAGTGAATCAGATAAATCTTCTCCTGCCTGAAGCATGGAATTGGTGGAAAGAAGTCAATCCCTACATTGATTTTACACTGATTGAAAATGAATGGATGAGGGATATGATAGCAGAAATCAGAGCCTACCAAGAAGAAGTGGAGAAGGCCAGACAAGAAAGAGAAAGAAGACAGTAGATCAGCATACTTATCATATATTATCTTTGCTGCATCTAGACTGTAATAACTGTGAACAAATGATTATAATGACAATTGACAGGAATTTGTTCTATTTTTGTTTTTATCTTTTTGCTTTGCTGTTAGGTGAGGGTAGTGGCATCATCACCAAAAAGGGGGAAATTGTTGGACTTATTTCTATGTTTTGATGATGAGTGCCGACTAGTCATATAGTGCAAAGGCAAAAGATGTCTAGATCAAATGTATAGGTTTATTAGAGTTTGATTTATGAATAGGTTTGATAAAACAAGCCTCAGTAAAGGTCACCGATTTATATCAGACCGGTACATATCGAGAGGTAGATAGGTCAATGAGATTAGTCGGGAACCTCTTGAAGACCGAAGCCGAGAGGCTCAAACTCGATTCTGCGAAGGCTAAGGGATCAAACTTAGTAATTTAAGTCAAGGATATGGAATCAGAATTTAGGCAAGTCTGTGATGACCTAAACTGATTACATATACCTTGTGTACAAGGTCTAAGTTCCATAAGTTGGATGATGTTTGGAACTTGGTTATATTTAAAAAGGTGTAATCTAACTTCATAAATAAAAGTTAGATAAAAGAAATCAGCTGCATTGTATTTTATACACGACAAATTGTCGTTCAAATGATCGATGGATATCTCAAAGCAGATCGATGAACTCTGCGATGATATACCTCGATTAATTCAAGATTATATTGGAAGATTACATGGATAAGGACAGCCAACTACCTCTGACTTGTCAAACAAATCAAAGGCTGAGATTAAAAGAACGTTGGGATGATTCAGATTTTTATCCAATGGTTATAAGTCAAAGGTGGGATGATCGCATCATTATAAAGGATTTCGACGCGATGTCATCCTATGAATAGTGACCGAAAGCAAATCAGATGGGACAAAAACCAGGAACGGTTACATTTGAATTTCAAATACAAGTCACATGTTCTCCTACCTATAAATAGAGGACCTTCAACTCAGAAACAAGATGATGAAATTTGATAAACTTTGAAGAGGCAATTTCGAAATAAAAAAACCCTCTTTGAACTTATCGAACTTAAAGCTACCGATCCGAAAGATTCTTCAAGTGTATTACGCATTCAAGTTACATCAAGTATACACACTTGAAGACGCAAGCTCGCGATTATATCATCCTAATCAAGCTCTTTGCCATCGAATCATTTATTTGATTCAATCTTTATTTTATAAAGAACCTCTTGAAGACAAATGAAGCACGCTTGTGTGAAAGACTATTGTTTGTGGTGGAGCCGGTGAAGAGGCAATCCTACCCTTCAAGGACCAAAGGAAGACTCAGGAGGCGCAATCACTCCCGCCTGTTCCCGCCAGCCAGTGAAGCCATAGTCATTGGTGAAGGACAAGCAACTTAGGAATCTTTGTAATCGCAACATCAAAGATCTCTAGTGAATTACCTCCAACATCACAGAGAGAAGAGTGGACTGACGAGATTACACCACACTGAACCACTATAAAATCTCGCTTACTTACTTTCTCGCACTTACATTACGCATTTAGTTTATCATACACATCAATCCACCGAATCTAGCAACCGAAATCACACACATACACTAATGAGTATCCAATACTTAGTATCATATTTAACAACAAGTAACAAGGCTTAATTTTGATATAATTCCATTTGCACAAATTCAAGAAACTAAATCACAAGAGAACTCATTTTTATCGGCCAGGCTATTTGAGAGGTGTCAAGCAGACTCTCAAGTATCGCTAGATCAATGAAATTGCTGAATTTGTTAACTCCAAAGTTTTAAGTGTTAAGTTTATTCACCCCCCCTCTAAACTTAACCAAAGCCTTTTCAAGGGACCAACAACAACCTAGTCCGCTGTTAGGAAATCAAACAAGTAGCGCAGCGGAAAATAAAATTTTGATCTCCGATCCAAGGATCGACTTCATTTAAACAATAAACATATAACAAGAAGGACAAAGATTATACCTTTCTTGATCTGAAAGATCGAAGCTTTGACCATTCGGTAGAAGTAGATGTGCGCAAGCCGTCCAAGCGTCCGGCCTCTATCAGTTATCCACACAAACACCTTGCCGGAATCCTCCCGGATTTCTATCAGTAAAATTCGACTGCTACGTCGACCTTTTTCTCCCTCATAATACTCTCTTTAAGAAGCTCTCTATTATCTCTAGAACTATTAGCTCTTAGAATTGTGTTGTACAAAAGAGCTAGCCAACCCTTTCTTTTATAGGCGAAAGTGGCGCCCCAACGTCTTCCAAAACTCATTGGGAGAAGCTTCCTAGTAGAATGATGAGAGAGAAAAACATTTTCCTAATAAAATAAGAAAAATCACTATAATTGATTTATCTCTATTATTTTAATATCTCATACTACCTCCGGTCCAAAATATAAGTCACCGTTGACTTTGACACGCATTTTAAGAAGGCGATAACTAATCGAATTTTTACACTATCATTACGAAATTACCTCAGCCCTTGTTCGATCTATTGCATTATGTAAACAATGGGTAATTTCGTCATGATAGTGTAAAATTCATTAGTTATCGCCTCCTTAATATGCGTGCCAAAGTCAACGGTGACTTATATTTTAGACCGGAGGTAGTATTAAATAAATCTAGATATTTCAAATATCTTATATTGAATATCTTTATATTATTACCGTAATTGTATTTTCCAAAAATCAATTAATATCCAATATTAATATTATGTTAATCTCATTAATTAAATTTGCACAATCCAAGTGTATCTTAATACACTATAGTCTGTGCCCCATATGCTCAATATTGACATCCGGAATATTCTTTAATTAATCAATATAATTAATATCTTGTATTTAATTTATTCGTAATAAATAAATTCCACCATATTAATTTACCTCTATAACCTTTATAGTCTTGAGATAAAACTTTCCTTATTTGGTCATCAACTATAACCGCATTTTAATCCGACTCGATAGTCATATTTGTCTGACCCGATAGGCTTCTGAATATGTTGACCGTAGACATAAGGTGCAATTACGAAAATGCCCTTCACCTCAAACGATCATGGATAGCGTCTAGCAACACGTCCATGACCCCTAATCATCGGAAGAGTCAATACGCAATGACTACTAACTTTCATGTGCTGGGTTAGTGTAGTAATATTCATACGATTATATCTTGATCGTATCCCATAATATGGATATCAAGCTCTCTCGGAATAACTCATTTACTCCCACTTTGCAAAGATTCATGAGAACTAGACATTCTTTATGGGAAGGCCCTTTCAGACATTCACTCATTCTCATAGGGTACGCGATTCCCAGACGACCTAACATGTATACTCCGCATGCTTCAGTATTATACCCGATAACTACCGTAAGATCGCCCCATGGCTAAGGGAAACCTCAATAGTGTCAAAGCATGCCAATCCACACGTGATACCATGCAGACTCCGGTCCTAAGGATAATTATACAACCATCACATAGTGTGACACTTAATAGTGTAAGTGGGTCAGTCTACCGTACAAATGCCTTAATACACGTCCACATACAGTCCAAGTGTCACTACACTTCGATAGACGAGATCTATCCCTGCCCTTAAAGACAAAAGACATCTAATACGTGCTAGTATGTTCGTACTATCAATGCCCTGTTCAACAGTACATCAGCCTAGAGACATTTAAGTATCAAACTTATTAAAGTAATTAGAGATCTCATCAACCTTAATCACCATCATGGTTTCTCTATCACAGTTTAATACTAAAGGCATTATGATATACACAATATTACAATTGGTCTAATAAATAAACAAAGTATATAACAACAAAAGAGCTTTTATTAATCATAATAAAGTTATTACATGAACTTAAATATATTGTAAATGACTTGACCCGGTCGGATCCGGTCCAACCCGATTGGGTTTAGGACACCTATTCAACATTTGCTACCCATCGGCGAACCAAGCACTTCAGCGATGACCGCCCCGGTGCCACAGCGGCCGAATCATTGCTGGCAGCTATACATTGATGGGGCCGTGAACCAAAATGGTTGTGGGGTCAGAATCATACTACCCGAGCCAGGCACTTTGGAGGAATTTGAAAAAGCATTAGGGTCTCAACTTCACAGCGTCAAGCAGTCAAGCGGAATACGAGGCCGTCATCGTAGGCCTCGAGCACATGAAATTAACGTTGAAAACAGGAAAGTGTATTGTGATTCACATTTGGTTGTCTATCAAGTTATAGGATCTTATGGGACCAAGTGTGAAGTCTTGCAGAAATATCTCGATCTCGTTCATAAGCTAAAGGATAGTTTTAACTATTGTGAATTCGTCAAGATAAGGCGCGAGGAGAATATGAAGGCCGACTACTTATCAAAGTTAACAGCAGAAGGATAAATGGAAAAACCTTCAATCATGGTCGAATATCTCTCTGAGCCCGCCATTAGTCCAGCCAAAATCATGGATATTCAACCATCATACCCTTGCTGGATTGACAAGATCAAAGTATACATGGAATCGGGCACACTTCCAGCGGACCCATAGGAGGCTCGAGCTCTGATAAAGAGTTCAGCCAGGTACAATATCTTAGTTAATGGAGTTTTATACTGAAAATCATTTTCCAAACCATTGTTACGGTGTGTACGACCCGAAGAGGTCAAAGGAATTTTAATGGAGCTTCATGAGGGGGTGTGTGGGGGCCACCCCGCTAGCCGAACACTAGCCCAAAAGGTTATACTGGCCGGTTACTATTGGCCTAAGCTCGCATACGACGCTCAAGAATAAGCAAGGAATTGCGACAAGTGTCAAAGCTTCACTGACATATCTAGGCTACCTTCAGTAGTACAGAGTATTGTCGTCGCGGCTTGGCCTTTTGATATGTGGGGAATCGACCTTATTGGTCCGCTCTGCAATCAACGATTTGGATGCGAGTACGTCATCGTCGCCGTTGATTACTTCATGAAATGGATTGAGGAAAAAGCTCTAGCAAATATTTCTTCAAAGTATACTATTTACTTTTTGCTTGATCAAGTATGGACTAGGTTCGGGGTTCCAAGAGCAATTATATCTGACCACGGTCCGCAGTTCAGGGATGAATTTACTTAGTTTGGTACTAATCACAATGTGAAACATTGACAATAAGTGTGTTATCGGCAAGGGAATGATTAGACTGAGAACACTAATAAACAAGTCCTCAAAGTATTGAAGGGAAGTCTTGATGAAAAAGCTGGAAAATGGGTAGATCATTTTCCAGCAGCCCTTTGGTCGCTCCGCACCTTGTGAAAAATGACAACAGGAGAAACCCTATTTCCCTTGAATTATGGTTCGGAAGCCATGGCTCTAGTTGAAATGGCGTTTCCAAGTATAAGGGTCTCACACTTTAGTGAGGCCGATAACCTTTTGAAACGGAAAATCGAGCTTGACCTCGCTGAAGAGAGGCGGCTAAAAGCCTACGGCCAACATCATGACAAACAGATCCGCAATAACTCCTTCGCAGTTGGTGATTTTGTTCCACAAAAAAGTAAGACCACGGGACATAGGGCCATGAAAGGAAAGTTATCGGAAAATATGGAAGGTCCATTTCAAGTATCAAGGATAGTTAAGGAAGGAACTTACATCTTGAAGGAAAAAGAGGGTCGCGAATACAAGAGGCCCTGGCAGACAAATAACTTAAAGAGTTAATACATGTGAAATTGGCATGGGTTATGGCGAACACTCTCGAAGTGGCTACGCTTTCTTTATTTTGGAACTCACCTCACCAAGAGTGAAGGTGTTATGACGGATCAATCAAAAAGTGATGGCGACGGGACATGAAGATCAATGTACCTATCTAGAGCGGGCGACCTCTGCGTTGGAACGAACTCGCTAATAGGAAGCGTTGGGTGATCCAGCCGGATGAGCTCTTAATTAGTCTGATGTATCCTTTCCGCATAGGCATCATGGGAAAACAAAGCTTTTGCGCAAATTTATCATACCTTCTATCTCCTCACAGGGAGATAGTTGGTGCGAACGGGTTGGCCGAGATGTCTCAGCCACATTTCCCTTTTATTGCTCAGCAACGGCGAACTAGTACGGAGTTTCCTTAGACCTCGCCATGTTTTCGAGGTGAGCACGTGCATCGTACTGTAGAGCATCCTCACCAGGAGGACTAGGTGTCAGACGTCCTTCGGGGTCGTCGTGCATGGTGTTCTGACACAATGTCGCCCCATCAGTATTATGTACGGTACCCTTACCCGTTCTTCTGGATGTTAGAGGTAGCCCCTCTTCTAAGGGAGCACCTGCAAAATTCGTTTTGACATATTGATGCTGATGATTCGAATATGTTAAGACCTGGATTGAGCTGACAAGAGTGTGTCAATGTTCGTTGAAGATCCGAAGGTTTTAGATGAAGATTCCGGCTACCTGGGGATTTTGTATGAACTGGATGGTAAATCCGATGAAGTTCTAGTCCGAAAAATGGAAAAGATGGTTGTAGGTAGTCGGACCTGAAGAACAACTAATAACTCTCACAGATCTGACTGGAGAAGAATGCTTTCACGAAATCCATCCCAGTAACGGAGCTAACAGATAAGGTCGATCGAAAATATCAAGGGTGCGGTATTTGAGTGATTATGTGGATATCTGGCTTAGTGTTTATGTAATTGATTGCTTAAAGTTCAAGAAATGGATATGATGATTAGCAAGAACAATATGCATGTATGAGAGAGATTGTTTCTCGACAAATTGGCAGAGCTTGGCTGCGTAATACAATTATCGGTCCCTTTTTACTCAAGAGGGATAGTGCCACTATTTATAAAGGTTACACAGTCGGTTAAAGGCACGAATGAAATACAAGAATACATAATATGTAAAGCTACGAGTCAAGCTCATTCTACGCAAGCTGGCTTATATTTCATCCCATGCGGGCTCTCCCTATAACCTGACTTGATTGCCTTGTTGTGCGAGCTTCGAGTTGAGGGGCGAGCTTGGTCGGCCTCGGATGCTTCTTCTCGCCTTGGCGTGTGAAAACTTTGTTGGCGCCATTTGCCTAATCGATACCAATGTCGTGGAGGCATAAGACAGGCTGGATTGTTCTCAGCCCTACTCGTCTTATTATTGTGCGAGCTGATCGGGCCAAGGACCCTATTGATAATTGGACCCTCTAGGTGACCCAACATTAATCCGAGGTAGCGTTTATGGGTTTAGCGTATCACTAAGTATGTTTTTACTTACCCCTTTTATTATTGTTCCCCACCCCGAGAGGGTGGTTCTGTGTAGGTTGTGTTCGAGGTCGTTGTAGGTTGTGTTCGAGGTCGTTGATGAGTGATCCCCGAAGTTATTGCTTTTGAAGTTATCTTTCTCTTTGATGTCTTGTATTGCGGGTATAGATTCATTCTTATCTTTTGTAATAGTTGACCACAATAGCTCCCGGTTGCATGTAGTTATCAAGGCTGTGACAGTTGTTTAGTACTTTTGACTAAGAGACAATATATGATGTTTTGGATGCAGATTTTGTTCCTTTTCGATCTTTGTATTAGTCTTTCCAGTCCCTGAGCCCATCGTTTTGATTCCGATTTGAACTTTTATGTTGATTACATAAGCCTTACGTATATAATTGAGTTAAATTTAAATTATATACATATCGGGTGTTATTTTCTAGATAACGACTAGTCGATGTCCGATATATGGTTGTCACAAGATCGAAACACTAAGTCAACAAACATGCATACGCAACATATGCATATTAAAACTCCATAACAATCTATCATAGGCTCTTCTCATGTCAAGTTTTAGAACAAACTTAGGATATCACAAAGTTTTTTTAATCACAAAAAATCTCTTGAGAAACAAGAATGTTATCGGAGATGCATGTGAGCATAATTTGATAATTAGACACCAACTTAGGCAGTACATTATTCATTCTCGGAAAAAATTATAAAACCGTGCAAAAACTAATTGAGTAATAATATAATAGTATAATTTGTACAATACCTCGGCAAGTGAATACACACAATAAATTCATCAATAGCTGGAAAAACATTCTCAACAATAGTGCGCCAACAACGTTGGAAAATGAGAGTTGTGAAACCTTATGGGCTGCACCGTGTTTATCCATACCAAAGTAACGTGGTGAATCACATCTTTAGTAAGGGCTGTTGTAAGCATTACATTGTCTTCAAACACTAGGAAGATTTAAAACGGTGAAATTAGAATCATTACATGGACGTTGATATATACCTTGGACCCTTAATATTTATGATGTTAAAAATCCTAAATAATACTCCCCCCGTTCCTAATTAACTGTCGCATATGTCAAAATCGGAATTTCATTTTTATCTGTCGTATACATTTTCAATACATATTTTAATACTCTTTCCACTTTTCAGTATTACTTTCCAACTTTCTAGGCTCATTCAACCAATCAATTTTTCATATTCAATACACAACTACACTTTTCAAGACTGTTTTAGTATTTTATAATGAAAGTCAAAACAATTACTCATTTTCTTAATTTATGTGTTTTTCTCAAATACGACACATAATAAGAAACTGAGGGAGTTCAAAAATAACCATGTTTTAGATTTAACAAAGTGAAAAGAAAACAGAGAAATATGTAGGAAAGATTTGAGCAGAAGTATTTTAAGTTAATGATAGATTTAAAAGAACCCAATGCTATGAATAAGTCAATACCCTTGTAATGATCTTTAAACAAAAGACTATCAAACGGTCTAAAAATTTACGACTAGCTTGGACATTGATGTAGAATAATCTCCTTTTCTTTACTTGATTGGTCTGTAAATCGTTTCACTTGTGAACTGTTACTATACTTATTTGGAATAAAAAGATCTTCTTTAAAATAAAATAAAATAAAATAAAAAAACGTACATTAAATTGTGCCATAAATTTAAAATACACTTAACAAAAGATGTTAAAACTCTAAGAAAAGCACAACTCACAAGAAATAATACTATTGATCAAAAGCAAAGTGTCAATTAAATACGGTGTTTCTTAAATTCCTTTTATATTGGCCTTTTATTTTCTAGAAAATATAATGAAAATAATAAAAAAAAAAATAAATAACAACGAACTTAACAATCTTCTATGAAGACAAAAAGATAGTTTTAGAAATAAAATAAATCTGCAAATAAAAAATTAGTAACATGCACCACATCATAATGATTGTGTATCTACCGAATGCAGGAGATTTTTAGAATCAATCACTTTAATGGACTTGGACTCATAAACTTTGTGCTATATGGTTATGGTATGCCTTATTGGATTCAAATAATAATATTAAGACTTCAAATAAAGATGAAAAAAGTGAGGGGAAAAAAAAAGCACATCTTCGCTTTTTTGTGCGGGTTTAATGTTCTTTGGCCCAAATATGTTAAAATAATCCATGAGATGTCAACAGGACATTCTCTTCATCATATTAGACATCTCTTACATCAAAATAATCCATGAGATGTCAACTGCATGGATGAAAATGTTAGAATATGTCAACTTGCTTAATATGTTAGAATATGTCAACTTGCTTAATTGAGCCCAAATAAATGATAACTTGAATTCTTCATTGAATGACTTGATAATTATGTTGAACTGTAAATAGGTGCCAAGTATTATCCGTTAGGTGTAGGTTTTGAAAGACAATTTATGGTAAATGTTTTTATAAATATTAAATAATAGATTTATTTATCCACTTATTATTTGTTTGGTGTTAAAAAATAGTATATTACTGAAAACCCTAAGTTGTATAATATTTTGCTATATTACTTAGTGTATGTCACATTAAAAGATAAGTTTATGATGATAAGCTGAAAATGTTTTTTCTATGGTGAACTAAAGTAAAATATAGGGTCAATCTATTGATTAAACCAAAATTAATGCACTCATAACACTTTATGGTGTGACCGTCGATATTGATTATCTTAGTGGAACATTTATATATGACTCAGACATATAAAACTATGGCCGATTTAATCTGTGTTTCTCATAGAATTCACCGATTGAGAAATTTTATTAAATTACAAGATTATCATATATGGATTATTAATCTTAATTCTGAAGTGATTACCGAATTGTAGTAATTTGGTTTGGTTCGGTTAATGATCACCCAAGGTTCGGTTTCAGTTCGCATTGTGAAGAATCCAAAAATTTCGGTTTGGTTATGATTAGTGATATAAATTAACCGTAACTGAACCGAAAACCAAACCGAATAAAAAACCGTACCGGAAACCGAACCGTTATCCAAACCGTATCCGAACCGTTATCTGAACCAACACAACACAGCCGTTATCTGAACCAACACAACAGAACTGCTTTAATTACATTGTAACTGAACAGAAAAACTATTAACAGCATCTTTCTTAATTTACTACTATACATTTTTTTTACGAATTTTATCTATTATACATATTTATACATACATATGCTATAAATACTGCAAATACGAATGACACTTTTTCTCCCAAAAAAATCTTAATAGAATACAAAATGCTGGGAGTATTGATCCTTTTAAGTTTAAGGATCCGGAGCATTTAATTCATATTGTGTGATTTGAAGCCAAATGTATTTTAAATTCATGTTATAAAATTTGAAGTTCTTTTGTTGTGGATCATATTGTCTAACTTAATTCTTTCCACTTTAATGATTTAGAACGATTTGTGTAAATTAAAATTTGTTATTTAAGGACTAAGGTTGTGTGGATTATGTGTCTTGTTTTAAGTGTTTTTGGTTATAGTTTTTAGATTAAATTAACATTTTTAATAGTTTAATTCCGTTTTTTCCGGTTAACCGACCAATTTCAACTGTTTAGTTCTGTTTTTTGGTTAACCGAATCGAACTGAACTACAAAATTTCATTTTTTGTAGTTCAATTTCGATTTTTCGGTTAACTGATTAATTTGAACAGTTTATTTCGGTTTTTTGAGAAATGAAGAGTTATCCAAACAGAATAAGGGGGAATGAGGGAGAAGGACAAAAATATTTCATCAATTAAGTAGAAGGACAGTCTTTTGAAACTTTTGCATAAAGAACAAAACTATTTATCCACTATCGAAATTCACTTGTGTTCAAATTCATTTATTTAAATTCATTTGCCGAAATTCACTGTCGAAATTCACTAATTTTCAAAATTCATTGTCGGGATTCACCGATTTTCGGGATTCATCATCAAAATTCACTATCGAAATTCACCGATTTGGGATTCACTAGGAGATTCACCGATTTTCTGATTCACTGTTTGTCCTTCTCGCTATAAAATTATGCATTGTCCTTCCCTATAAAAAATATGTAGTTGTCATCCGTTCTTAATAATATTTGATTGTGTCGCTTATCCCTAATTTTCCAACAGAATAATGAAGAGTTAGTCTATATCAATTGACTCAATAACTCGACAAAATTAAGAATAATAAATGTCTATAATTGAGAGATTTTAATTTCGATGTTATGATGACCTAAAAACAAACAGATTCATTTTTCTTATGTTTTTACTAATAATTTTTGGGGAATGAGGAGAAGGACATAAATATTTCATCAATTGAGTAGAAGGGCAGACGCTAAACTTTTGCATAAAGAACAAAACTATTTATTCACCATATCGAAATTCACTTGTGTTGAAATTCACTGCTTAAATTCACTGACGAAATTCACTGTCGAAATTCACTAATTTTCAAAATTCATCGTCGAAATTCACTAATTTTCGGGATTCACTGTCGAAATTCACTGGGGAGATTCACTGATTTCGGGATTCACTGGGGAGATTCACTGATTTTCGGGATTCACTGTTTGTCATACCATATAAAATTATGCAGTTGTCATTCTTCCCTATAAAAAATATGTAATTTGTCATATTCTTAAAAATATTTCAGATTGTGTCCTTATCCCTAATTTTCCATAATAACTTTAGCCGAAAGCGACGATAGATGGAAATTTTAAATTTCTTGGACATACCTAAATTATTACTTGCAACGCACTTGAACAATTAACCGATTCACACAACATAGAACTAAACGTATCAATTATTCGTGTGTTTTGATTATGGTTGTATTATTTGTTTTTTCCTACAAAATTTTTTATTATCGGAGGAAGAAATTTTTTTTTTCTTGAACGGAGTGGTTGATTTTATCCCCATTTAAAGTAGTACTCCCTCCGTTCTACAATAACTAAGGCAGTTGTCAAAACAATTTGTTCCATTTTATATGAGGCAATACAATTTTCAAGACAACATTTAGTGTCTTTTTACTTAATCTACCCTTATTTATTACACTATGAGATATAAAAAACAAGTTCACATTAATTATATATAAGGACATTCTAGTCATTTCATTATAAAAATTAATGCATTAACTCACATCCTTAATATACGTGATTTTAGCGACTGCCTCAGATAAATTGGAACGAAGGAAATACACTTTAATGTGTGGATAAGAGGTGTGTAGTGTATGCCCACTACAAACTATGTGTAATGAATATATCATTTTCCGTGCAAATTTGGGCTGATCAGAATTGGACCTAAAGCCAAAGAGAGATGATAGAGGCACAACGAAATTACACAACGAATTGTCACAACGATGATTCACACCGTTGATTTTTTTGGCAACTAGATTGATTGATCTAGGTCCCACAAAAATCAATGGTATGAATCACCGTTCTGAAATTCATTGTGGAATTTTGTTGTGTCTCTATCATTTCTCAAAATGAAATTATTATTGTCAAACAACTTGCGACTAATTTTTACGAAAGTAAATGGAAAGAAAAAAATGAATACGACAAGCTTTGAAGTTCTTTTTTCTTGAGAGACATTTGTTCCGTGATGAAATCCTTAATTACTGAATATTAGGGAAATATGAAGGTACGTAGAAAACAAAAATAATTATATGGACACAACCATTATTCCATAACCAAGATTTCACCATTTGATCATGATGTAAAATCTATTATTTATAAATTACTTTCATCATGATAAAATTAGAAACCTTGGTCATGACATCCATTATCCATATATGGATCATATTCTGCAAGAAATGGATCATATTCACCGGAGAGCTTGGAGTATGAACAGTATCCCACCAATCAAAAGTAACGATCCACCGGTCATGCTCCGGGCTGCCCCGGAGAAGTTCTGGTCGACAGGATACAAATCTCCTGGAGGGCCGGTGAAGTAAATATATTGTGATGATGGTGTTGGAAGAACATTACCACCACTTGGAAAATTAGCAGGGGGACTAGGAGGAGGAGGGCACGACGCGGATGAACCTGATGGCTTATTGGGGGGAGGCGGCGAAGAAGGCGGTGGTAACGCCGGTGGCGGCGGCGGCGGTGACGGAACGACACATGGATTGTTACATGGGCAGCCTCCACACTTGTTCTCCCCATCATCGGAGGGTGAAGATCCGGGCAATTGACCAATGATACGCCAAGGTAGTAGAGTCAAAAACATAAAAACAACCACTCTGAAACGCAGCATTTTCGGGGACGATCACCTAAAAATATGATCCTGCAAGAATATAAGGATGGAATATTTGGAGATGGGTAAAGTGATAAGGTTGTTAGAAGTGATGTTCGGTGTGTAATTAATGTGTGTGAGAGAAGAGAACGTGGGGAAAAAGGAGAAGTAGGAATAAAGCAATTTTTGTTTACGCTTTGTTAGTGATGAACTTTGTGTAAGAGAGATGAAGAATCGATGGAAGAATCAGACAGATAGGGAGTGGGCGTAATATGAGCTGTCTGAAACCATTATTTGTGTGAAATTGCCTTATTTTACAAGGTATTCACACTGCATGCATGTGGATCCTACGAACGAGGGGTTTACAGTTTTCCAGATTTTGCTTACTTTTAAAATCAATCCATATTTTAAGTTTTCAAAATTTACCATAACTTGTAAAACCGATTTATCTGGTCCGGTTGGTTTGATTTGGTTTGGTTTCCCGGTTTTTGTGTTCTCAGTATATATATGTAGAGAGCGTGCATGATATTGTTATATCCCCGAGCAAATTTGAATATTCGGTAGGAGTATTAATTAGTAATGTTTTTTTACTTCTTTTAACAAAAAAAAAAATTACATCGTTTAAATATATTAAAAATTATTTTTTCTGGATCTTAGTGAACGAAGAAAACCTTAGAAAGAAAACATGCATTGGTTCGTCTATGCTTCTATGTTAAGGAATGCATAATGCACACTAGGGGCACAACTATACGTTATGGTTACAGGGCACTTACTACTCCCTAAGTCTTATAATATAAGGATTTTTTTTTAGTTTTTACAACAATTTAAGAAATATCATTAATAAAAAACTTTTTAAGATTTCTTGACAGATTTCTGCATTGTTTTTTGAATGTAACTTATAATATTGTATTGTTTCACGTTAAAGTACAAATATAGCATTTAACATTGTATTATTGTTCCACTCAAAAAAATATTGTATTGTTTTGTGAAAATGACTTATCTTTCAGGATATCACTAAAAAAATCAAAATGCTTTATATTACAAAACAGAGGGAGTAATATTTATTTTTGTGCATATGTCCGATTGCTAATGCTAGTGAGTGTATAGACATGACATAATATTATTTTTGTAACGACCCAACCTAAAACCTGAGCAATTCCTGATCAACCCGTATGGACAACACTCGAGATAACATATTTTTCTTTTCATCTCGAATTCACGAAGCCTCGTTTTACGATATTTGCACTGAAACTAAAGCGACAAGTCTGGCTTACTAAAACAAACCTTTCATAAGGATTGCATGCTTTAATATACATAATTTTGCTATTCAAACCATAACATCCAACTTATTCATCAAAGTTTTCAACATATTGAAACATAACTTAAAAACACTTAAACAAAAAGACTAAAAATCCACAACATTGACCACCTCGTCATTACGTATCACCAACACTACCATGAGGTTATAAAACGTCACATAATAGGTGTAGATGTTCTAATACCATATGAGTAGTCCATTAATATGTTTGGACTTGGTGGCTTTGCACTTACGGTGTTAACAAGCAAATCTCCTAATTTGTAGAACTTGGACATTGACACTAGAAGGAACATACATATTAGATGATACACGGACTCTTCTACGAATCCGCTCAGACCGTCTAAGAGGATTGCTACTCATCTACTAAGAAATAAGGCAAAGGGCTTACAAGACTCAATGGGGAATCATTGTATCAAATGGAACTCATACCTGATATTGGGATCTGATATTGCGTAGGTTTGTGGTAACAGTGATATAATGAAGATATAAGGCTGTTTAAGTATGACTTCTCCGGGGAGAATGTGGTGGATATCAAGAACAAAGCGGTCGGACAATGATTATGAAAGAGAACACAAGTGAGTCAACAAATTGACAGAGTAGCTCTGTATATTATCATTCTCGAATCATTTCTATTACATTGTGATCCCACATATATAGGCAAAGGCAATGTCGGTTTAGCCTATTCATTGACAAGACATTAAAGGATATAATTAGAGACAATCATATATATATATATATATATAAGGTGACCGGACAGCTGTCAGGATAAGTTCGGTGGACAGCGGACTCATTAGTTGGTCGGACTCATATCTTCCTTGTCTTGATGCCAGCCTGATAATATGGGTAGATTCCACTGTGTCCGAGATCTCGGAGTGGAGATGGGTCCGTCTTATGAACTGCGGACTAGCGGGATGAAGACCCACGATATGTTATTGGGCCAGTAAATAGGCCCAATCTAGATGCTCAGGGTCCAATCTGGTTCGGGTATATCAATGACCCCCTATTCTGTGCCTTGCGTGTCCGTGGAGGTAGAGTGTAGAATTCAGAGAAGCAGTAGAGAACCGCACCCTAATGTTGTCGTTTTATGACAATGTGACGCCGATAAGAGCTAACAGGCTTAAATCAGTGTTGACATTGCGTTGCAAATTACTGACATTATGCTGTGCATTGTAGCGGACAGGCTTAGATGCCATTCTTTGGAGCGAACGGGCTTACATGCTGATAACGACTATCGGGCTTGAATCAGTGTTGATATCGCGTTGCGAATTACCGATGTATGCTGTGCATTGTAGCGGACAGGCTTAGATACCGTGCTATGGAGAAAACGGGTTTAGATGACCGTAAGTCATGGCAGCCATTTTGAGTTGAGGCCGTAAGCCGTTTGAGTCGAGGCCGTAAGCCTAAACAATTGAGGCCATAAGCCATGTTAAGTTGAGGCCATAGGCTAGAGCAGTTGAGCCCGTAAAAGTTGCATCGGTTCCGAAACATCATTTCGGTTGCATTTTTGACACGACGTTTGACATGAACCGCCGCGTATTCTGATTGGCGGAGGGATATCGAAAATCGTTCCTAGCAATAATTACTTTTGAATTTTGAATCCGAAACGACGCTTCCCTCAACTTTCTCGTCTATAAATAGGGGCTCCCTCCCCCATTTTTACACTTTTCCTCTTATGATATATTTTCCGGCAAGAAAAAGCGAGTTCCGGCATGAAAAACAAGAGGATTCAAGCGAGAAAAGCAAGAGGATTCCGGCATGATCAAACGATTTCTGGCGAAAGTCTGCACCTTTCAACCCTTTTCACGCTTTCTATTTCTTCAGGTATGATTTCAGCGTTCTTCCGACTTTGATCTTGCTTTTTCCCTTTGACTGAAGGTTGTATATGATAGAAATGATACTAGAGTTTAGGGTTCTTTTGATTGTGAATCATAAACTCATCTTGTTTACGCCTATACGCTTGTGCCCTTCCCTAAAAATTCATCGATAGATAGACACCCAGATAGTTGTCATGGTTTATTTGGGCTTATTGGGGGTTTTTATAGGTTTATTTAGGGTTTTTTTTCTAGGTTTAGGGAGAACGGAGGGGCGAGGTGTCGGGGTGTGATTGTTCTCACCTCGGCCCGACTTCCATGTCTAAGTGATTAACTGTTCCACCTCGCCCTGTGTTTTTCAGGATGTCCTCAGAAATAACACAATCAGACGAAGAGGTCCGTGCTGCTGCCGGCTATGGCTCGGAGGAGGTCGATGTAAGTGAGGAGGAAGGGGTAGTCGAAGAAGAGGTTGTCGTCGTAGATGAGGACGAATCTGACTCCAGCGATGAGGAGGACGATGAGGAGGTCGAGGTTATTGGTGAAGGTACGGCCTTATTCATGCCTTTCAGGGGTTTGTGACTCGGTCGGTCGTTGCTCGAGATACGGGGTTCAAGGAAGCCGTGGGGAGGAAGAAGACCGTAGTGTCGAAGAAGTCTGCGTCGTCCAAGAAAGCGGCAGTGTTGGGGGATCCCGAGCAGAAGAAAAGACTATGAAAAAAGAGGTCTGTTGCGGTGGAGCTTGAGTTGGCGGACCAAAAGCGTTCTGACGGCTATGTCAGAGCTCGATGGAGGGAGATATGAGATCGGACTGATTATACCTCGGTGTTGACGGCCTTTGATATTCTGGAAGATTACTAGTTTGCCAGCATGGGTGCGACAAATGTGTCATGGACTTGTGGTCGAGAGGCCGAGGATTACCTGTGGTTGCACAATGACCACCTAGTTGTCGGACTTCGGCCACCATTTGACCCATTCTTTATTCAATTCATGGAGGAGCTGCGGGTTATGCCGTGTGATCTTACGTTGGGGGTTGTCCGAGTGGTGATGGCTTTCATAATAATAAGTCGGCTTCATGGCAGCAAGCCGTCTATGCCAGTGCTACTTTATTTCTACAGCTACAAAAAAGAGACGTTCAGATCCAACCACGGAGCGATCGATCGAGCGTCGTCAGCCCAGATAATAGATGCATTAAGGTGGAATCACGAATAGGTGGCCATTCGAAATGATCCCTACGAACTCGGGTAGGACTAAGCAGTTGAAGATGATTAGAACTCAGGAAGCCGATGACGGGTTCATAGCTGAGCTCAAAGAGTTCCTCGGGTATACCCGAAAGGGATAGGGTCAAGATCAGGCCTTTAAATGGAGGCTTCTCTTAGATGTCATTCAACCCTACCTTATGAGGGCTGACTGACTGGAGCTGATGTCGGGGATTCCTTGGTGGTGGTCGAACCATTGCCTACTGATCCCGATTAGTATGGGGAGTGCCACTTCGGCAAATGTATGCCTTCTCTATGTACAGTCTGTTTAGGAAATCCTTCAATACGTGCCCCTAGTATGATTTTACTTCTTTTTCTCTTTCATTTTAGTTCTCTCTTACTATTTTGATTGCCTTATGATAAACATTGTCTTTTGCAGGTACCATGGACGCTTTGAATCAGCACAATTTGCTAGCCGTTGGGAAGACTTCTGGCGAGGTGCAAAGAGGCACGGAGCTTAAGACCGCCCTCCTTATGGTCGACGTCCGGGTTGACTCGGCGGGGGTCTCTGGATCTAAAGCTAGGAAGTCGGCCCAACCACCAGTAAAACAATTGGCAGGGAAAGCTGTGACGAACAAGGCCTTGAAGCAGACATTCCTGACCAAGACTCCGGCTATCAAAAATAAGAAGAGAGTTGTTGTTGATGAGGTCAACCCTGCTGGGGGTGGCGAGGAGGAGGCTCGTCAACCCAAAAAATCCAAGTTAGGCGATGCTCAGCTGAAGTCCGTCGCCCCTCCTCAGGGTACATCCAAATATGCTACTGGAAAAGGTAAATCTGTGGCCGATAAATCCTCTTTGGTGGGCACGACCGCGATGGTCCCCTTTGCTGGTGTGCCCGTCGGGCCTTGGGGTCATCCTGCTGTCTGGGTGGATAGGAAATTTATGCGCCAGCTTCCTATTGATCTGCCTAGGGCGACCACGATCTCCAGAGCAATTGCTGATGTAGCCCTGCTGAGGTACTTAAGGTGGAGCCTTCATAATCCGGTTAAATTAGAGATTGGCCGCGGTATCGTGGATAGGATTGTGTTGCAGACCAGACTGATCCCGCCAGACTTTCCTTCAGAATATCGAGGATATTTGGGGCTTGTGCAGGGCCACGGTGAGTATGGTAAACACCCTTTCACTCTTTGTTTTTTCCTTATATATTTTTGTTTCCAATCCGCCTCCTTAAACATTTGCTTTTTCAGGTTGGCACCGGTCTCCAACAGTTCATAAACGATTATATAGACATTATATCGTCAAGATCCGATGCTTTCAAGGAGTTGAATGCCGCTAATATGGTAGCGGCAGACCTAAAAGTGCGGCTTGATGCTTCTGAGACCAAGAACGTCGAGCTGAAGAGACAACTTGCTGAGACGATGAACTAAGGAAACAGCTCACTGAGGCGAAAAGGTTGCTGCTCAAGGCCCAGGCGAACTCCGAGCATCTTGAAGTTGTCAACTCATGAGTTAGAGCAAAAAGATAAGGAGGCCGTCCAAACCATGAAGGATATGAAGACGCGGATTGACCAGGCCCAAAACCGATGTGAAACCGGGCAGAAGGTGAATGCTTATCTGAGCAGAGGCTTTCCGATCTGCGTTCCGGAGTTGAAGCCCGGATGGAGGCTGTGAGAATTGATGCCGCTGGTGAGAATTTCTTGATGGGATATGATCAAGGTTTCTATCACATCGCAAGGTGCTCGTGGGCTCGTGGCGGCAACGTTCCAGACCTTGAAACTTTGCGGGACTGGATCCTTACCCCTCCTTTCTCGACCATTTGAGGGTTTTCCACCCTTCCATCCCCTTTTCCCAGATCGAGCTAAAGACTTATTTTGAGGGTTGGGAGGCGCCCCCAGTCGAAGAAGAAAACCTTCGGGAGTTAGTGCTTCAGGCTACTCGGTGAGAGGCTGGGGATCAGGCACAAGCCGAGCAAACAAAGTCTGATACAAATGTCGATAAGATGCTACATCCTTCCCTTAACACAGAGAACGTCGGTGATCATGACATGCGACCTGACGATTCTTAAATATTTCTGTTCTGCATAAACAGTCTTTTGATGTAAAACTCTTTTCGGTTCCGCTTTGTATAACATGTAATGATATTTTCTTAATTTTCTGAATACACGAAGTTTCTTTTGTGTTCGCATGTGTGTTTGTATTTTGCTCGAATTTATTGTCCGATCCCTTGTGTGTCCGATATAGTAGTATCTGGCCCCCTTTGTTTCAGATAAGGCTCGGAGTTGTAAATTTGCGGTTGTATCTTGAACAACTTGTCTGATCACGTGTTTTAAATTTTTCTAGGGTATGGCCCCATTTTAACAAAGTCCAAGATGGGTCTGAGGTCTTTGTTGAACATTTTGTCGAAAATCACACCGATATGCACAGCGGACACGTTTGAAGGATATGATAACATGTATTTAAAAGATAAATGTAAAACCGGGCTTTATTAAGTTCGCCTCACCCCGTTAGGTGAGTGAAAATTACAAGCAAGTAAGAAAGCCTAACCACTCACGTCGTAAACGGGAGGATAGCCATATCCCTAGCTGATTATTACATGTAGTACCTTTTGAGGTTGTCCGCATGCCACGGTCTATTGAGTTCGAAGCCCTGTTGGTTCTTGAGAATATACGTTCCTTTTTTGATCCCTCTAGCGACTTGATATGGGCCTTCCCTGTTTGCCGTAAGCTTTCCCCTGTCGGGCTGAAGACCAGTGGCTTTTCTGTTTCGAAGAACGAAATTTCCGACCTTGAAAGAGTGGTCGCGGATTCATTTATCATGATGTCACTTGGCGGTTTTCTTATAGTTTACGAGACGGTGGTATATTGCTAAACCTTTTTTCCTCCGCTAGATCTAGGTCAATCTGACTATTGTGTAGATTGTCTGCCGGATCATACACAGCGACCCTGATGCTTGGGAGCGCCATTTCAATAGGATTCATGACCTCCGATCCGTATGTTAGAGCAAACGGTGTTTCTCCGGTAGGTGTTTTGATTGTGGTGCGGAGTGCCCATAATATGGCGGGCAGCTCATCGACCCAGCCGCCTGCTTTTGCTTTCTCACTTACGCTCTTCTTGAGCATCTTGATTATTTGTTTATTGCCGGCCTCAGCCTGGCCATTTCCTTGGGGATAGGCCACGGATGATTGCCAGTGTTTGACACTGTACTCCTTGCAAAAATCTTAAAATTTGTCCCTGAATTATTTGCCGTGGTCCGTCACCACTGGCCGTGGGATGCCGAAGCGAGACCATTTATGATCGTGTAGAAAGTAAACCGCATCATTTGAACCTATATTAACAAAAGGCTAGGCCTCAATCCACTTTGTGATATAATCCACATCCACTATGATAATTTTGCATCCACCCCTTCCCGAAGGGAAGATTCCGATGAGGTCGAGTCCCCACATGTCAAATGGCCAAGGTGCGACCACAATGCTCTATTCAACCGATGGTAGTCTTGGGATGTCCGCATGCTTCTTGCATTCTGGACATTCTCTGACCAATATCTCCGAGTCCTTAAGGATTGTCGGCCAGTAATACCCCGCTGTTATAACCTTCTGGGCCATGGAGCGGCTAGCGGGATGGCCCCACACACTCCTTTGGTTTGAAGCTCCATGAGTATTTTTGCTTTCCTATTTTCGGACACATCTCAATAAAGTCTTAGTGGTGGATCTTTTGGCGCTCTTTTTACGAGGAGCAAGATTTATCCGTGCTAGCGAGAAAGGTGCCCGATTCTATATAAGCTTGAATTTCATCAATCCAACATAGAATCGGTGTTGGTGCATCGATCTCCATAATTTCCGCTACCTCAATTGTAGGTACAACAAGATATTCGATCATTATTGAGGGATCCGCGAACTCTTCCTCAAGAGATAGCTTAGAGAGATAATCTGCCCGCTCGTTATCCTCTCTTCAAACTCTGATGAATTCACAATAGTTGAAGTCGGATCTCAGTCGTCTGACAATCTCACCATATTTTTTAAGGATGCCACAACGCGTCCGATAGTCCCCTAAGATTTGGTTGACGATGAACTGAGAATCACAGTAGACTTCAACATTTTCCACTTTTAATTCCTTTGCAAGCTTAAGTCCGGCTATAACTGCTCCATACTCAGCTTGATTGTTCGTGGCTGGGAACTCGAACCTTAGAGCTTGTTCAATTTTTTCTGTTGTCCCTGGCTCCATCAGAATAACCCCGGCCTCGCATCTATTTCGACTCGACGCTCCATCAACATATAATTGCCAACATTGATCGGGTTTGTTTGAGGCCGTAGCGGGCTCAAGTGGTATGGACGAACTCGGTTGAGTCGAGCTGAAACTCATCTCAACAATGAAATCTGGCAATGCGGGAGCTTTGATTGCTTTCCTTGGTTGATATCGAATGTCAAACTCGGTAATTTCGATAGCCCATCAAAGCGCAGGCGACACGAAAGGTCCGGTGCAATATGTAAATTTGACGCCGGGTCGTGCATGCTGTTAAGATAATTATAGTGTGTGAAGTAAAATAGCCCCTGAGTTTGCGGGCAGCGATAACAAACGAGTAGGCTAACTTTTCAACATTAAAATAACGACTCTCCACTGGACTGAGAGCCTTTCTTACATAATAAACGGGATTTTGGAGGGATCCGGCCTCCTTGACAAGTCTGGGCGGGAACAGGCCCGTCCTAGGCCATAAGTACAAAAAAACATCTCTAACTCTGAGGCTAACCAAAAGAGGTGGTTTCCCTAGATATTCCTTCAAAGCTTGAAAAGCTTGAGAGCATTCCTCATTCCATGAAAAAGATTTGTCACCTTTGAGTATTTTAAAGAAGGGGAGACATTTTTCTGCTGATTTTAAGATAAAACGACCCAACGCGATGATTCTGCCATTGAGCCTTTTAACTTCCTTCATCGTGGTAGGTTCTTGCATATCAAGCAAAGCTTGAATTTTCTCTGAATTAGCTTCGATCCCTCGGCGACTAACCATGAACCCTAGAAACTTGCCTGCCTGGACACCAATTGTACATTTGGCCGGATTAAGTTTCATGGAGTGTTTTCAGACATTATTCAAGGTTTCTTGGAGGTCGATGGCGTGACCATCACCCGTAGACTTGACAACCATATCGTCTTTGTAAGCCTTCATGTTTTTTCCGATCTGCGAACTGAAAACCTTGTTGACCATCCTCTGGTAAGTCAAACCCGCATTTTTCAACCTGAAGGGCATCATTTCATAATAGTATATGCACCAAACAGCTCTGAAGGTTGTCTTTTCTTTTTCGGACTTAGCCATCCGTACCTGATGATACCCCGCATATACGTCCAGATAACTGAGGACCTCAAAACCGGAGATGAAGTCCACTAATCGATCGATTCGAGAGAGTTGATAAGCATCATTAGGACAAGCCTTGTTGATGCCTGTGAAATCGACACACATTCTCCACTTGCCATTGTGTTTTTTCACCATCACTATGTTTGCTAGCCAAGTAGGATATGCTAGCTCTTTGATAATTCCCGCTTGAAAAAGCTTTCTGACCTCTACCTTAACCTTTTGCTTCCTTTTTGCTGGTGAACTGTCGAGTTCGTTGTTGAATTGGTTTAAAGGTAGAGTTGACATTAAGACGATGGAGGGAGACATCGGCCTCAACTCCTCTCATATCTGTAACCACCCTGGCAAATGCATCCAGGTTTTCTTTGAGTAGATTAATAAGAATCTCTTTCTCAGAGAGGCTGAGGCGAGCCCCTATCTTGATCTTCAGATCGGGATACTCGTCATTAACGATTACCTCGATCAACTCATCCTCTATGGTGAAGTAGGTTCATCCCTGACTTGCAAGGTTTCACATTCTACCTTGACAGGTAAGGGCTCTCCTACCGCCCTGATCATGTTGATGTTCTCCATGCCCTCAGGCGGTTCGATACGAGCTTTATTGTTCCCAGTCCTCATTTCATGAATAAACGTGAGGAGAGTTGCGGGTTCGCTGACCGACACCTCAATCTTATCCCCGACGTAAAACTTTTCCCGCTGATGCGTGATGGAAGTTACCATCTGAAACTGCTTCAAAGCTGGCGTTCAAATCATGTTATAATTTGATTGAAGATTGACCACGAGAAATGTTACCTTTTCGGTTTTGAAAGGTGCATAATCTCCCACTTGCACATCTAGTTCAAAGGCCCCCAAGACCTGTACTCTATGGTGGGTAAAGCCCTCAAGGGTGCCATTGTGCGGCCTCAGGTTGGAGTCGATGAACCCGAGCTCTTTGAAAAAATTATAGTACAAAATGTCCCGGCATGCTCCCGTATCGATCATAACCCTGTTGACGCATGCCTGATTGACTACCACCGAAACACAAAGACACATGTCCTCCATATTGATGTAAGACACCAGCTCGCTTTGGGTAAATGCAAGGGGTTGTTCGTTCCCACGCAGGACAGCTGGCTTCTCCACATGCTTGTTAATAGAGCCGATGCGGCTTTTGATTTGGTTGTTTCTAGGGGGATTTCTGTGATCATTCGAATTGGCCTATCAAACTGACGGGCTTGTTGATTTTTTCTGTCCGGCCCCCCGAAATCTCTTTTGTAAAGATCATGATTGCCGCGTGCTTGTAGCTTTTTGATTTCTTTTTTGAATTGCATGCATTCGTTGGTGGTATGACCCTTGTCCCTGTGATATCATCAATACTTGGTGGTGTCACGGCGTGGGTCCAGAATCATATAGTATGGCTCAGGGAGCTTTTCTCTGAATTCGTTTAACATCTGGGAGTACAAGATTTTGAGAGGAGTGAATGTCTCCTCCTTGAATCTCTTAGGCTTTTTGATATCCCGATCTCGATTCCTACGACTATCCCTGGGCGGTCTACCAGCCCTCTGTTTACCCCGATTGGATGTCGATGATCCCTTATTCCTCGTAGTCGCAATGTATTTCATATTCAAAACCAGCATTTCTTGGAGGTTCGACGGTGGCGTGAGAGCAAAATATAATTTTAAATAACCTGGATTCAGCCCCGTTTCAATGTTGCTCATCACAATGTTGTCCGCTAAACCCCTGGTCAACTCATATACCTTGTAAAATCGCTTGTAGTAACTGCGGGTAGATTCGTTCATACTCTGTCGGACCTCGTGAAGGTCGATGTGGGTCTTTTTGGGTCCACCCACTGACTTGAACTCGGCTATAAATTGGTTTAGTAAATCATCCCAGGATAGGATCGAACCTGGAGGAAGACTGCGAAAATATGACGCTGCTCTATCCTGCATTGATCCCACAAATGCTATACACCACGCCTCATTGCTAGGTGTGCATAGACTGATTTTGCTTTGGAAAGCTGAAAGCCAATCCAAAGGGTCTGTTGTTCCGTGATAATTGGTAAAGTTCGGATAGTGAGTACCACCTCTTGGAGCCTACTTTAAGATGTTAGGATGAAAATACGCCGGTACCCCATGTCGGATTAATTTCCTTCTTCCGGTCCTACCACTTTTGTAATTTCTCTATCTATTTTTCATTATGCCCGTCTCATCCTGATTTTAGGGATGGTAGGGAGTTAGGTATAACTTTCTTGACCTATGATTCCCTTGTCCCTCTGCAAGTACGGACCTGTCGAGGATTTTCAGGTCGCCCTGGGGCTGCACCACGGTCGTCGACCATGGGCCCTAGACGAACTAAAGCTGACCTCCTACCTACTTTAGGTTGAGATGTGGCATGAATGCTCCCATTTCTCTCTCTATCCGCTGAGGTTGAATTGTTTTCTACGGATTCAGAGTGGGTTGTATCTCCATAGGTTCTAGTATAGGGGGGATAAACTTGTTTGGTCGGTTGTGAGTAGAACCTCGGAATGAGTAGCATGTTACACACACATTTCCTCACATAATCCATATGTGCTTGAAGAGCTATTGTGTAAGAACTTTCTTTGTTGGGGCGTTCCCCATGCCGAGACCGCTCCTGTTTACGATTCGGATGAGAGGCCTTAACGATACCTTCCGACGACTTTTTTTACTGCAACCTCATGTATCTTGTGTGCTCGGGTCATTTCCATTATGTAAGCTTTGCATGTCGGGTGTGATGTCACATCCGGCATTAGCCCGGTGGCGATGCCCTCTACTCTCATTTCTCCACATGGCGTGTTTGCTCCACGTGGAGGGCCTGGTTTGCCCACTTTGAGCGATGTACCGGTGTCTTGTTTTTCACGCAAGTCATGTTGACTAAGATATTTTGTTGACTAAAAATATATCCCAAACTCCCAAACTAATACTACTTTCCAAGTGACTTCAACAAGCAACCGATTTTCTTATTACTTGAAGAGCTGACACTGACCAAGAGCATATACCAACCTAGGTATTATGAGGGACTCGTGTGCGAGTTTTGAAGACGACGTTGAAGGCGTTCCTCCAAGTTAAGAATATTTTGATGGAAAAATGAGTAACGATCCGTGAAACTAGTGATCCCTGCACCGAGTTTGTTGCTAAGATGCTGAAAACGACTTCTAGGCTGTATAACTCAAGAAAAACAAGGCTTTACTCACCGGAGGCGCCGTGAAAGCGGATTTCACGGTGTGGCAAGTGTTCCAAAGAGGCTGAATGATAATGATTTTCCCGGTAATCGAGCCAACTGATATTGCGTGGTATATCGGTTTTGCGTGCGATAAGATGATATAATGAAGATATAAGGTTGTTTAAGTATGACTTCTTCGAGGAGAAGGTGGTGGATATCAAGAACATGGTGGTCGGACAATGCTTATGAAAGAGAGCATGAGTGAGTCGACAAATTGACAGAGTAGCTCTGTATATTATCTTTCTCGGATCGTTTATATTACATTATGATCCCATATATATAGGCAAAGGCTAATTAAACTTTAGCCTATTCATTGACAAGACATTAAAGGATATAATTAAAGATGTTGGACATATTTTAAGTTTTAGTGATGAGTGCCGGACTAGGTTTGTTATAAAGCAAAGGCAAAAAGGTGCCTAGATTTAATGTATAGGCTTATTAGAGTTTGATCTTTGTGTAGGTTTGATTAAACAAGCCTTTGTAAAGGTTAGATGACTTTCATCAATGAGACTGTCTAGGTCGATGGGTCCACTGAGTCGATAGATTTGTTTAGGAACCTCTTTGAAGAAGGTGAGGGCTCAAACTTCGATTATGGAGGGCTAAGGGATCAAACTTAGTGTTTAAAGTCAAGGATATGGAATCGAAATTTAGGGAAATGCATGATGACCTAAATCGATTACATATACCTTGTGTACAAGGTCTAAGTTCCATAAGTTAAGTGGTGATTGGAACTTAATTATGTTAAAATTGGTGTAATCTAACTTCACAATTAAAAGTTAGATAAAAGGCGATCCAGGTGAAGTGTTTCATAAACTCGGCAAACTTTAGACAAGTGGTGATAAGCATTTGTGAGACCTACATACACAGAGACCTCTCAAATGCATATTTCGATTTAATGAAAGGTTACATTGGAAGATTACAAGAAAAGGGCGGATAACAAGTCTTGATCTTGTCAACAAATCAATGGTCAAGATTAAAAGAACGTTGGAAAAAAAGCAGAGTTTATCCAATGGATACAAGTCAAAGGGTGGGCGATCAAAGCGTCAAAAATTAAGCCCAGCGAGTGTCAATACTATGTCTGAGGACGAATGCAAGTCAAGATGGGGACAAATCTAAAACGGCTATGTTTTGAATTTCAAACATAAGTCACAAGGATTCTCACCTATAAATAGAAGACCCCGATCTGAGAAATAGACGATGAAAATTGAAGAAAAACAACAATCAATCTTGAGCAATCAGATTCTTATCAAGAAATCACCATGCTGACATTACTGAGCTTAAAGCTACTGATCTAGTAAATTATTCAAGTGTAACCTGCTATCAAGCTACCTCAAGTTCACACACTTGAAGACATCAAGCTGCTGATCATTTCATCATGATCAAGCTGCTGAAAGCTGAATCACTTACTTGATTAAAACTTTCTTTTACAAGAAACCTGTTGAAGACAGAGAAGCACTTAGGTGTCAAGAACTGTTGTGTGTGGTGGAGATGGTGAAGAGCCAATTCTACCCTTCAAGGACCAGTGGAAGAGTTTGGAGCAGCAATCCTACCTGTTCTAAGTGTTCAGTTCGTGAAGCCATAGTTATTAGTTAAAGACAGACAACTTAGGGATTTTTGTAACTGTAATCTCAAAGATCTCTAGTGAATTACCTCCAACATCACAGGAGAAGAGTAGACTGACAGGATTACACCACCTAGAACCACTATAAAAATTGCCTACTTAATTTCTGCATTTACTTTCTGCATTTAGTATATTAAGCACGTCAACCAACTGAAACTAGCAACTGAATGACACACTCACACTACTAAGTATCTAATACTTGGTATCATATTTTAACAACAATTAATAAGGCTTAACTTGAATATATTCCGCTGCAACAATTCAGTATAATCAGCGATCGTGACTCTTGAAGCGTCAGTGAGGCTCTGAACTTCTTTGAGTTTGTTAACTCAAAAGTTTTAAGTGTTAAGTTTATTCACCCCCCTAAACTTAACCAAATCCTATCCAAAACCAAAAAGAGAATGGAATGCCGAAGATAGGAAAAGAGCAAACCTCAGCAACATTGCTATTGATATCATATACAGAACCTTGGATAGAAATATGTACATGAATGTGAAAGATTGCAACACTACAAAGGAACTTTGGGATAAGTTACAATTAATCTGTGAAGGCATGGATGCAATCAAGAAGAACAAGATCATTGTGGCAAAGAAGAAGTTCCAAGATTTCAAAATGAAACCAAATGAAACCATTGAACCAATGGAATCAAGATTCAATGCCATCATGAATGAACTCACCCTAATGAGTCTTAAACTATTCAAAAGAAGAAATCAACTCTAAAATCTTAGAATCATTACACAAAAAGAAGTTTGGGAAATGAAGGTGTAGCGCCATAGAAGAAATGAGAAGTTTACATGAAGATGACACCTTCAAATTATTTTCGAGATCTCAAGGCTTATGAATTCACAAAGAAACTTGTACACGAGGCGAAAAAGTAAGAACCAAAGACCAACTGCATTGGTTGTACACATCAAGAAGAAACATTAGGAGCTCAAGATGATCTCTTGGATGAGATGCAAGAGCAAATTGCCTATTGAGCAAGAAAATCGAAATGATGAAAACTAGAAGGGTTCTCAGAGAATTTCACAAAGAAATCTAGTGAAAAGAATAAGGATGAATCCAAGAAAGACAATGATTACTTGTGCTATCAATTCAAGAAACCAGGACACTTCAAACCTCAACATCACGAACTAAAATAGAAAAAGGAACTGATTATACGTACTTAAAGCGCAAGAAGCTGGACATTTCGGACCTAATTGTCGGACCTCTTTGAAGAGCAAAAGTCGACAAAGAAGATCGGCAAGAAAGCTATAGTTCTTGAAGATGAATCGGGATATGAAGTTGAATCGAAAAAAGGAAATAAATCATGATGATCTTTGCACTTGTTCTTTGATATGGATGATTATGCTTTAATGTCAAATATGGATGAAAGCGAGGAGGTATACAATTATGTATCTATAAACACTCTGCTGAGCGTGATTGTGAATCAACTTGTGGTTCAAATCCTAAAAATTACGACAATGAAGAAACTTTGGATGCCATCCTTAATCAATTGAGGATAATACAATATGGTTATGAGATTGTGAAGGCTGAAAAAGAAGCTCTTCAAACAGAAGTTGAAAGGTTAAAAGCTGAATTAAGAATTCTCAAGGGAAAAGAAAAGGAGGTTGGACAGAATCAGCATAAGCCTGTTGTACATTCAGTAGCTGCTGAATCTGCTGAACAATCTAGTTCCACTACTGCATTCAAATCTAGAAAGCCTTATGGTGATAGAACATGCCTTGGATTTGGAACTCAACAATCCAATAAGAGTGGATCCAGCAAGGTTACTGAACCTAGTACCAAAATTGGTCCTAAGTTTGTACCTGCACAAGATCCAACTCCCAAAAAGATTGCTGAGGCAGTGAAACCTACTGAGAAGACTTCAAGGAAGCAAAATCAGAAGTCAAAAAGGTCAACAGTACCTAACAAAAGGAATAAATTCAAAGGAAGGACTGATGCACCTTCTAGACCTACTGATAGCAGACCTGCTACCAAGTCTGCTGGACCACAATAGGGCAATAATCAGAAATATTCCAAGGATAAGAATCCTAAACCTAAAAATGTCAATCATTCTAGGGATACTTATCTCAGGAGGAAAGGTAGATTATTCCCTACTGATGATGATTGGAATATTCCTGCACCTACTGCTAGAAACAATAGATATAACCATACTGCTAGGGTAAAACCTTAGCAAAGGACTCAGCAGAGGACTTATACAAGACCTCAGCAGGGACCTCAACAGACTCCATATTACAGTGCATTTCTGTGAGACAAACAAACCTATGGTTATGCTAGTGCCTCTAACAATAGAAATCACTCCAAACAGCATTACATACCAAAAGGCCAGAAAGAATATTTGAGTCCTACACAACCAAATGTTAGACCTTATGGATGTGTAGAATACATGTATGAACAAAAGTATAACACTTTTCAAAGAATACCTTATGGAAATTTTCCAAGGGTCATGCTTACCAATGACCACTACGGATCCAAACAGTTTGGGTACCTAAAATACATTAACTTTGTTTTGTAGGGTGTCTGGAACTTTGACAGTGGATGTTCCAGACATATGACCAAGAATAAGCACTGTCTGACAAACTTTGTGGCAAAGGATGGTCCAAGTGTGAATTTTGGCAACAAGAACACACTAGGATACACAAGAGGATATGGCACACTTGTGAGAAATGGATTAACTATCAGGAATGTTGCATTTGTGGAAGGACTGGACTACAACATACTGAGCACTGGACAGTTTTGTGACATGGGTTACAAGGTCACCTTTGACAAGGCACATGTACTGTCATTAGTGAAAGAGGTGATCAAGTTGTGCTGGCTGGAAAAAGACAACAAAAAATGTATGTTGAGGATTGGTCAACTGCTGTTCCAAAAACATGCCTAATTGTGCATACCAAGTCAGAACTTAATTGGTTATGGCATAAGAAGTTAAATCATCTAAATTTTGATGATATCAATCAGTTGGTGAAGAAGAAATTAGTGATTGGTTTACCTGAGATAACTTTCAAAAAGGATGCTATATATGATGCATGTCAGCAAGGTAAACAAACAAAATCAAGCTTCAAGTCAAAGACTAAGCAATCAACAAAAAGAGTTTTGGAACTGATGCACATGGATCTATTTGGACCTGTAACACCGACAAGTGTGACAGGAAAGAAGTACACTCTAGTAGTTGTGGATGATTATTCAAGATACACTTGGGTAGTATTCATGAACAAGAAAAGTGAAACACTTCAAAAGAAGCCTGAACATTTTAAGAGAATGCAAAATGAGAAAAGTCTGACATTAGTGAAAATCGAGATCAAACAAAGTCTTGAATTTCTCAATAAAGTTATAAGAGAATATTGTGAAGCGAGATGATGGTATCATTTGCATCAATGGTTTTATACGGATCACCTCAACAAAATGGGGTTGCTGAGAGAAGAAATAGGACATTGAAAGAAGCAGGAAGGACCATGATTTGTGAAGCATTATTACCCAAAAGATATTGGGCTGAAGCAGTTAACACAGCATGCTATACACAAAATAGGACCTTAGTGAACAAAAAGCTGCTGAAGACACCTTATGAGATTTGGAATGGAAGGAAACCTAATATATCCTATCTCCGTCCATTTGGAAGAAAATGTTTTATATTAAATCATAAGGAGCAACTGAAGACTTTTCAACCAAAATCAGATGAAGGAATCTTTTTAGGATATTCTTCTGTCAGCAACACATTCAGAGTACTAAACAAAAGAACACAGAAACATGAAGAAACAATACATGTTGTATTTGATGAACTTAAGTTCACTCGAATGGAAGATGAAGCTTCAGAACCTACTGAGAATCATCAAGTCACTGATCCAGAAAGTGTTGATGTTTTGGAAAGGATAAATGACTTAAAAATTTCTGACTCTGCCCCTGCTGAACACCCTGCTGCTAACACTACTGATACAACAACTGAGGTAGTTCAAGGATCTGCTGAACCCCTTGCTAAAGCAACATCAGACCCTACTGAAGATGATGTACCTGAAAATCAAACTAACCAAAATCCACAATGGTTAAGGGATCACCCTCTTGAGCAAGTTATTGACAATATTCGACAAGGTGTGAGGACTAGAAGACAACTAGAAGCAATGTTTACTTGTATTTTTATCTCAAATGGAGCCTAAAGTTGTTGAAGAAGCAATTTCAGATCCAGATTGGATAATTTCTATTAAAGAGGAATTGAATGAATTTGAAAGAAATCAAGTTTTGACACTAGTGGAAAGGCCTAATCATGCAAATATAATTGGAACCAAATGGGAATACCGAAACAAATTGGATGAATCTAGTACCATTGTGAGGAATAAGGCCAGACTAGTAGCAAAAGGCTATTCTCAAGCAGAATGAATAGATTTTGATGAGACATATGCCCCAGTTGCAAGATTGGAAGCTATAAGATTATTCTTCGCATATGCTGCTTACAAAAACTTCCAAGTATAGCAGATGGATGTCAAGAGTGCATTAGAATGGCATTACGGAAGAAGAGGTTTATGTTCACCACCTCCTAGTTTTGAAGTGAAAGATCAAGAAGATAAAGTGTGCACGAAATTAATAAGGCACTTTATGGTTTAAAACAAGCACCAAGAGCATGGTATGAAACTCTATCTCAAATCTTGGTGGACAATGGTTTTACCAAAGGAACCATTGACAAGACTCTTTTCAGAATCAATGAAGGAGACGACACCTGTTTGATGCAGTTTATGTTGATGACATAATTTTTGGCTCACGAAAATGAATTGCTATGTGAAAAGTTTGCTAATCGATGAAAAGTAAATTCCAAATGAGTATGATGGGAGAAATGAACTATTTCTTGGGATTACAAGTCAAACAAATGAAAGATGGAATCTTCATTCATCAAACCAAATATACCAAGGAGCTACTAAAGAAATTTGGTGTGGAAAATAGCACCAAGGCATCAACTCTTATGAGTACAAACATTAGATTGAATGAAGACAAGGAAGGCAAAGATGTTGATCAGACCTTATGTGGTTATGTGGGGAATTAAGCCGTCTTCCCCTGAATTTTATGCCGTGTTACTTCTGGCGAACATAATTAACTTCATCTCCATGTTTATATTCTCATAACAACTCGGTCTCTTCAATTTCTTAGGTGGGTTCTTCCTCTTATGTTCTCTTCTTCGAGTCTGATTCCCATCATTATTTCCTCCATCACCTCCATCATTATCATCATCATCGTCTGAGTCTGAATGGTTAGGTTTGTAGTTAGGTGATCTTGTGAGTCTTTCTTGCAGTAGAGCAGTAGTGGTATTGAATAGTTTCCATGGGTAAAAAAGGTCCAGGAAACTTTTCTAAGAATGAACTGACACCTCGTCTAATCTCAAAAGACCCTTCACCCATTCTTCTTCATAGATCGTAAACTCTTTGTCCTTATCTTGCATAAACACAGGGCTTAACATCCATTTCATCCATTTGATCACCGTAAGATTATCATCTTCTAGGCGATCTTGTGAATATCTTGGGTGAGGATCAACCACTGGTTCTTATTGCTAATAGTAAGAATCAGGCATTAATGGTTCAATATCGAGAAAATATAAAAGATACCTATTTTGTATTTAAAGGTCGAGCAAGCTCAGTCTCTCTGCACTTTGGAGGTTCGAGAGAATGGCGGGTTGAAAATCTGGTTTTTTTTCTGGATTGTCTATTCTCCCATTGGAGCAGACTCCTTAACTATCTCTGCCTCTTCCATTTTCTTCTTCACTTCTGGTTCTTCCTTCCTTTCCACTTCTAGAATTTGCATTGTATCAAACACTTGTAATGCATCTGCGATACTTGTTCACTTTGAGCTACTTCTTGCTCAATAGCTTGTCCCTGAGTAGTCTGAACTTGTTCTGAAACAACTCGTAGAGGAATGGTTGAGTGGATTGCTTTGTGGTGCTCTCTTTTCATTCATCAATTTTTGACGCTCAAACAGAAACATATGATCCAATGAATCATTAGCACTAGAACGGTATAGGGTTCTTTTGTTGTTTATTGGGTACCCTCCGATGTTTTGATAAAAGAAGCAAGACATCGTCTGAACTTTGTGGTTCTGGCTGGCGGTTTAGAATCCTTTGTTAGTTGTGGAATACTTGGGTGGATACGATGTATGTCAACCGGATGATAAATTTCCACAATGTTTTATCCAAATTCTCTAGTATAACGTGATAATTCGCATCAATTATAGTGAATTTAGTAATAAATTGAATTGTTTTTAATTCATGTAGGCACAACCAATTTCTAACATTTTGTCAATCTTTTAGAGTTATCTATTATAATTTATTATTAGAATTACTCGTGCTACTTTTGTTTTGATACTTTGCAGTGATAGCGGGAGTGTGAATTATAAAAGATCGAAACCGGAACAAACCATCTAGTAGAAGAAGGAAAATGGGGAGTTCTCGGCTCATTTCATGCAAATTTCAGATTTAGTGATGTCTCGGTGCAGGCCGAGACATCAAGAAACTCTTGGTGATGCATTAAATGGATGTCAAATCTCAACAACTTGTGTCACGCTCAGCACGCACCAAGGACACTATGGCCTGCGCTGAATTACTCAAAAATGCAGATTTTGCAATTTAACTATTACTGTGACAGAAAAGAAAAAGAGTTGGTTTTGGAGAAGTTTGATAGAGAGACTTGCAGGCAACTTCATCCTAAGGCTTCCCTTAGCCAAAACTTCTACCATTTTAACATTTAAATCTATTGTAAACATTTTAGAATCATCATTTTGGAACTCAAGTCTTTCAATGGATGTAGAAGGCAACTAGCTTGTGTTTCATTTTGATAAAAAACATGAGTGGATGAACCTCACTTCGAGTTCATCATTCAAATTTGGTATTCTCTTGATTTTCTTATTATTAGGAATGCTAGCTTTAACTTGTAAGTAGTTGTAATCATGAGTGGCTAGTTCTTTGTATTGGCTAAGATGATATAGTAATGATAGTTAATCCTTTTGTTGTTTGGAATCGATTGTTTTTGTTGCTAGCTTTTATTGTGTCGGAAATCCTCTTTCTTGCTTTGATTGATAATATGTACATTGGAGTAATTAACCAATGTATGTACCTACACAACTAGTAGACACCGAATGGAGACGTTAGTTGTGAGACGAGGGCAAGAGGGACGGAAGGTAGAATCGACCTTAACGGAATTCGGTACCTTATCTGTGGAGTATTGCATTCAAGTGTTTATCGTGTCGAGTCATTAGGTTTAAGGTGCTTAAACCAAGGATATGGCATAGTGTAATTTTATACACCCGTATGAGAGAACATTGCATGTTTAGGAATGCACCATTCACACAATAGAACATTAATGGAAGGCGGTAGGTTGATTGAGTCCAAGCAATCTAAGGGATATAACTTGAACTATAGATCATCTTAGTTGATTTATTTTATTGTTTGAACAATCTTTGTAGGTACTTATTACTTTATTAAACAAAAACAGCGATTCGGATCAAGATAATAACAACTAATTAGTGTTTAACCTCACAATTCCCTTGGGATCGACCTTGACCACGATCTTAGACTACAATTGACCCGATTACTGCGCGGTGAGGTTGAACCACAGGAAATTTTGCAGAGGGTTTTAGGCGCCCGTTGCGGGTAGTTGTAACGTTACTACTTGCATTAGTTCAAAATTCTTGAGAAAGAATCAACACTTTTTTCTAACCTAATTCAGTTTAATTTTTCATTTGGTACTTACCTCTGGTAAGTTGCCAGTTGTCGTTCACTATTTTCTTGTTGTTTCTATTTTGCAGTTGATGACCCGTTCTAGAAGCGGTAAGGCCCCTCTCACTCCTTACAAGCCCGGCATCAATATTTACGGAAGGTAGTTACAAGTTGAGAACAATCGTGGTCAAACTAGCCAAGGACAACCGTGAAAAAATTTCCCAATGATCATCTAATCAAGAAATAGATATGGCGAGATTAGTGACGAGACACCACCCGAACATGGAATGAATCATGCCCAAGGCATGATCAAAACCAATCAACCTAAATCCACGACCTATTCATCACTTCACCCAAATCCAAACAATCAAAATCCCAATGACCGACAAAATTAAAATCAAAACAAAAGCGAAAACCAAAGCGGAATCAAAATAACCGAAACAACCAAAACAACAATCCTCCATTTACACCCCTTTGTGATCAAACAGTTAGAAGGAATGTGTCTAATGATCCTATTCGTTTACCTAATGAAGGAGCCAACAAATTTGAAGTGAAAGTTCATCTCTTTGGATTGATTGATACTCGTTGTCAATTCTTTGGCGGGGATCACGAAGATCCACATCAACATCTTCATCTATTTGAGAAAATTTGCAACACGGCTAAGAGCCATGGTGTTCACAAGGAGTTGACAAGGATGTCAACGTTTCCTTTTTCATTGACCGGAAAGGCTAAGGATTGGTTTTCATCTCTTCCTCATCACTCATTGACAAGTTGGGAAGAAATACAAGACAAATTTTTGAAGCAATATTTCACACCCGGGAGAAACTTGAAACTAAAAGTTGAAATTGCTAACTGCAAGGAAGGAGTTCAGGAATCTCTCTGAAGTGCATGGGAAAGATTTAAGAAATTGTTGAGAGATTGTCCCGATCATGGTTATACTCTTGAAATGAAAATCCAACTCTTTTGTAGACAGTTGAGACATGAGTCCCGTGCGGATGTTGATCATGCATGTGGCGGTTGTTTGATGATGCGTGATGCACAAGAGGTGTATGATGCTATTGAAATAATCTTGAAAAATAATAGAATGTGGGAAACTGGATCGAGTACAAGAAATGTCGCTTTTATAGGAGAAGCCACATCCCAATCGGAAGTGTTAGCACAATTAGCCTCTCTCAAAAAGAAATTCGAGGCTATGCAAGCTAGCAAGAATTCGGATACTTATGTACAAGGTGAATGCCCGATTGAGGAAATGAGGTATGAAGATGATACAAGCTTTGCAATGGAGGAGTCAAGAGAACCTACAAATGAGAAGGTGAGGGCAGTCAAGTTAAAAAAATAACTCGATACCTAAATAACCAACTAGCAAGAGAACTAGGTTCAATCGTAGTATCGCTAGATAGAGTGAAGTCGATCCCACGAGGCTCGGCTTAAACAAGTACAATGTTATTAAACTAAAAATAGATTCAAGGGCGGTCTGCGATAACTATAATGTAGAGATAAAGGTTGACACGATAGAAAACACAAAGACTAAAAATACGACATAAGACAATAAACACTTATTTTTATGGTTTTATAAGACTCAACAAGCGGTATTGATTACGCTAGTAGTAATTACTCCCCCATATATGTATATCTAGTGAGAGAGAGAAAAAGACATTAAGGTTGATTATATTTGGGCTATGGGAGTTATCCCCTAAATGGATATAATTAGTGAGCGGATAGAAGATCCCATGCTTAATTACAAATCCATCCTTGGGCGAGATAGAACATCATATAACAAGCATGCTATACTAAACTAGGGATTCCAATCTAAAATCGTCACCTCGTCTAGGCAACCACCGTGGACGGGTTGGCACACCTCCTAAACGATCGGCTAACTTATGTCTATTTAACATGGCAATTTTCACAATATATCATATTAATTTACGAGAACGATGTAAAAAATTCGCGAGATCTATTACATGTGTATATGAAAAACAGAAAGCACGACGTAGCCGAAGTCGTTCACAGAAATGTACTAGAATCTTGATGGCTAGATCTAACCATACAGACCATGGTAGATCTAGACCGGTGAATCTAGAATTTTCTCAAAAAAGGCCTACATACGGCTTAGATCTACAGGAATATGGGTTTGTTAATTAACTACATCACGAAATCAATACACAAACGACTACTCCATAACGAAATAAAATAGATCTACGAATAAAAACGACATATTTGGATAGGAATTACCCTCATAGATGGAAGGTCCTCCGATCCTTCAATGCAATCTCTAATCGATGAATCCATCGCTCCGTGATGAAGAAACATAATATAAAATAATAAAACAATGATGTAGTGTTGTATTTTTTAAAGCGTAATATAAGGTATTCTAAAGTGTTACTAATAAAATTAGGTACTCGATCCTTTATATAGGAGTTTAGGCCGACCTAAAGATAGATTCGAAAACCCTTTTACGTGTAGAGATAACCCTCAGCCGATCCTCGAGATTTCGTGAACTCGCCACAGCGAATCATGGGCTCGCTACCAGCGAGCTGACTGGCTTCTGATTGGCTCGCTAGCTTTTCTTGTTCCTTACTCCAGTCTTCGTGCTACTTCGATATTTATCATTTATGCAATCTGATTTTGCTCCGATTTATCTTGAGATTTACTTCCTTTGTTGGTAGATATCCTCCGATTCGCCGTAATCTATAAAATCAATAAATATCGCACAGTAAATCTTATTTTAATAATAAAAATAGATAAATACTAAATTATATTCTATAAATCACATAACCTTAAATAAACAATATAAACATGTGATTTAATATAAAATATATATTATTAAGCTCGATTTAAGGATAACGTTGATGACTTTTATGGGTATATTTTGACCGTCATCAACTACCCCTCACTTAGACTTGGATCGTTCCAAACAAAGCATAAATAAGTCATTCCCCAAGACAACATTTTCCAATGGTCAATTCATACTTACACAAGAAACTCGAGTCAACTCATACCATTCATGCTCATAAGGTATCTATTATTCACTTTACTATTATGAATCAGTGATGTGTGCATGTGCATTCAGTTTTACATAATCGTGGCAAGATTAGAGTTTATGCTAACTTCGTAATCTCAACCTACCAACCTCAGTATTCCCACTTCTTATGCCTCGCAATGGTTAAATACATGGTGCAATAAGCAAGAGCTATCCAGAAGGTTTTTGGACTCGGAGACCGAGAAATACTCAAAGCCTCTTAAAAAGTTGAATTTCTTCGCATTTTCATAATTTCATGTATTAACACCTCTCAAGAAAGAAACTTGCTTTAAAAGTAAAGTATGCATTGCAAGAATCCCCCTCTCACGGATTAGTCAATAGTGTTGAATATTACCACAAACTCGGGCTACTTTGGTAATGTTACTACAAGCCTAGTGTTTAACGCATTGTTAAAACACAGATAATTCTCAAGCTTATTACTCCGCTTTAATGTCCAAAAGATAAGAATACATCAGCAGATAAATATCGACACTAAGTTCACATAACCAATCATCTACGCAATGTACACATAATTCTTCCAGTTGTTATAATTCGTGCGGTAAACGTTGATTCACAAATTGAGTAATCGAATAATAAATAACTACTTGCAACAGTCGGCATGAATATCCTCAAATTTACATCACATAAGTATAAAATAATCACGTACTCATGCAACTTGGTTTTTTTCTTACCAATTCCATGTTTAAGAACTCCCAATTCTAAAGGTTGATATAGTGAATTTGGCATTTTTTCTTCCATTTTTTTTTTTTTCAATTTTCACCCTTTCATTCGATTTTTCAATTATAACACCACATTGCTAAGTCTCCTACCCCCCGCTTAAACATGGCATTGTCACCAATGACAAAGAAAAATGAGAATTTAAGAAAAAGACTTAGCTCTGGAAACGTCTCTCAAGTAAGATGCAGAATGCAGGAGTAATCCAAGCACTTCGTGAAGAAGCAAACAAAATCCTGTTAAAGCAAACCAAACAGAAACTCCACGAAACTGTTAATAAAATGTTAATAGAAGTTAAAAAATAATATGGCAGTAATTAAATATACACTATCCAAAAACAAATTAAACCACATTATTTCATACAACCAAAGACAAGAAAACCTAAGGGTTAAAAACTACAAAACTCACATGGCGGCTATCAAGGAAAAAACCTCGTTTATTCCGAACTTAGAATCGAAACATGGCGAGATAAGAAAAAACAAAAACAAACTAAAATTACCTAAAAGATGGTTTTTTAAAGAAATAGTTCTGAGGTTATAGTCGTCAGCTCGACTCAGTTCCACGATGATCTAGTTGTAACTAGGATTGCCGAGAGTAAATACTTCTTCCTCCCTATCAAATTGATTCCCGAGGTAATGCTTTAATCGGTGGCCATTCACCACAAAAGTCTTTCGATCATCCAAGTGACTTACCTCTCTACAACTCGGAAGGAAATACTTTACTCACTTTATAAGGACCAAACCATCTTGATTTTAGCTTTCCCGGGAAAAGTTTCAAGCACGAATTGTAAACAAGAACCATATCACCCACCTTAAAGGTGCGGTCAAGGATCTTTTTATCATGAAATCTCTTAGTGCGCTCTTTATAGATCCGAGCATTCTCGTAAGCTTCAATGCAAAACTCTTCTAGGTGAGTCAATTCCAACAATCTCTTTTCTCCGGCTAAAGTTTCATCAAAATTCAACATACACGGTGCTCAAGTTCAACCGGTAGATAATACGCTTTCCCAAAAACAATCTGGTATGGGACATACCAAGGGCAGTCGTATACGCAGTCCGATAAGCCCATAAAGCGTCATCTAACTTCAATGACCAATCTTTCCGTGTCGGGGTCATAGTTTTCTCTAGAATGCGCTTAATTTCTCGATTAGTGACCTCAACTTGACCACTTGTTTGGGGATGATAAGCGGTAGCTAACTTATGTCTCACCCCGTACTTGACCATTAACTTCTCAAACAACTTATTACAGAAATGGCTTCCATTATCACTAATTATGGCACGAGGGATTCCAAACCGGGTGAAGATATTTTTCTTTAAGAACCGCAGTACAACTTTTGCTTCATTAGTAGGTGAAGCAATTGCCTCGACCCATTTGGACACATAGTCGACTGCCATTAAAATATAGCGGTTTGAAACAGACGAAGTGAAAGGTCCCACAAAATCAATACCCCATACATCAAAGATTTCTGGTTCTAGGATACTCCTCAGTGGCATTTCATTTCTCTTTGAGATATTGCCCGTCATTTGGCATGAATGACAGGATCTAGTATATTCGTGCGCAGTTTTGTAAAGATTTGGCCAGTAGAAACCAAATTGGAGAACTTTAGCGCAGATCTTGTCCCCTCCATAGTGTCCTCACTTCCATAAGTATGGCAATGTTTAAGTATATCGGGAATTCACTCTCGGGAACACATCTTCTAAAGATGTTGTCTGAGCAACAACTTAAAAGATAGGGTTCATCCCAATAATAGTGTTTAAGGTCCATAAAGAACTTCTTTTGCTCTTTGGTTCGAGTCAGTGGCAAATATCTCCCGGATAAATAATTCACATAATCTTTAAACCATGGTTGTTGCTTCTCATCCTTAACAACCTCACTTCATAAAGATATTTCGGCACAATCACTATTCCCTAAAATGGTAGAGATGGAGGATAATTGCTCATCGGGGCTTTTCTAAGCGAGTTTGGTCGATTCAGAGGGGTGTAAATGCCTCATCGGGCTCTTTCTCCTCAACCCTAACATCCTCTACATTTTCCTTGTTCTTTGGGATTGGTGGAGTAAGCTCATTTTCACTTAATCATTATCGCATTCTCATCCCTAAGGTTCCTATCGGTGTTTCTCGGAAATACCCGGAGGTCTAGTTGATAGTTGTTCACTAATTGTCTATTTGATTAGAGATTACGGACTAAGGCTTCTTGGTTGGTGACTTTGGCATCATTCCCTTGTGATATTGGTGAAAGTTTGTAGCCAAGTCGGTCATGGAATTTGCTAATTGATTCACGATGTCGGACATTGTGTTACTCATCTTTTCAAGTGCAACCGCAACCGTAAGTTTGAGTTTCTTTGAGGTACATAAGTGTTGTGTGGTTTTACCCGTCATTCGGATCATTCTATTGGAATTCAGGGTGGTCATGATTTGGTTTGTAACCGTCATATTGATTCCCCTGCCTCCCAATGTAATTGACTTCTTCAGTACCAGCATTCCCTTGTTGATTAATCATTTCCGTCCCTTTTCCAGTCTCCACTCGTACAATCCTCTCATTCATACCATCCACCTTATCATATATGAGCAATAGAGTATTTAGGATCTTATGCGAAACAACCTCCTCAAATAAATTATTGGCCATCTTCACAGTTGCTATTTCACCACCTCCCCATTGGCTATTCATTGCTATTTGCTCCATCTTTCCTTGTGCCTCCTAAGGAGATAAAAGAACAAATGCTCCATTGCTGGAGGCATCTACTCTTATCTTCTCCATATCTCTCAATCCATGGTAAAAGGTTTGCATTAAAATCTATAGAGGGATATCATGATGAGGACACTTCCTCATGGACTCCTTAAAACGTTCCCAAGCTTGATCAAAATTCTCCCAAGTTCTTTGCTTGAACCCCAAGATATCTTGGCATAACTTAAAGGTCTTTCTATAGGAAGTACTTATTCATGAGCTTTTGTAGCGATTCCTCCCGTGTCGTGATTGATCTAGCTTCTAAAAAGAAAAGCCATTGCTTAGCTTTATCTTTCAAAGTGAAAGGGAAAAGTTTCGACAATGTTATCCTCGGGAACCGATTACGGCTTCACGGTACCAACGATCTCTAAGAAATTAAATCACGTGAATGCCAGGATCTTCATTCGAGATACCATGAAAAGTGGAATAGTTTGCCACCATTTGAATGACATTTGGTTTGGGTGATAAACTTGGCGACATTTTCGAGGCACTACGATAGCATGAATGAATTGTTCAATGGTAGGCGTTGCATAGCTTTGCAAAGTACGCCTTTCCCATGCAGCCACAGCTTGGTTAACAAAATTTGCATTATTAAAATTATTTCCATTTACCTAGTTGGCTTCATTCAGTAATCCTTCCATGTCTGAGTCAGATTGATTGGAATGTTGTGTTCCTTCAGATTTTTCCTTGCCTTGCTCTTCGATTGGATCCTCAGCAATCTGTGTAGCTCATTCTTATTTTCTTTTTATTTTTTTTTTTTGCAAGACAAAAACAACAATAAACAATTAAAATATGCCAAGGCTACTGCCTTTGGTGAGACTCTAAAATAAACAAAAATAAAACTGACTTTATATGAAACAGAATAATTAAACAATTAAAAACCTTAAAGGCTAGGCCTTTAACTAGACTCACTAATTAACGAAATGAAAACAGACTATAAAAATATAAAAATTACAGAAACACGAAGCAAACATTTGTATAGAAACGAGCGGAGCGAAAGCGCCGGAAAAGCTGTCTTGCTCTAACGAGCAGCGAGGCGACTTTGCGCGGTAGAGCCAGATGGGTTACGAAACGCCAGATTTGTTCTACGACTCTTACACGTTATTTCTATGTAATAAAAACTAATTAAACAGACTTTATTCACAATATTTACGAATCTACTTTTAATAAAATAAGCTATACTCAATTAAATGACACGAGTCCCCGGCAACGGCGCCAAAAACTTGATGACGGTCAAGTTATAAAAATAACTCGATACCTAAATAACCAACTAGCAAGAGAACTTGGTTAAATCGTAGTATAGCTAGATAGAGTCGAGTCGATCCCACGAGAGACTAAAGCTAAACAAGTACAACGTTATTAAACTAAAAATAGATTCAAGGGCGATCTACGACCAACTATAATGTAGAGATAAAGGTTGACATGATAGAATACACAAAGACTAACAATACGACACAAGAAAAGTAAACACTTATTTTTATGGTTTTATAAGACACTAAGAAGCGGTATTGATTAAGCTAGTAGTAATTACTCCCTCATATATGTATATCTAAGCCATGAGAGAAAAGACATTAAGGTTCATTATATTTTGGCTCACGAGTCATCCTCTAAACTGGATCTAATTAGTGAGCAGATAGAAGATCCCTATGCTTAATTATGAATCCTTCCTTGGGCGAGGATAGAACATCATATAACAAGCATGCTATACTAAACTAGGGATGCCAATCTAAAATCGTCACCTCGTCTAGGCAACCACCGTGGGGCGGGTTGGCACACCTCCTAAACGATCGGCTAGCTTATGTCCTATTTAACATGGCAATTTTCACAATATATCATATTAATTTACGAGGACGATGTAACAAATTGGCGGATCTATTACATGTGTATATGAAAAGCGAAAGCACGACGTGACGAAAGTCGTTCCACGAAAAAATTACTTGAATCTTGATGGCTAGATCTAACCATATAGACCATGGTAGATCTGGACCGGTGACTCTAGAATTTTCTCGTAAAAGCGCTTTATGCGGCTTAGATCTACATGAATATGGGTTTGTTAATTAACTACATCACGAAATCAATACACAAACGACTACTCCATAACGAAATAAAATAGATCTATGAATAAAAGCGACATATTTGGATAGGCATTACCTCGTAGGCGGAAGGTCCTCCGATCCTTCAATGCAATCTCTAATCGATGAATCCATCACCTCCGTGATGAAGAAACACAATATAAAATAATAAAACAATGATGTAGTGTTGTATTTTCTAAAGCGTAATCTAAGGTATTCTAAAGTGTTACTAATAAAATTCATGCTCAGGCCTTTATATAGGAGTTTAGGCCGACCTAAAGATAGATTCGAAAACCCTAAGATGTGTAGAGATAACCCTCAGCCGATCCTCGAGATTTCGTGAACTCGCCCCCAGCGAATCATGGGCTCGCTGCCAGTGAGCTGACTGGCTTTTGATTGGCTCGCTGGCTTTTCTTGTTCCTTACTCCACTCTTTGTGCTACTTTACTATTTATCATTTATGCAATCCGATTCTGCTCCGATTTATCTTGAGATTTACTTCCTTTGTTGGTAGATATCCTCCGATTCGCCGTAATCAATAAAATCAATAATTATCGCACAGTAAATCCTATTTTAATAATAAAATGGATAAATACCAAATTATATTCTATAAATCACATAACCTTAAATAAACAATATAAACATGTGATTTAATATAAAATATATATTATTCAGCTCGATTTAAGGATAACGTTGATGACTTTTACGGGTATATTTTGACAGTCATTAGGAGGTTAGTTTATGCGACAACATCAGAATCTGAACAATGCTTATTCAAATTCCTTTAATTCCATAAGACGAGATCATCCCAATTACCGTTGGTCCGAAAATGCAACCAAAAAAACCAACCACCATTCCCTCTACAACAAATGACTTCATACAATCCAAATTCCCAAACTCGAAATTTCCCTGGAATCCCTCTAATTATCAACATCAACCACCCACTCGATCTTACCAACAACACACCACCCAAAGCATTCCCATTACTCAAAATACAACTCAATCAAATGAAAATGTTGACAAATGGGGAGAATTGATGGATACTCTTATGGGTGTTGTATCTACTCAAGCTAAGAACATGGAATCCATGATGACTTCTATGAGTTCGGTTACTAAGGATCTTAGCTTTTTGAAAACTATGATGAGTGGTCATGATACAAGAATAAAGACCATAGAAGCATCAATGCGGAATGTAGAAGAGCATATGAGTAGAGAAGGCGAAAGGAAGAGTAGTAGACCACCCGGTGGACTTCCTAGTAATACCGAGAGGAATCCAATGGAGATTAATGTTATTGTTACTCGTAGTGGGAGAGTTTGTGGAAGCAATGGTGTGGAAAATCCCAGAAATAATGAAGTGGAAGATGATTTGGATGACAAGTTTGAGAAGGAAGAGTTAAGCGAGGAAGAAGAGGAGATTGTTGACAACTTTTTGAGAAGGGATAGATATGTTGAAAAGGAAAGTGATGATGAAGAATGGGTGAAAGTACCTAGAATATTGAAGAACCCTAGAGCAAGTGATCTAAGGACTTTATTTAATGAGCATGTGAGAGAGGATCACGTTGAAGAGAGTACAATTTCTAAAGATCCTCTACAAGTTCACACTCAAAAAGCTCAAAAGGAACCAATGAAAATTTCAAAGAAGGAAAAGCAACAAGACATTGATTGGCGGCCACCAAATGCACAAACATTCAATGAAGCTACTCCATCTCAAACAAACGACAACTGTAAGGGAGGTATAAATTCTAATCCCACTTTAATTGACCTTGAATCACTCCCGTATCCCCCAAAAGAACAAATTAAAAAGCTGAAGATGGATAAAAAAAATATGATCACTTCCTTGATATTTTTCGCCATTTGAATGTTAACATTCCCGTAATTGAAGCTTTAATTAACATGCCTACGTATGGGAAATTCCTTAAGGATAATTTTCAAACAAAAGCGTTTAGAAGAATATGAGAAAATTTGTCTTAATGAGGAATGCTCAATTTGTTTTACAACACAAGCTTCCTCCTAAAGTTAAGGATCCCGATGGTTTCAACCATTCCGTGTGAAATCGGGGATTTTTGTTTAAGAGAGTACTTTGTGACCTCGGTGCAAGTATAAATCTTATGTCTTATCACGGATTATAAAAAACTTGGAATAGGTGAACTTAAAAACATGGAGATGACTCTCCAATTGGCGGATAGATCGATTAAATACCCTAAGGGAGTCATTGAAGATGTGTTAGTTAAGGTCGATAAGTTTTACTTCCCGGTTGACTTTGTGGTAATGGAAATGGAGGAAGGGTATTCAACACTCCTGATTCTTGGTCGTCCTTTCCTAGCCACGGGAAGAACACTTATTGATGTTCAAAGAGGTGAGGTAATTTTAAGAGTTAACGAAGATAAAGTCACTTTTAATATTTTCAAGGCAATGAAACATCCATACAACTCACGAGTCGTGTTCTTTTATAGATGCTACATCTTCTATTTGTGTGGATCGTACTAACATGCGAGGCCTTTGAAGATAAACTTGAAGAATGTTTGACTTTATCAATCTATAAAGAAGAAGAGAATGTCAAAGAAATGAAGGAAGTGATTTTTCACCTAGATGCCGTAGTCCATTTAAGAGACAACCATGGCACCGGTACTTAGAGGTAGATTTGTGCGGCCCTGTTTTAAAACCTTCGGTGGAAGAGCCACGAAGAAATTTGGAGTTGAAACATTTACCTTCTAATCTTAAATATGCTTTTCTTGCAAATGATAAATTGCTCCTATTATTATTTTTCTTCGTCGCTAACCGATTTGCAGAAACATCAATTCCTAAGGATGCTTAGGAAGCACAAAAGGCATTCGGTTGGACGATGGCGGAAATTCATGGAATCAGCCGAAATTTGTGTACACAAAATTATCTTGAGCGACAATGCTAAGCCGTGTACACAACCACAATGCCGTCTCAATCCACATATGCAAGAAGTAGTGAAGAAAGAGGTTATCAAGTTGCTAGAAATGGGTATAATTTTCCTATCTCGGATAGTGAATGGGTTAGTCCTACTCAAGTGGTACCAAAGAAAAGCGGTTTTACAGACAGTTAAAGAGAATGAGAAACACGAATGGATTCCTACAAGGGAAGTGACCGGTTATCGCATGTGTATTGACTTTCAAAAACTGAATGAGCATACAAGGAAGGATCACTATCCACTACCGTACATTGTCCAAATGTTGGAGCAGTTGTGTGGACACAAATTCTATTGTTTCCTTGATGGTTATTCGGGGTATTTACAGATTTTCATTGCGGCCGGTGATCGAGACAACATTTACATGCCCTTATGGAACATTTTCTTATAAAAGAATGCCTTTCGGGTTATGTTACGCTCAGCCACCTTTCAAAGATGCATGATGGCAATCTTCTACGATATGGTTGAGAAATTTTTGGAAATATTTATGGGCGATTTTAGTATCTTTGAAGATTCCTTTGATCAATGCTTATCTTATTTGGAACGTGTTCTACAACGTTGTGAAGATACAAATTTGGTTCTAATTTTGGAAAAGTGTCACTTGATGGTATCCGATGGTATTTTTCTAGGCCATAGAATTTCAGAAGACGGTATCGAAGTCGAAAAAGCAAAGATTGAGGTGATCGAAAAGCTACCACCACTGGTAAACTTGAAGACCTTAAGAGGATTTCTTGAACATGCCGGATTTTATCGTTGTTTTATTGCGGATTTATCAAAAATTGCTCAACCCTTAAGCCAACTACTTGAGAAAGAAGTACCTTTCAACTTTGATAAGAAATGTATGGAAGCATTTGAAACCTTAAAGAAGAGATTGGTAACTGCACCCGTCTTAGTAGCCCCGGATTGCACTTTGCCATTTGAATTGATGTGTGATGCAAGTGATCTAGTAGTTAGGGCCGAGTTAGGCCAACTTTGTGATATGGTTCTAAAGGAGATCTACTATGCATCATTATGATACGACCGAGAAGGAACTTTTAGCGGTTATCTTCACTTTGGATAAATTTCGTTCATATCTTATCGGTTATAAAGTTATTGTCCACACCGATCATGCGGCACTACGATATTTATTAAACAAGAAGGATGCAAAGCCAAGACTTCTATGATGGATCCTACTTCTTCAAGAATTCGATGTGGAAACTAAGGACAAGAAAGGTAAAGACAATGTAGTAGCAGATCATTTAAGTAGACTAGAGATTGTTGAAGAGGAAGGAAAAAGAAAAGAGATACAAGATTCATTTCCGGATGAACAACTCATAGTGATCGATGCATCTCCATCCATGCAACTTATTGGAAACAACCCGACACAAAAAGAGGATTCACCATGGTTTGGTAACATTGTTAATTATTTTACGCATGGTTATATCCCACCTCATTGGACATGGCAAAAGTAAAAGAAATTTTTCCATAATTTGAAATTCTATTATTGGGAGAAACCGGACCTTTTTCGGAGGTGTTCGGAAGGCATCATTAGGAGATGCATTCCGAATAATTAAGTTTCAAGTCTATTATCCTTTTGACATGGACGTGAAGTTGGAGGCCGCCATGGTGGATGGAAAACTGCTTATAAGGTTTTACAATGTGGTTTTTACTGGCCTACTCTGTATAGAGATGCGCATCATTATGCTAAATCTTGTGAGTCATGTCGGAAATGGGGAAATGTATCTAAGAAACATGAAATGCCTCTCCACCCTATTCTAGAGTGTGAGTTGTTTGATGTTTGGGGCATCGATTTTATGGGCCCATTTCCTCCATCGTTTGGTAATAAGTTTATTTGGTAATGGTTGATTATGTGTCCAAATGGGTTGAAGCCCAAGCTCTTCCCACCAATGATGCCGGAGTAGTGATGAAGTTCTTTAAAAAGAACATCTTTACACGTTTTGGCACTCATCGGGCCATCATTAGTGATAGAGGATCATTTATGTAATCAACCATTTACAAAATTGCTTGAAAAGTATGGTGTGAAGCACAAAAGAGGTACACCATATCACCCACACACTAGTGGTCAAGTGGAAGTGTCTAACCGAGAAGTGAAAAGGATCATTGAAAAAATAGTAGACACTAACCGCAAGAATTGGTCGGTGAAACTTTGATGATGCATTGTGGGCGTATAGAACGGCTTTTAAAACACCCATTGGTTGCTCTCCTTATAAGTTAGTATTTGGGAAATCTTGTCATCTTCTGGTTGAGTTAGAGCACCACGCATTTTGGGCTATCAAGTTTCTTAACTTTGATCCCCAGGCCGTGGGTGACCATAGGTTGCTCCAACTCACGGAACTTGAAGAGTTTCGTTTAGATGCTTATGAAAATTCCGCATCTACAAGGAACACATGAAGGGTTGGTCCCAGAGAATGGTAAAACTATAGTCAGAGGGGGGGTGAATGACTATAGTGGAGTTTCAAAAACATTTCTTGTATTTAAATGCTTTTGGGCAGCGGATAAGTCCCTTCTTAATTGGTTGTTTCAAAGTAGTTTATGCAATCACAGATATATGATATAATTTAAGAAATTAAATTAATGCAGTAAGGTAAATTGATGAAGGTAAATTGACACAAAGGTTTATAGTGGTTCAGGGTGGTGTAATCCCTTAATCCACTCTTCTACTGTGATGACTGGAGGAATTTCACTATTGTTTTCACAGATACAATAGCCTGATTGTCCTTGACTACACAAGCTTCAGAATCTTCAAGACTGTCACTCCCTGACTTCAACAAATTGGTGACTCGACTCTCTTCTTTCATCGCTCTCCTTGGGAACAAATCCTTCAACAGCTATCACAAACACAACTCCTTCTCAGATGGCTCTGATTCAGTTGCTTGATTGAAGTGAATTGGATTCACAAAACTTGTTGATCAGACTCAATGCTTGATGTTGGAATTGTAGTTCTGAGTTTTGAGTTGATCACTAGATGTTTCTTTTTCAGAACAGGTGAAGGCTTTTCAATTTGACAGAGTTTCTGCTTGTAAATTATCAAACTTAGTCGTTTCTTTGTTGGGTTTTTTTTTTTGTATGTCAGTGCCTTTTAATTATAGCCTTGATAATCCTTGATTTGAATTTTCGTCCGTTGGCTATTTTAATGAGGGGAATAATCCTTGATTTTATTCTTGATTCTCCCTTAATTATATTCTCCTTGATTTCAGTGATCGGATTTTTTCTTCAAACGTTTATCAGAAAATCTGTCCTTGATTGATCCTCAATTGATTGTGCATTTAATGCTTGATCCTTTGTATCTTCTTCATACTTCAAAATCTGATCAAGTAAGGTTTACTTGGCCGTTCTTTGATCAGTTAAGTGACTGTCTGACTTTGCCGTAGATCTTCCTTCACTGCTTTGTCTTCACTAAGCCGATAGTCAGTTCACTTTGCCGATTCACTGTTTCCTTCATTCTTTTATGTTTAGGCGAATCTTTGTACTTCACTCATCTTTGATTTGTGTGAGATTAGTGTACACAATATTTAAACATCAAGTTTCATCACTTGGAATGTAACTTAGACTTATCCAAGGTCATCACAGACTTTCTTGGTTATAAGTCAGACCATAATGTCTTCATGCTTCTCTGCTGGTACTTGACTGGCTTCACTCTACCGAATATCCGTTCCTTAGCCGTCCTATCAACTAGTACAATAATTGTCTCGATTCAACTTATACAACATGTCGACTATAAGTAAAGACTTATACTGATAATTCGACTTATTTCAGGCTTGCTATAAACAAATATGGCTATCATCAAAACATAATAAAATGTTCCTAACACGAAGTCCTTTCATGATAAAAATATTTTCTATCGTGAGTTCCATGTAGGTGATGAGGTGCTTTTATATAATTCACGCTTGAAGTTGTTCTCGTGTAAGTTGAAATCGAGGTGGGCCAGTCCCTTTTAAGGTAACCAAGGTGTATGCATTTGGAGCAAGTGGAACTCACTAAATGGAAAAACCGCATTTTTAGCCAATGGACACCGAGTGAAATTGTTCGTCCGGGAGGAAGAAATCCTCAGATCAAGAGGTGATGTTCCTCACCGACCCCCTTCCGACTAATAAAGAGGCATCTCCAGCTATAGACTATAAACTTAGCAACCCCAGGTACTATCTATCTTTTCGCTTATGCATCACTTTGGTAGGTTTATATGCTTATGTGCTATTTGTTTAAGTGGTGTTAGTTGGTAGTAATCCCTATGGTTAATCTGTATAAGTCCATAAACTCTACCGTATAATCTCGTCGAACCAACGACGCTAAATAAAAGCGCTCCCGGAGGCAACCCATAAAGCCGTAGAAATTTGCATTTTCAAGTTTAGCACTTTCCTTAACTTGTATGATGAGTTTTGGTGTGGTAGAAATTTTTCTAAGTATGGAAATGGGTGTTTTGCTCTCTGATGTGAATAGTAGAATTCAAATTAATAGCAGAACAATTCGGCGTGCACCATGAGAAGTCCCGGTTTGTGCCGAATTAAATCCCTTAATTTTGGTTTAAATTGCTCATGGCGCACACCATGAGAAGTCTCGGCCTGCGCCGATTTAAACCCCTAATTTCAATTTAATTTAAATTCGGCCTGCGTCGTGACATGCTATGGCCTGCGCCGAATTCTCCCATTTTGAAAACTGATTCAGTTTTCCCTCTCTCCTCCATTACACCACATCCTCCTCCATCACACCACCTTCTTTTCTGGAAAACCAAACCAACGTTTTTTTTTCTCACAAAACCCTTCCCCTCATTTCTTATCTTCCTCTCCTTCCCAAATTTCTCCACCACTCTATATCTCAGCCACCCTCTTGGCAAGGACGCTATTAGGAACTTGCAAGGGCAATTTTCGGTGCTTCAGAAAGTATCCACCATTATTTCCGGCGGCCATCATCTCCATTTTCCGGCATCTAGACCATAATATCCGGCGGTCCCACTGCATCAACACGGTAACAATTTTATGCATTTATTTCAATAAAATCTCTATCTTTTCCATAAATTATTTCATTTCTATTTCAAAACGGATGATGGGATTTAAATGTTTGTTGCTGTGTTTTTGTTGTTGTCACCACCACCATAACCATAGATGTCTGATCAACCATCTCGTAGTAAGAAAAATCCATCGACCAAAAAGCGTAAAACTATCCTTGTGTTTGCACCCCAGTCGAGATCTTTAACCCAAGCCGAGCAGGTTGTTCTGTTCGAAAGAACGGCTTCTACTGCAGCCCGTAGTAATTTTCCTAGGGTCTTCAGTCAGCGCCCTCTTCTTTTAGATAGTACTTTTAGTATTCAGCATATCACCGCCAGGCTTGCAAAAATCGTTGATGATCACCACTGGGGAGCTCTTGCAGACGAACGAGTTGCACCTATTAATTTTACAATGGTTGCAGAATTCTATTCAGTGCTATCTATTATTAACCTGGATGAGTTTGATGATGGTATAGTTCATTCTGTCACGATTCGCACAACCACGGTCCCTTTCTCTCCCAAAACCATTAACGAGTTTTATCGTATTCCCGAAATCCCTAGAGACATTGAGTATAACACCGTCTAGGAATTAGATAATCCGTCTAAGATGTGGGAGCGAGCTGAGGCTTTTAGGAAGAAATTTGACCCGACTACTGACTAGGTTCATGGTAGATTTTGTTTTAGGAATACTACACGCCAAATCCAAGCCCTTAAGCACTTCCTAAGTCACAACGCTTTGCCCTCTCGTCATCTATCGAGCTTTACCTTTGAAGAAGCCTCGCATCGAATTTGCTATCCTCGAGGTCTTCCCGCTGGCATGGGCATCATTATTCATGCCAAAGCCGTGTTGTTTGTCGAGAAGTGTCGGCGGGATGGCAATATACTCTTTCCCGCCTTATCTCAGGCCTTTGCATGCTTCATCGAGTCACACGCTTACCCAAAGGATATGATGGTTTCTCCATCCTCGCTTCATATTAACCCAAACCTACCTAAGACCCTCCGTCATTCACCAGTCCCTCCCGACATCTCGGTCCTTAGTCGCCTGGGCATACCACCTTCGCTTGCCCTTTCTTCGACTCGGTCCGCCTCGCTCAGACCTCTACCAGGACCCGGCTGCATGCGCCCATCCAGATTTTCAAGATGCTGAGCTTGCTTTCCTACGTGGTAGCCAGGCTGCCATGAGTGCAAATATGACCTTAGATTTTGACAGTTATATGTCAGTGGGCCAACGACATCTGTGTTGGTGTCCTGTGCCAACGCAACTACATTGCCTCGCTCAACCCGACCCTTGCCTGAATGCCAACCGGTAGCGGTACCCCACTTGTTCTCAAACTGCTTACATAGTTCTTGACCGTTGCCAACCATTCTGCTTACACCCTTATCATCCTTATCCGTCGACGCGACCAGTGGTGGTGTGTCTGGGTCGGTTTTCACAAGTGTATGTACGGAGACTCTATCTCAGGCTGCTATGAGATTACCATTTTCAGTGGCGTCACTCAGTTCTGGTCTCGGTACTTTGGATTTAGAGTGCTCGGTCACGATGACTACTATCAGTGCGAGTTTAGGACAGTTCGCTGCTGGCATTGCTTCCTCTGAGCCGATTGGTTCACATAGCATTGATCTCGAGGGTACTTATCGTGAGCATGAAATGGACGAGGACGTGGCTTAAATTATTTGTCTTTCATCAGTATCAGTTCAAACAATTTCATCATTTAACGTTGACTATTTCGCTTGTTTTATTTCAATTTATGTGAATCTTTAACTATTATGCTTGTGACTTTCATATTTTGGGTTTGTCGGAATTTTTCCTATTTTGGGGTCACACTGAATGCAAGTTTGCAGTTCTTTTTCTTTTTTATCCGTGATTTGATATATTTTGGCGTAAATTTCCCCTGTATGAATCATTTTGATTATTTTGGCCGTATATTTGATGTTTTGGCGTGTGCCATGATCTTTTCGGCGCGCGCCAAAAAGTTGGATGTCCATCTGACCGGCTTGTCCAATCGATAGACTTCCTACAGCTTTATGTCACTCGGCGCAGACCATGAACACATGTGACGTGCGCCGGCAATCACTATTGCTCATCAGAGAGTTTCGACCCTTTTCTCACCATTTTTCTTCCCATCTTCTATATAAATATCATTCCTTCTTATTTCCTATCTTCACCATAAATCTTTCCATCCCCTTAGTTTTTACACACCTCCCTCCATCATGTCTTCTCCATCCTCCATTTCACTCTCACCACCCCGATATGACGAAGATTACCCTCATCGGGGTGCCACTGTTGCTGCAACCGTGATTTCTTGCCTTGCTGATTACTTTGGTCATGCTCCTCCTTTCATTGAAAAGGGGCTCAATCATCGTAAGCTCTCGCCCGCTATGGACTTGCGCATCGCCTACCAACTTTGGCAGCGCTTCTCTAAACCCCCTTGTGGCCGTGCCAACATCACCCACGTCCGTGAATTCTACTCCGTGCTCACTGCTACTATCATTCACAAAAATCCAACCAATCCTTTGAAGATTCACGGCGTAAGCATCCTATTTGACCCTCAGCAGATTAACAATGCTTTCAATCTTGGTTACTTCAATGAGAATCCGGCCATGCACTATGAGGTTGTCTGGCACCTCCACAACCCTGTTAACTTTTGCCGTAAAGCTTCCGAGGCCATGACCTACTTTTTCCCTCGGGGGGTGGTATGCCGCATGAGCCGACTATTGTGGACCTTTCAAAGGAGAGATGCGCACTATCAAACGTTTCATCAATTCCCGCATTTTCCTTCTACGTAGACATTTCTCATATCACCCAAGAGAGAGATTATACCGATGTATGCCATTAGGACGGATGTTCCTCATAATCAAGGGTCGCCTCATCCATGCTTCCATCCTCGAATTTGCTACTACTCCACTGGCTCACGCGAGATCACACTTCCATTTCCTTGGTTAATTACTGTCGCCGTGTGCTCGCCCCCATAGACCCGCTGGATGAGATGTTCCCAACAAGAAAACGCAGGGTGGTCTAATGCCTATAGATCAAGTTGGAGGTTCCTTCAGTGAGGTGAATGAGTTTCCCGAGGACAATTCTGATGATGAGTGATGATGATGTTTCGTCTTGTTGGTTGTGTTGTTGGTTAGTTTCTAAGTTTTTCAATCCCACCCGCTACCTATTTGAATAAAGTTGTTGTATTTGTTGTTCTTCTCTGTAGTTTCCTTCAGTTTGGTTTTAATGATTTGGTGCTGGGCACCTTAGTCGTCTGTTGTTGTTTCTTTCTATCCTTGTATAATATAGTAAGTTTGTTTCTTTCTAGTTTCTGGTTATTCATTTTTTACTTTTACCTACTTATCTGCATGCCTTCTCCTGATTTGCTTTATTACACTTTACTATGATTAATTTTATGTTTTCCCTCCTACTACTTTTCCCTTCACTAGTCATTGAGGACAATGCTAGATCGTAAGTGGGGAGTGGAACCGTAGTCGGGAAACCAAAGAATATATTCACTATATACTTAAGAAACACTTAACTTTTAGTCGAACTCGAACACTTAAGTGGACAAAATAAATTTTGGTACAAATCAAGATATGTGATTATAAGAATAGATGTATTAACAAAGTAAGTATCTTTAAAAAATTATAAATGGATTTTATTGTGATTCTGTGATTATAGTGTGAACTCTTAGAGTACGTATATCTCAATTTTTATTAACAAGTAAACTTTTATGTGATCATGAAAGCATGCCCCTTTAGCAACTAGAATTTAGGTTTGATATCCTTTTGAGGCGAAATAGAGAGGTATTTAGAGTCAGAGCTAAGGATGACGGTCCTGACATTTCTTTGATTTAGCCAGAGCCAAATGGCCTACCCGAACATAAATTTCCACATGTCCCCACCTCAACCTTTTAGGGTGGCGAGACCCCACTCGAAACATCCATTCGTGATTAACCTCATTATGACCCAACCCTTAACCGAATTCTGGTCTACATTTCCTTCTTATCCCGCAAGTATAGTAAGTTTCTATGGATTATGCGGTGATGATTCGAGAGTTAAGAGTTGGATGACATTCGTGGCACGTTGTTGAGATGTTATTTTATCGAGTTCGAACCATTGTATATATATGTATTTAAAAAAATTAAAAAACGCTTTCATTTATAGTGTAAATATGATCAAATAATGGTTGTAGTTCAAAGAAAACGTGGAAGGATAGATTATCAAGATCAAGTAATATGGGTTGGGAAGTTAGTTAATTTGTTGGGGTACATTTATTCTCGTGTTGGTTATGAGGAGACGTCTTTAGTAGCTATACGAGAGTAGTAAGTACCGTTCATATTTCATTGAGTCGAAGGTGTAGAATGCTTACTATCTTGCTCATTTTCTTTTGATATATTTTTTTTATCCCTTCGATAAGCCAATTCCCGAGCCTAACGTAACAAGCTTGCAAGTCCTGCCCGATCTATCTCCTTGACTCTGAATGCCTCGATTAGTGGAGATTGGTATTATTCATAAGCCTATGGATTGCATTTTATGAGCTTGCATGCATGATTTTCATATTTCGATTGCCTGATAACAAATCTGAGAAATAGTCACACACACACACACACTCCGCTATTGTCTTGGATCACGTCAAACGTACATTTATAATTTTTGATTAGTTACATTACCTAGTTGACATCCAATTCCCGACATTGCATTATCTTAGCTGTAACTCTATTTATTTTATCGCTTGTTTGCTCGAGGGCGAGCAAAAGCTAAGTGGGGAGTGGTTGATGTATGTCAACCGGATGATAAATTTCCACAATGTTTTATCCCAATTCTCTAGTATAACGTGATAATTCGCATCAATTATAGTGAATTTAGTAATAAATCAATTTTTTTTTAATGCATGTAGGCACAACCAATTTCTAACGTTTTGTCAATCTTTAAGAGTTATCTATTATAATTTTTTATCAGAATTACTCATGCTACTTTTGTTTTGATACTTTGCAGTGATAGCGGGAGTGTGAATTATAAAAGATCGAAACCGGAACAAACCATCTAGTAGAAGAAGGAAAATGGAAAAGGAAAATGAGGAGTTCTCGGCTCATTTCATGCAAATTTCAGATTTGGTGATGTCTCGGCGTAGGCCGAGACATAATATGGCGCAGGCCGAGACATCAAAGAGTTTAATAGCAGATGCATTAAATGGATGTCAAATCTCAACAACTTCTATCACGATCGGCGCGCACCAAGGACCCTATGGCCTGCGCCGAATTACTCAAAAATGCGGATTTTGCAATATAACTATTGCACAAAAGAGAAAGAAAAAGAGTTGGTTTTGGAGAAGTTTGATAGAGAGACTTGCAGTGCAACTTCATCCTAAGGCTTCCTTAGCCAAAAAAATCTACCATTTTAACATTTAAATCTATTGTAAACAATTTAGAATCATCATTTTGAAACTCAAGTCTTTCAAATGGATGTAGAAGCAACTATCTTGTGTTTTATTTTCATCAAAATCGGAGTGGATGAACCTCACTTCGAGTTCATCATTCAAATTTGGTATTCTCTTGATTTTTACTTTGATCTAATTGTTCTTATCATTATGAATGCTAGCTTTAACTTGTTAGTAGTTATAATCATAAGTGGCTAGTTCTTTGTATTGGCTAAGATGATATAGTAAAGATAGTTAATCCTTTTGTTGTTTGTAATCGATCGTTTTTGTTGCCAGCTTTTATTGTGTTGGAGATCCTCTTGCTTGCTTTGATTGATAATATGTACATTGGAGTAATTAACCAATGTATGTACCTACATAACTAGTAGACACCGAACGGAGACGTTAGTTGTGAGACGAGGGCAAGAGGGACGGAAGGTAGAATCGACCTTAATGGAATTCGGTTCCTTATCCGTGGAGTATTGCATTCAAGTGTTTATCGTGTCGAGTCATTAGGTTTAAGGTGCTTAAACCAAGGATAAGGCATAGTGTACGTAATTTTATACACTCGTATGAGGGAACATTGCATGTTTAGGAATGCACCATTCACACAATAGAACATTAATGGAAGGCGGTAGGTTGATTGAGTCCAAGCAATCTAAGGGAAATAACTTGACTTATAGATCATCTTAGTTGATTTCTTTTATCGTTTGAACAATCTTGTAGCTACTTATTAGTTTATTAAACAAAAAGTGCGATTCAAATCAAGATAATAACAACTAATTAGTGTTTAACCTCACAATTCCCTTGGGATATGACATTGACCACCGTACTAGACTATAATTGACCCGGTACACTGCCGGTGAGATTGAACCCTAGGAAAGTTTGCATCAATACCAAGTATTCTTTCATGTTCGGCTGAAGGCCTCGTATATATCCTCTTCTAAGGAAGGTATCTCAATGATCGTCTCAGATTGTTAAACAATAACCAGTTCTCGTCTGGTTGCAGCAGCAGTAGTGGTAGAGGGATCCATAGATTGGTTATTGATAATGAGGTGGAGAATATGAACAAACTTTGTCCTCATCTTGTTTGCATTGCATCCAATATCAATTTCCGGTCCTTTTTTCCATTCAATTAGCTTAAAGAGTGCATCTCTGCTGATAATAACAACTTTTGATGGCTTTGCTGTGGGACCAGTCTCAAGATTCATAACCTCTCAAAATGTATCTTTATTGATGGTGAGATTCCTACCTTGCAGATTTGTAGTGATCTCGTTCGTCTACACCTCATTGTAGACTGCATTTCTCCAGAAAATGTGGACATCTTCAGGACTATATTTCTGATTCCGGTAGTCAAGATCGAATACTGTCAAGTTTGGTTCTTCTCAAGTATTGTATCACGATCTGAGCGACCGGAGAGCTTTGTGTTTCCGTCAAATATCCGTCGAGATGATAAGATTTCCCGGTGAGGACTTGTCATTGGTAAGCCACTTGATGGGAAAATAAGAAGATTTTTGGGAGGATTTGAGAGAACTTTTCAGAGAAACAGGGTTTTCAAGTTTGAAATTTTATTTGCTCTTGGATGATATTGAAACGATCGACTTTTGAGGGGTTATATGGATAATGGACGGTGGGGATATAAATGATCTAGAGGTAGTGTATGTAAATAGAGGAGCCCTGGGTAATGTACTGTAATGATAATTGGTTTTATTATTAAAAAGACAAAATAAGAGTTTTAAATGCCAGAAAAGCGATGTTTTAATTTTTATTTGATTTAAAATGACAAACCAAATAGTGGAATAGTGGATTCCATCAGAAAGATAATGCAACCAACAAACAGATTTTGAAAGAATAAATGTTTTAATCATTATTTAACACACGATTTTTTTTTCCACCGCCCTTAATCCTATTTTTTCAACTTTTTTTCACATTTATTACCACTCCCCCATGATAATTTCGTGTCCGGGGAATCGTGATACACGTCATTAAGACGAGCATATGCAATAGGACCAATTTAAACATTGTGAGATGTGCTTTTTGCAGAAAAAGCATTGTGATTAAAAATTAAGATTTGCAATAACATTTTTTTTGCTAGTGGAAAGGGAAAGAAAGTTGGGGAGTGAAGCAATTGAACGACTTCTATTGAAATTTGTTTTGCATAAATAAATTAGGTATTTATTCTACTCAGTTGTGAGTTATTCAAATTTCTTGTTATTTCCTTTGTGTTTCTGTTGTGAAATTTGACTTCAAGATTGTGCTTTATATTGTTTGATTCGATTCACCATTAATTCATTTGATTCTAATATCAATTAACTCAATTTTGACAGTTTTTTTCTTTCAATTTTATTGCATTTGTGCCCTTGGGGGACAATTATTGAAAATGACACATATTGGACTTAATTAGGCAAAAAGGACATCCAAAACAAACACTTAGTTATAAGGACAAAAATTAGATAGATAGACCCAAATACCCTTAATGAAAAAAAAAAAAAAAAAAAAAAAAAAAGCCGCCGAAGATATAGCGCTGTTATTAAAAAGAAATGTAGCGCTGTTACATTTGTTTTGTTCATGTATTTGTGTTTTTGTTTTGTTTTTCTTTTTATTTTCCTGGACTTTCTTTTTAATTTTTTTTTATTATGCTAACAGCTTCTTCTTTTTTTCTTTTTTTTTTCCCGTCGATCACCGCGATGTATTGACCATCTCAATGCAATAATCATTCCGATGCATTGACCACCGCGATTCAGTTACCACCGCGATGCATTGGCCACCGCAATGCAGGGGCAACCCGATGCAGTGACCACCCCCAATGGAGAGACACCGCGATGCATTGACCACCCCGATGCAGAGACACCGCGATGCACTAACCACCGCGATGCATTGACATCGGCAATCATATATGAATGACATTTGATATTTTTCCAACTTAATTTCATAAAATCAATTTCTTTTCTTCATAAAATCGACTTCAAATGACTATATCTTTTGATATAAAACTACGATCAACATAAATCTTTCACCTTAATTCATATTTTTATGCAGTGACATCGGCAATCATATATGCAGTGATATCAACATTTTATGCAGTGACATCGACAATTTATGCAGTGACATCGGCAATTTATGCAGTGACATCAGCAATTTATGCAGCGACATCGGCAATCAGATATGCAGTGACATTTGATGAAGCAACACCGTGATTACATTTGATATTTTTCCGACTTAATTTCATAAAATCAATTTCTTTTCTTCATAAAATCGACTTCAAATGGCTATATCTTTCGATATAAAACTACGATCAACATAAATCTTTCACATTAATTCATATTTTTAGCGCAGGACATCGGCAATCATATATGCAAAGGATATCAACATTTTATGTAAGGACATCGGCAATCATATATGCGTGACATCAACATTTTATGCAGTGACATCAACAATCATATATGAATGACATCAACAATTTATTTAGTGACATCGGCAATCAAATATATTCAGTGATATTTTTCAGGGGAAATCAAGCTTATGTGCCGCGTCGAGCTATATCGAGTACTTAGCCAGTCGAGTTTGATGTTGCCTTTTTATGGCTCAATCGAGCCCAAACTTTTTTAGTCGATTCGAGCTCGAGCCCTAGGGAGTATCGAAACCCTTCATTCTATTACGATACTATCCAACCCCTTCATTATTTCCATCTAAGCTAGCCATTAGCCTTTATCTATTGGCAAGCTTCTCTATCCATAAAATGTGAATGGAAAAAGGAATTATAATTAAAATTGTTCACCTAAATAATCATAACTTCAATACATGCAACAACATATTTTGGCATCAAAAGCTGATCCATATTAGGGGAAGTCAAACACATCTGTTTCAAAGAAGTTTTTGATCACTTGACAAAAAAGAAGAGAAAATAAACATTTAAAGGACTACACAAAAGCTTCAGAAAAATACTGAGTATCCTCCTCCTCCTATCCCCAAAAGCAAAGGTTTGTATAATTTTGCTATAAAACTACGAACAACATAAATATTTCACCTTAATTCATATTTTTATGCAGTTACATCGGCAATCATATATGCAGTGATATCAACATTTTATGCAGTGACATCGGCAATCATATATGCGTGACATCAACAATTTATGTAGTGACATCGGCAATTAGATATGCAGTGACATCAACATTTTATGCAGTGACATCGGCAATTTATGCAGTGACATCGGCATTTTATGCAGTGACATCAACAATTTATGTAGTGACATCGGCAATCAGATATGCAGTGACATCAACATTGAGAATCAGGTTACAAATGAACTTTTTGTCCCGAAATTAGGAAGATTTTTCAGGGTGTGTTATATTACCTTAATGATCAAATTGATGTAATAAACGATGATTTGATTTAAACAAACACGTTGAGCAGATTGATAAACAAATTTATTTGAAAACTAACTAACTAAAACTTTATAGTAAATTGATAATCCAAACGCAGGCTGATATTAAAGTAACTTAAACTTTTAGCGATGGTTGAAAAGCGTCACTGAAACTACTTACAAGTATACATCAAGCTTAAGACTTAAAGAATAGGCTCTTCTTAATAAAAACCAAAATGTCTATAGATGATTCAGTGTAGTTCCAACTATTAAAACAAAATATATGCGTATTTGTACGTAGACAAAGGAAGAGATTTCGATGAATGGCAAGTTGACCTCGTCTAAGATTACACCTTCTCTATGAATGCTGCTGAGAGTTTCTTCCATCAATCCTATCCAAAACTCAGATCGCCCATATCATGAGACGGAAAGATGCATCCTGGCTTGTGCATTACCTGGGATCCATCCCAGAGTGACCCCAATAAACACTTCCGAATCCACCTTCTCCGAGCTTGTTATCGTAATTGAAATTGTTAGTAGATGAATGCAGCTCTTTTAACGAAAATATCCTCCATTTTAGCTGTTTTTCCCTTTGCTGCATTTCAATAACTTTCCATGCTGAAGCACGAGAAAAATAATTCTCTGACTAAAACAACAGAGCAAAAGAAAGTAGCTAAAATTTCCTGACCCCATTTAAGCATTGAAATTGACATACTCCCAGAAATTGTCATCAATTATCAAGCGAACTACTGAATAGTGCTCAAAGAATGAAATCAAACATCTTTGGCAAGATTTCAGATAGCCAAGTAAACCACATAAATGACAATGCAATAGAGAAATATCCATAAATAACACATCTATTTATTAAGGAACCATTATATTTTTAACGCATAAATATTAATAATTTTGTCATACAACTATTAACATAATAATTCAACAAAAAAAAAAAAAATGCTACCTGTTATTGAAACGGAGAAGATCAAAGGATGGAGAAGGCCCGTAAATAAGAAATAAGAAATAAGATCAAAGGATGGAGAAGCCAATTTCTTCTTAGCCGGAGCTTTCAAGTGGCAGGTGTGTCTCCATCCGCTGGATTCTTCTCGCGACCTTCTTCTCTTTTTTGGTGCCATCGTCGTGAACTCGAACAAGAACCGAAGAAAAGTCGGGGATTTCAAAGAAAGGGTAATTTAGTAAAGTCGTAAAAATACGTCCTTATAACTAATGATCTTTTAAACGTGTCCTAAGTGCCTAATTAAGTCTCAAAACACGTCCTTATAAACAAATAACACTTTTTAATATCTGCTAGAGTAAAGATTTTCTACTTTTTTTAAATTTTGGTATAATGTTTTTGATTTACAAGGATTTTAGAGGTATTTGGATTGATCAGATCTGGGGAGATTTGAAAACATCATTAATTTTATCTTTCTGATTCATAATTTAGACAAATTTATTTCTTAAGTTGTTTATTTCTCTGTCAAAAAAAGGTTGATCCCCTCAATAAAATTGTTTATTTCTTTTTAATATTTGAATTTGTTTTTTATATTGTGATTGTCTTATTTATTTTAACATTGTTGATGAATTTTGTTGTGAAATTAATGTGCGGTTATTAAATTGGTGGGAAATTTACAATATTATAATAGAAAAAGTTAAAAGTTGAGTTTAGTCTATTGTAGGCATCAATGTGACATGGGTTGGCAATACACACCACGTGAGATGATTTTGTTTTTTCCTATGTAAATGTATATCAGAAACCACTTTTCTATCAGACACGCTTCTTGCGACGATAACGCCTTTCCTCATATCGATTTTAATCACCGATCTTTCCTCCATTTATTGGGCTCCGCGTGTATCTTCTCATTCAATCTCGGAATCGATTACCAAAATATCTCCTTTTGTACTTGTTAATGCGACAAGTCTTGTGTAACATTAGGCTTGTGACAATAATGTAATTTGATAAACGGTCTATTAAATTCCCTTTGAAATTGCATCTTGTTTGACTTTTCAATCCTTTTGTGTGTTTATCCCAATCTTTAAGTTGTCCATAGTCATCTATCTTCCCGACGAGATCCCATTTCCACTTTAAGGTTTCCTAATTTCTGCCTAATTAAAAACGACGTCGCTTTACGCGCTGCTTTATTTCTCAAGAAAATAAAATAAAAATAAAAACAAAACCAAAAATAAAACAAATATAAAACGACTTCGCTTTTACTTGCATAATCGTAAATTAGACACACAAATCGATGTTGATCTCATCCCCTATCTTCCAAGGTCGCTTGATAACCAAGAGTCGTCTGAATATCTCCACTGGTCGACTTTTCCAACAGTTTGACTCAACATAAAATCGTATGATCATCAAAATCGATAGAGAGACCTAACATATATTTGACTCCAAATGTTATGCCTATATCAATTAAGGTGATTATTAAACTCACTATCTGATCTGCCAAGTGAGCTCACTCAAAATGTCAAAGATCAGTTCCACTAGTTCATCTCAAATGATCTTTTGGATTAAGAAAGATTCATTAATCCTAAGAGACTTTTTAGAGCAGCCGTAGTGGTAGGGGGTTATTAACCACATGGACACCGACAAAAGTGCTTATGTGGCATAATGTTATTGCAAGGAAAATATGGAAGAGTTGTATGCTGATATTTGATTGATAAGATATAAGAATTGCCAGAAAATAATTTAGTGCTATTAATTAAAATATTAATAAATTTTCCTTCATCAATAAATGTAATTTACGCTTTTGTTGTAACATATTTTTCGATTTTTTTAACAGACGTAATATATTTTCTTAAAAATTTATTTGGTCATTTATATAAAATGTTTGGTATTGTATTAAATAAAAATATAATTTTTTTCTGTGTTGTTTTGTATATAAAATGATTCATGCATTTATGTATGATTAAAATTTATCAAAGAATACTCTATTTTTTTATAAACATTTAAGTGTTTACCTATTCTTAATATACATGAGCTTTGGTATTATTATACAACATTATTATGTCAACTTTATCAGAAATTGATGCTACAGGCGGAATTACTATGCTTAAACGCGCGACACGACATACTATTTTCACCATCGACATGATGCCAGAAAGAGACATGTTACCGCACAACCGCTTCTATTATAACGAAATGACACAACAAATTTTTAAACCATCGATTATAATGAAGCCTACATCACAATCAATAGATACTACATCACAATAAATGATAAAAAATGTGTTGCCGTCATGTCAAGCCACGCACGAGAATAGCGTGCTCATAACATTTCTCTTTTACACGCTTATTGTTGAACATCTTTTCTTCAAGACAATTATCGTTGCGCATACTTTCCTTTATTGTACCCACCCACTACTACCAAAAATCAATCAAACACTACCACTATCCACTGATTCAATCATCTATGCCAATACTCATGAATTGGCTATAAAATTCCCCCACCAAGCTTACTGAGTTTATTCACAACACTCTTATCTCCCTTTCTTTATCTTCATATCATTGTGCATTTTAAGATTTTTTAAACCAAGAATGCCTCGATTTACTGCATTTTGGAATCACATTCGTAGAGAGAGGGAGGCTCGTGAAGCAGCTGTGAGAGAAGAAATTGAGATAGAAAATGAAATGTATGAGGGTCTAAAAGAAATGACATCCAATGCTGAAAGTCTATTTGCGATGGAGCCTTTGAACAGTAGGACATACATTCGCCAGACCGTGCTTCAAGGCACGATGATCTCACGAGAGACTACTTCAACACGGATGCCATATTTCCAGATCATTTCTTCCATCGTAGGTTTCAATGCGCCACCAATTGTTTGAGCGTATTCTTCACAGGGTCACTGAAGCAAACCCGCATTTCATGACAACTTCCAGACTGCACAGGGCGGCTTGGATTGTCACCACCACAGAAAGTAATGGCAGCTATCCGCTTTCAGCATACGGGTTCTGTTTTGATAGCTTGGACAATATATCATCAAAATCGGGGTGAAGACGGCCAAAGATGTTACAATCCAATTTTGTAACACTATTATATGCTGCAAGATGTTACAATCCCTTTTAAGGCATAGCAACAACGAGAGTTTGGTTTCTTATGCAGCAAAATGGGCCTACAGGAATATTTGGGAAAGTGTTTTCAAGTATGAAGCTATAAGGCAGGGTTATCCGTCATGGTTATATTTTTTTGGTGAATCAAGAAAAAATTTGTAAGCAGTCATTATAGGACACTATCGTGGTTATGTTGCAAAAGAAAGGAGTTTCACAGGTTCTCCAAAGAAACAATGAGATATCAAGGTTTTCAGATATCAAAATTTGATCACACTGATTATAACATAGTACCAGTTATCTCAACCAAGATATCAACAAAAATTACATATTCAATCTCGTGATTTACAGAACCACAATTAGCACAACAAATTCAATTATGCAATCAAGTTCTAAGTTCAATGTATGATAGATTTCAGAAGCTCAAGTATTACAAGTTCATATTTCAAAGCAGGGCCGGTCCTATAGTGAGGCCAGAGATACCGCGGTCTTAAGCCCAACGGTGTCGGGAGGGCCCAACGTTACATGTTTCGCTAAAAGGAAAAAAAATCGTGTAGATTCAATCCGATCCAACCTAATATAAATTTTTTTTTTTATAAAGGCCCAAATTTTTGTTCTGATGATGCTTTCAAACTTGTGTAAAATTCATATGCATACTATGCCTTTTTATAGGCTGAAGGAAGCCCAATTCGAACCGAGGTGTTCCTACAAGAAAAGGTAAGGGTTATCATCATTCGCATGCAGAGGTGCATCAATTCAAAATTCAGAATCTGAAAAGGAGCATGGATTCGAAAATGCATATACCTTCATGAACTGATGCATGTATTGGTTCAGGTCGGACCCTATGCGATAACATTAATTCATACGGCAACTCGTATACAAACGATAATCAAAAAATTTATTTATGAAAATAATATCTACAGTTTTGTGTATACGTATGAGTTTGGTTTTTGTTTCTAAATATGCTAGAAAAGACTACTTTGTAGGTATGTTTTAAGCCTATCAATAGATTGAATTTTGTATTTACGGATGTTAAAAACGCGATAAGTATGTTTTATAAAAAAAAAAAAAAAAAAACTTTAGCTAAAAGCGCCAAATCTTAACTTAACCTTAAGTCCAAAAACGCAGGGTCGGCCCTGCTTTCAAAGGTATACCAACAATAACTTTGAGATAATGCAATATAACTTTAACCCGCAAACAAAATACTCATAACTTATTCAAGAACTCATTTAATTAATAAATTTCAGGCTTTATCAAACACATGTAATAAGAAAACAGAGTGAAGCACAAGTGGTCGTTTGAAAGTAAAAATATAATCGATTTTTCACCATCCGAAATTGATTAACTATATTTAAGATAATTGATTATGAAGATGTATACTTCAATCCTTTTCAATAGATAAACAAGAACAAAACAACCTTTCCTTTTATCATTCAATCAAGCAGCAAACACTACCAACGAGCAAACCCTAAATCAAGCAATTTGAATGCTTTTTTGCCCTGTGTTTTTCTTTGATTTCTTTTTCCACGTAAGAAGTAGTAAAGCTCAAAGAACAAGTCCCAACACCGAATACGGAACAAAAATTACTCCTAATTTATTAAAAGATGTCATTTATTAAGACAAAAATGATTATTACATCTAAAGTACGGTACGACAAGAATCTTGAGAGCATTAGAGGTGTGGGGAAAGGAGAAAAAAAAACTAGACAAAAATTCGAGACAAGAATTGAAGCCTGGAGCAAGAAAACATGGGAACTAAAAGATTCTTCACTTTTACAAAACAGGCACAGTGGAATTGCAACTCTTTAAGGTTCATTATCATCAATTTTGTCAAAGATAGCGGCAACAATTTACTAACCCATTACAAATTCTTCATTAATTGGTCAAGAACATGGTTAATAACATGCTGTTGAAGAACATGGTTAATAACATGTTGTTCCATTCTCAACAAAAAAAGAAAGAAAGAGAGAGTTACCTGCTATTTGCCCTCTTCACCCCGGAATTCAGATTAAAATAAGCAGGGCCGGCCCTCGCTTTTGTTGGTCTTAAGACCAAGTCCCCGAATTGGGTATTTTAGTTGAAATTGTTTTTTTTTCTTAAAACATACTTATTGTTAGATATTTTTTCATTAATAAATATTTTGGTTATCGTTTGCATACTAGTTGCCGTGACGATAATAATGTTATCGCAACGAACGGGTTCGACTCGCCTCGTCAGTCACGGTGGGTCGAGGGGCGCGGCCCCTTCAAGTGGTCGAGGAGCAACAACTAACTCAGGGTTCGGGGCAACGCCTTCAAACCTAAACCAATGCATGCATCGCTCATGAAGTGGATATGCATTTTCGATACATGCATTTTCAAACTCATATGTACTTACCTTTCGTCGTAAATGTTGCATGCTTTCATCCGTTAATGTTGACAAATCTACCTTTCGTGCAAGCGAGTACTTCCATTCATTTATAGGGTACTTGCAACCTATAAAAGGCATAAGTATGCAGAGGAAAATTCATAAGTTTGACAACATCATCGTAAAAACTTTGAGTGTCATCGGGTTTGATTCAAACAAGTCACCGCTTGAATCAAACACCCCATTGTATCCTCGAAAGAGATTTTCATTTGATCCTTAGTGACAAATCGTGCGGCGAAACATCTCTTAAAAGACAATGTTATTAACGTGCCTTGAGTTTATAATTCTCTCACAAATCCTAAGTACTACATATTTTCCAACACTTATCGCTTTTTTTAACATCCGTAAATGCAAAAATTAATAAAACTTGTTTGTATGTCTATTTTTTTTGGGTCAAGTAAATTTTTATCGGGGCTTTTATCAATTATAGTAAAAAATTTGGGCCTTTATCAAAAAGAAAATTAACATATTATATTAGGTTGGACAGATTAAATCTACACAATTTTTTTTTTTTTTTAACGAAACATGTACCGCTGGGCCTCCGACACCGCTGGGCTTAAGACTCGGTCTCGGGCCTTAGCATAGGGCCGGCCCTAAAATAAGCACCAATTTTTGCTTTTTAACCATTGTTGTAATGAAAAGGGCGGGAGATTTCCGAGGTCGGATCCTCTCATTGTAGGTCAATCACAAAGAGAGGTCAGCAGATGTCGAAACGACACCGCTTCGACGCAATCCGACGCAGCTTTGGGCGTGAACTTTAAATATAAAAACATCACCGCTAAACGGAGTCGTTATACGTCGAACGACGCCAAGCTTTCACACAAAAGATCCACAAAGATTCATCCTTCACGGCATTTATCCCAATTCGAGATTTCCCGGCAAAGTTGATTGACGGAAGATTTGACAAAAAGTAGGAAGAGAAAGAGTTGAGTTACTCTCCCCAAACTCCCACTGCAGGGTATCCAGCACTTGAAATACTTGATGGAAAGGCCTCCTACAATTTCATTACTATTTTAATTTTAGTCTTAAAAATACCTCCATTTTTTATATGTCGATTGAGGCAAATTAAAATGCCCTTATTATCACGCTTCTTAGTTCTATAAATATGTTTTCACAGAGAGGTTTTGTAAAGATGTCTCCACACCGATCGTCTCACAATAATTTCAAATCACCTTTTCCATTATGGTCTCTACTTAAATGATGTTTGATATCAATGTGCTTTGTCTTGAATGTTGTATTGATTCTCATATCATACATGATTGGAATTCATTTTTTTAATCTCTGTAGAGCTTTGTTGAGTTTGAAGATCTTCCCATTTCATGTTTCAAAACCCAAAGAAGGTTGCATATAAATATCTTACCAAATCTCCTTTCAAGAAGCCATTCTTGACATCAAACTGCTGAGATCCCAATTGAACATAAGAAATAGAGATATCAAAATCCCTACAGATTCACTTTTGCATCAGTGACAAAAGTATCAAAGTAGTCAATGCCTAATATCGTAGAGAACCCTTAGTAACTAACTGATTTTTACCTTTCAATGGTACCGTATGAATTGTATTTGATGGTATACACCCATTTACACACAAAAGGTTTAATCTCATTCGTGTCCGAACAAGACTCTGTGTCCGTTATTTTCAAGAGCGTATATATCCTCATTTATACCGCTTATCCATTTCTCATCTTGAAGGACCTCATGTAAGTCGTTAGTATTATGATAGATTTGATATGAAGGCCCTGTGTTTTTAGTTGAGATTTATAGAAATGAATTTTTATGGGATGTTTGGTGAAATTGATCGCTGTAAGTCACTAACGCCGATATTACTAGCAAGAATACTAGTACATCGTAGTATAGTAATTGCGAGTCAAGGCCGATCCCACAGAGACAATGCAACTTTAACTATAAACGATTCTAATCTAATTAAGTTTACATAGATGGTCTTTGACCAACAATAAACATGAAAGAAACTTGGTATTTCTCCCTCTTCTCACCAATCTACTAACTTGGATTAGTTAATCTTTATATTTACTTCCCCACTTAATTTCCTTAAATTAACAGCGCGAGCTTTTGATTTAATTATAAGCTACGGGTGCAACTCCTAACCTTATCTACTCCGACTATGGTAGTAGACAATCTATACGCAAGCTACCCTCCTTAATTGGTCCGTAATAGCCCATACGCATAAAGAACTAGAATTATCGATATCGAGCGCTAACTCATACCGCTAACCCGCCTAGACAGCTGTCGACACTGATCAGCACGTTCCGAGGGTCCATCAAAACTATGTCCAAATTAACACTTCACTATTCGTATTTCATGTTAATTTTACGATTACAATAAGCAGATTGGCCAGATCTAACCTACTATCAATTAAAACTGTCGATCAACGTAGCTGTAGTGAATCCTCCAGATTAAGTTTTCTAAATATTGCCTCGGTAAACCGGTATAGGCCGCCGGCTTACTGGGTCACTTTTTCTCAATTCCAGATCTACATTGCTCAATTACGATTAATCTAAGTAAATCATGGGTCGTTAAACATGTAGATTAACTAAAACACATAAATACGAACGGATCTACCATATTGAAGACAAAAGGAACGCTCAAAGTTTCATACCTTCAACAAGGAGATCTAGCCTCGATCTACTCAAGCTAAAGATGGTAGAGAAAGGAGAAACCGTAAATAACTCCTCAAAAGCTTGGAAAACTTTATTTCATCAAATTGTATAATGTAATTGAAAATTCAATAATAAGATATGAAAACTTATGCTAACGTGGCTTTATATGATACAACAAATTTACTTTATGACTCATAGAAACCCTAACCGACCTGCATAAACGCGCGTAATCGATTTCATGTTCCTCAAGTACCTCGGTTTATCGGACTCAAGCCCTCGGTAAACCGGGCTGAATTTTTCTCTTTCTTCGGGAGATTTCTTCTTGACTTCTTTTACTTGCCCCAACATACTTCTTTGGTCTAGATCCGCTTCTCCAATGCTCTAGATTCAAGACATCCTATAAAACACACAAAACGAGACAAAACAAGTACTCAAATCTTCGAAAATAACACGATGTAGAATTACGATCCTAGAAACATACACATAGCATTTAACACATATTCCATATAATAACGAGCCAATCTATCCTCTTGAGCAGACTGGGTGAATAAAATAATTAATGGTACCATTTAGACATTATCGTAAATCCCCATGTTTCTTCCTTAAAGGCAAAAGCGAAGGTCCTATTTCGGCTTGGTACATGCCCAAGATCTCTTTCTTAAAGCAATAGAAAGCTTAACCTTGAAGGTTCTTTATGGCAGGTTCAAGTGAGAAGTTTCAGACGACATTTCTACTGCTGGTGGAATCATCTGAGAAGCATTAGATGATTACTCTGCTTCTAGAGAATTCCGCTAAGGAGCTTCAGTTGACAATTTTGCTTTTAGAGGATTAAAGTGAGAACATATCGTTTGGTAAGACCAGCTACGGAGCTTTTTTCCTGACGTGAATCTGATTTCTGTAGATCTGATTTCTCCCCGTGAGTTTGATCAATATCCTTTATTTGTCTTCCTGGAGCATCTTTCTCTACTAATTCTCGCTAATCAAATTGTCACCATATCCATAAGATACCTATCTTTCTATAAATCATTATTGAAGCCTAATCCCTTGATGTAATCGTAGTACACCATAACATATAAATCATCTAAGATAACATTGTCCTTATGTATCTTAGGTCTTCATACAAGATCTATAGTAGTCGCTTTAGTCATCACAATCTTGCCTAAATTCTCGACATTATAGTCTCGTGTTAATTTTCATAAACCGAGTTTGAACCTTCCGCTCTTCGCCTTCAATAACCGAGTATGTGTCCTCTCGTTCTTCATATTCTAAATAAGCCAACCGAGTCTCAGTGTCCTCAACGAACTTACCTTCTTCAGCTTTTTATAGTGTGCTTTGAGTTTCTCAATCTTCGCCAGAACTCGCTTATTCATTTTCTCCTGCTCCTCTAGAACTATTACAAAGGCTTGTATGGATTATACTTATACAAATATCGACTTATTAAATCCTATACAATAATATCTAGACATCTTTTGCTTTGCACTATAACAACTAGTAAGCATGACACTTCATCAACGGGGTTTAGAATAATAATCGAATAAGTGATGAATCATCATCAAAACATAAATTTTATTTCCAACAATACACATCGATTAATCCAAGTTTTTCTCGAAGATTAAATGGATAAAGATGAATTACAAGCATTGATTAATCAAGAATCAATGGCTAGATGAAAGTGGACGCTGTAAGACTTTCGTGAGCCAAATCAAATTAGAATTAAATCATTGGTTGATGTGATCGCTTGTCGTAAGGACACCGATACGCATAAAGAAGTATAGCAGATTGAATTTTGTGGAATAATCGTAAAATCCTATAACGGTTAGATTTGAAATTCAAATTCAAACATAGGATTTTCACCTATAAATAAAGACTCCTAATCGATAACACACCGAACTAACAAGAAATCAAGAGTTGTATACCTCAATAATCGAGCTTTAAATTTCGATCAAGAATTTTCTTCAAGGGTTTTTGCATTCAAGTATCATCTAGTATCCATATTTGAAGATTTCAAGCTACCGATCTTATCATCCTCGATCAAAAGCTTGTCAAGTCGAATCACTTACTTGATTCAACCCCTTCTTTTAAAAAGTTATCTCAAGACAGAGAAGCACCACTAAGTTGTCAAGCATCGATGTTTTATGGTGAGCCGAGAAAGGCAACTGATGACGGGTTAAAAAGTCTATCCTACGGTATCAACATTCTATCCATTATGAGCTAAAAATAAATTGTTTCAATTTCATAAATATGAACCAATTGAGTTACATAGCATATGTCGTGTTCATGAGTCGAGAATCGCACTTAACGCTTTATTTTCCTATTTCGATATTATTTCGCTCATTATTTGATTATTTTCGTGATACGTAAATATCAATGAGCATTATGGATGAATCGAGTGATGTAATCGAAAGGATTAGGCCAAGGGTATTCCAGAGCTTCCAAGTTAAGTCGGCAGAAGAAAAAAGACAAAAATAACCCCGGTTTACCGGGATGTGCCGCCGAGGTACCGAGGTTCCAGATCTTTCCGAAACGCATTTACTTGGACAAGAGGTAGAACTAGGTGTTTCTAAGTCGGTTTAGATAGCTATTTTTAAGAGGCTTCACTGTAACACAATGTACAATTTGCAAGACAAGTATTATGCAATAAAGTTCTTTGTTCTTTATTTTATGAGTTCTGGTCGGAGAGACGACGGAGTCGCTGCCTAGGAAGAGATCTGAGGGAGATCTATGCTCATCTTCGAGGGTGTGATTTTTTGTCTTTTCCAAGATGTAGATCTGTCGTTGTTCTTGTCGACTAGTATGTTTTAATTGCTTATTTAGTTTAATTATGTAGTACTTAGTTTATTTTACCTCATGTGTTATAAATCTAATTTGTTGGTGAAGAAATCATGAAATAGTAGTTGCGTTCTTCAGATATTCGACGGTCTATATCGGTAGATCCAATACCTAGTAAATTGCTAGTTCATGATAATCACGCCACCACGCTTGATCGATAGATTTAATTTACATGTTAGTAACATGATCAAGTATTCGCATGTCTTCGTAAACTAGCATGAAATACTTAATAGTGAAGTGCTATGTTTGACATTATCTTGAATGGACCTTGAACGCGGTCGATCGCTGTTGATAAATTTCCTCAGTGCGTTTATGTACGAAAGTTAGCGCCAATATCGATAAAATTTCTAGTTCTTTATGCGTATGGGCTATTACGGACCACCAAGGAGGGTAGCTTATGATAGATTGTCTACTACCATTGTCGGAGTAGATAGGGTTGTGAGTTGTACCAGAAAGAACAACAATGAATAAATTCACCAATGAGGAGGACTCGTTTATGTGTGGGGGAATAACTAATTACTCATAATTGAACTAATACATTAGAAACTTTTGTTGCTCCGCTGAACTTGCATAATATTGCTAGTTGATTGTTACCAAAATTTACTATTATCTATATTATAGTTGGTCGTAGACCGTTATTTGTGACAAGCTCAATCTTGATAATTAGACGCTCTATGAGTCTCTCGTGGATCGACCTTGACTCGCCAAGATTTTTACCAATGATAGACCTAGTCCTATTGATAGTAAGTGCTTTCACGCCGATCAAGATTTTCCGCGCCGCTGTCGGGGACTCGTGTCAAGAATACTTTTATTTAAGATTGAGTTTCAGATATATTTGAGTCCTGCTTTATTGAGTCTATTTATACCGAGTCGCATATAGTCAATTCTGTTAAAACTGAGAAAATTGCTTCCGCTTCATCGAGGTATACTCCGCAAACCGAGGGTACAGCTTTAAGGCGTAAAAGTAAAAGAGATAAAGGAACCATGGGTTGATTGCTTTAAATGTGAATTTTCTCCTTCCATATGTAAAAAGGTATAAATAACTCAATTAAATTCCGCATGAGGCTTCATGGCGCTTGCTTTTCTGGAGTTAAACTTCCATTTGTCCATATTTTGAGAAAAAGTATCTACTGCTTTTTTATTTCCATTCCCATAAGAATGAATACTTTGATTTTCATTTCAATGCATGAATATAGCATCTATAGATAACTTCACAATTCAAAGATCAAGTCAAGAGTCGAGTCTCAGATTTTTGAGTCTCAGCAGCGTGTGTAACAAACCGGCAGGCAAAGTCACTAATCTTTTATTTTCATTTTGTGTCTTGTAGTATGCTACACGGTTCAAGAACCCAAACTCGAGAGATTCATACCTAGATTGAAAAGTTTGCTGTATAAAAGAGAAAGGAAACTCGAGAGAGATCCGTTAGTCATGGGATCGACGTGAGTATGCACAAGGAGATCACAATGAGAGGGAAGAAGAGATTCCACCTTTGGAAGATACAGTAAAACACAACGGGCGCAAAACGGGCGTAATGGACAAAATGGAGCAAGAGTTGTGGTACAAGCAGATAGAAGAACTCTACAGAGTTATGCAATGCCGACGATCGAGCAATTGTGTGCAAAGAATTGTTCACCAGAGAATGCGGCCGAGGTATTTCACCAAAACCGAATGTGATACGATGGTGACCAACTACACTACCTTCATGGAGTACCAAACGAATCTAAAGGTACACATCACCAACTTCTTAGAGATAGTCGGCACGGTCAAGCCAACAGGAGTGCCTCTAAAATAACATTGTCGAAATTGTTTCCATTCACTCTGAAGGACAAAGCGAAGATATGGTTATTGTCTCTAACACTAGGATCAATCCAAACTTGGACAGATCTATTGCAGAAATTTATGAACAAGTACTGCCCGCCTGGGAAGTCACTACAGATAAGACAAGACATTATGAATTTTATGCAGAAACCCACTGAAACGTTTGAAGAAGCATGGGAAAGGTTTAAGGAAGCACAGAGGAGATGCCCTCACCATGATTTCACTTTGCCCATACGAATGCATAGTTTTTATCATGGATTGCGCCAAGTGAACATACGAGAGTTGATGCATCAAGCAACAGATGTTTTATGCTCCTATCACCAAGAAGCTTAAGAGAAATTAGAGAAAATCGCACTAACAAGTCAATGGGGAACGCCAAATCGAAACCGCCAAGGTAGTCAAGGAGAGTATTTGGAGAAGATGCTTCAAAAGATCTTATACCAAAGAAATGGCGATGAACGAGAAGATAGATGGCATGCAAGATCGAATTGCCAAGGTTGAGAAAGTTCAAGATATCAAGCAACCAACACCGAGGACGTGAACTATATATGAGGCAAGGAAATCCTTACAAGGGAGATATCGCCTGTGTTTTCATGACCACCCTGTTTTCGATTAAGGGCTCTACCGGGGTTTTCGACAAAGTTGATTCTAATGGTGGCAGAGACCAAGATAAACCGTGGACTTGTGCCTCAATTCAACAAGTCATGTGGTCGGGAAGCAAATGGCGGATAAAATGAGCTCAATCAGGACCGATACGGTCAATCAACTTACAAAATCCATGATCGAATCAATACAAACTTCACCATATATTGTCGTAAGAATGATACAAGGTCGACTAATCAAGAAGCCTTAGTGCGTAATCTGCCGCACTGGCTGGCAAATCGCCGAACAAGTGTCACCATCCTCCTCTCGGAGGATTGCCAAGTAATACCGAGAAGAACTCAAGGACGGAATGCAATCGCGACTGGCAGCGTAAAGAATCGCTCGACTAGTTATACCAACCGCCCAGAAGAATTGAAAGCGCCACAGTTGTAATAATGCAAGAATCTGAGAAAAGAGGGCCAAGAATCGACACTACTCGTAAACCGAAAGTCCGAAAATGCAAAGCAGATAAGCAGAAGCGGCAACAATAGTCACAGGTAAGTCTCACTAATTATAACTATTACTCCTTCTACTTTACCTTATCCCCTAGGAAATATAAGCCCAATAATGATGATGCCTGCTATAAAATGTTCATAGAGATGTTTAAGAAGCTTGCAAGTGAACATACCTTTATGTAAGCTCAGCCGGAATGCCAGAGTATGCAGAGTTCTTGAAGGAAGCAATATCTACCAAAAGAAAGTTGTTAAACTCGAGACTATATGCCTTAACGAGAATGCTCGCGCTTTGCAACGCAAACCGCCTCCCACGTGTAAAGACCCTGGAGCTTCTCATACCTTGCATAATTGGAGGAGTATGCCTAAATAAAGCATTGTGTGATCTTGAGCCAAGTGTAAATTTAATGCCACTTTCCATCTTTCATAAGTTAGGCATGAAAGAGTTGAATGAAACATCTATAACCCTTCAATTAATGGATAGGTCTATGAAGCAACATTGTGGAGTGGTGGAAGATGTTCTAGTAAAAGTTGATAAGTTTGTATTCCTCGTAGACTTTGTGGTGCTAGACATGGAAGCTAACCACTTATATTCCATTGATCTTAGGAAGACCTTTCCTAGAAACAAGCAAAACATTGATAGATGTTCATAAGGGTGAGCTGATTTTGATAAAGGAATGAGACAAAGTCGTGTTCAATGTGATGAATTCAACGAGATATGCACAAGATGAAGGAGAAGCATGCTACATGCCATATGCCATGGACTAACTTGTTTTGGAACTATATCAGCAAGTGGCATTAGACCCTGAGGTAGCAGAGACTTTACTCCTAAAAGAGGAAGTAGGAAGTTATGAGAAAACTCGGCCTGGTGTAAAGTGAAGGTCAAGTCTGCAGAAATTGAGCCTATATCTTCTGTGGATTTATGAGAAACCATTCATAGACCTTTCGTGGCACAAGTTCTTTGACTTACAATTGACTGGTAAGTCGTTAAGATCATCACTGAAGAGCTACCAAGGAACTTAACGCTGAAACCTTTGCCATCTCACCAAGCACGTGTACTTACAAGATGATACTCTTCCTCACATAATTTCATCGTTATTATCACCTTTATGAGGATGAACTTTTAAGAATACCGAGAGAGCATAAGGCGCTTTGGTTGACAATTGCAGTATATTGAGGAATAAACCCATCAGCTGTGCATGCATAAGATCTCTCAGACACCCCGAGAAGAAAGCTGTAGCACAACCTCAAAGGAGGTTGACGCCACAATTGAAAGATATTGTTAAAGAAGAGATTATAAAGATGTTGGAATGAGAATCATTTTCCCAATTGCGCATAAAGGAGCGGGTGTTTTGGATTTATGTGGTGCCTAAGAAAGGAGGATTCACTATCCAACCTAATGAGTTTGATAAGTTAATCCCTCGTAGACTAATTCATCTGACATCGAGTTTGCATAGATTTCGTGAAACCGAATGACGCAGCTCAGAAAGATCATTTTCTCTACCATTCATTGACCGATGTTGGAAAGATTAAGCGGTCATGCATTTTATTGTTTCTTAGATGGATATCCTGGTTACTACTGTATCCATATTGCCCCCGAGACGCAGAGAAAACACCACTTTCACATGTCCTTATGGAACTTTTTTATGATAATCGTGATGACCAAAATAGTAACGACTAACCTTAACCGGGCAGAGTACCGGTCGAAGTACTATAGAGGTGAGCAAGGTCGATCCCACGAGGAATCAATCGAGTATCAAAGCCATTTTCGAATTTAGTTTAGGTCAACCAAAATATTTCAAGTTTAATCACACTAAAACAAAATATAAACTAAAGATACTAAAGAGACAAAGATACATAGTCAAACCATGATCCAATTGAATACTTTCGCCTCTAATCGACTATTCGAAACGGGATTAACCAACCTACCAACCTCTACTTATATCGACTCATTCATGGTGCAAACTCCTAAGCTAGTCTACGACGCCATACAACAATCGAACACCTTTGCCCGGTTCAACAAATTCACTTTTAAGAATTTAATTGACCGAGACAAGATAAACGCGCCAGAGTTGACCGATTTCACAACCGAGTAAACTCACTCCTAATCAATCTAAACAACTCAGCTTGATTATAAAGAATGATCTTAAAACCCTTTTTCCCACGCCTTCGCAACATACATTTATAAAAGTGGTGTGTGAGTTCATGAACTAGGTGTACAAATTAATTCAAGCATTGATAACAAGTTTTAAGACATGAATTCGCCAATATAACAACAATTAAACACTACTCATTCCCAATTTCATCAATTGTAGGGTGATTTCTTCAATTTTCACATAATTTGGCTACGAAATGTTTAGCTACTCATAATAAAACTAAAAACAACAATAAAAGATAAAATTAAAGCCATAAATGAAAGAGAAACTGAAATTAATTACCAAAATCGTAGAGAATCGGAGTTTACATCAAGCTTTTTCAACACCCATGTCAATTGGTAGCAGACCCAAAATCGTAAAATCCAAGATTAGAGAAGAAACTGAGCTAAATCCTAAGCCAGATTGTGTTTAATTTAAGTAAAGGATGATGAAGGAGTGAATCTAGTGGAAGAAGAAGGGAAGAATTGACCTAAAGGGAGAAAAGTGTAAAAATCAAGTGTAAAATGTCTGTAGAGTGTCTAAAAAATCAGGCAAGTGGTATTTATATTCTCCAAAAATGTGCAGAAAAGTCATTTTGGCGCGCCCCAAAGGCTTTGGTTCGCCCCAAAACTGCTTGCTGACTCGTAACTCTCTCTGTTTCAACTTGGCGCGCCTAAAGTCTTCAAACAGCGCCCAAAAATCTGGACTGATACACCTTCAGAATCCGCAATAGCTTTATGCTGTAGATCTCTCGATTTGAGTGATTCAAATGTGTTGGAAATCTTTCAATTATCTACAACTTTCATGAAGACCACAAGTCCAGAAAATGCATGTATCTAGGAGAAAATTGCAGATAAATTGAACAAATGGTAAAAGCACCAACCACCTTGATCCTTTTCCATCCCCAGTGCTTCGGCTTCACCATTCTAAGTCTCATGCCTCATCTTCCGGGCTTACGAGTCACCTATTTCCTGCATTTCCATAGCACAATATACCAAGCATAATACCGCAAGATAAATGGTGGCTCGAATAGGCCCAAACACCGTAAAATGATTAGTTTTTCGATCAATTTGATGGATTACCTCTATGTAAGTGCTCCAAGCGATTTTACCCTATAATCGGTCTAAAACCACCCAAAACAAGCCAAGAGTGTCATAAAAGGGGGTTAAAACATGCACCAAAACATAGTAAAGTTGACTCTCATCAACCAATTTCACTTAGCGCTTGTCGCCTCGAGCAAAATGAGCATTTTAAAGAATCCAAAGAGTCAACGTTACACGCAGAGTCAGCCAATCACATATCAAGGATAACCGTAAAGTAAAGTAATTGAGTAAATGCATGCAAATTAACCCTACCTTATCAAGCAAACAGATGTGAGTGTGTGAATAGCTTCACCGGTTTGGATTATGGATGCAGGTTATTATGACTACACCATAGCTCGCATTTCATAAGCATCTCCACTAATCAGTGGCCAACCGAGGCTAAGCAAGGTCGAGTAGACTTGAACGGTTTGTAACTTTAGGCTAGGGACGGGGCTAACCGAGGGAATTTCGGGGAATAAACAAGAAAGCGACAAAACGAGCAAGCTTTAATCACGGGTGTAATAATACATAACGTAGCTAGCTCTCCCTTCTCTAGCTCAAAATGAAACTCAAACATGATCCAAGTAATAAAATGCCATATCGCACTATGTCTCAAGTGTAACGAGGCAAAAATGTATAAGAAATCATGTTTCTTCACTAAAATCTCATCCCAACCACCAACATCACATACTAAATCAATACACAGTCCCATATTTTTGACTTTCTTTGACTCAACCTTTTATTTTCCTTTCATGACTTTTCTTCTTCTTTTTTTTTTTTCTTTCTTTTTTTTCTCTTTTTTTTTTTCTCTTGATTTTGAACTTGAATTTTTATTAGTTTGAGTCAATGGCCATCACATACACATAAAATGAATCAGCTCCTACCCCTCCAATATCATGAAATAGCTCAGAAAAACACCAACTCCTCTCAACATACACACCACTTACACCCCACACTTGCCTAAGCAAGTGTGATCTGTGTAAGAAAAGATTAAGCTCAACTCAGAGGTGTTCAAGGGAATGTAGACCACAAATAAAGCTCAAGGGTCGGGTAATTATGGGCTAAATACGAACGCTTAAATGTCGGATTGGGGTCTAACCATCCTACCAAGGCTTAGAGGGTTATCGTGGAATATGTCACGGATGGCTATTTGGCTCTGGTCGGTCAAAGAAACGCCATAATCACTATCCCAAACTCTACCAAGGTCGGCCCTTCTATTTCGCCTCGGAAGTTAATGATATGAGTTCTGCACCCGAATTGTGCCTAAGTCTACCATAATCGGTCACTAGTTACCATGGCTCATGAAATCGGCTTATACGCAGGTGAAAATCTCATTTCCAAGATAAGGTAGTAAGCCGTAACATGAATTCAAACATTCACTACACCGCTTATCCTATCAATGTGAAGGCTCAACATACTGAATGCAACATCAATACCATGGAAAAATTTAAAAGTGCTCAATTTTTTGCTAAATAAGTGACCAAACACTAAGCATACAACACAATGGCCGTAAAACAATGAAGCACATATCAAAGCTAAGCCTACCACCCCACTTTAATGCAACACTCGTCATCAGCAGTGTGAATGACAAAGAGAAAAAGCTTTAGCTTAACCCGCAGAAGGCGCAAACCATGTACGTGACATATCCATGAAAGTTCCACTTTCGAATACCAAGCCACGAGACAAAAACACCAAGAAAACGCATGCACGGGAATGCCACCACCGTGCAAAAGCAACAACAAATATCGAGATATAAAAGAGCGCAAAGTCACATACACGATCATATGAAACCAAAAAGGAACCGACTGGGCGCATGCGATGCAAAAACAATCAAACAAGTAAAACAACATACATGCAAAAGACCACGAGCCAACAACGGATCAAGAAGAACCACTCAAAAATGGTACCCATACCCCAAAGTATCACTTTCAGACCACTTCTAAAGACAAAAAACTAAAGTAAAAAAGAGAAACGTGGGTTGCCTCCCCGCGCCTTTGTTTTACGCCATTGGCTTGACGGAATGATTTATACGGTGTCAACTTTAGAGTTATACCGTTGACACGGGCGTGGAATTGGTGGATAGAAAGAAGTTTGATGGAGTTATACGATTTGATTGTCAAGCTTGTAGTCCTTGACGAGACTT